>CM031878.1:32919743-33020122 GCA_018697195.1 Certhia americana
GTGAGTGAGTGAGTGAGTGAGTGAGTGAGTGAGTGAGTGAGTGAGTGGCATCCCTGTCCATGTCAGAGGGATTGGAACACCTTGATCTTTAAAGGTCCCTTCCAAACCAAACCATTCTGTGATTTTACGTTTTTTCTGCAATGCCTGGGCGATAAAAAATGAGCAGAAAGTGGAGAGATCCTTTCATGTGGATACTCAAAAATTATTTTAGTTGCTGTCAAAAATAGGATTTCACATCTCTAGAAGAATAAACGAACCAGTGCAACATCAGAGCTGGTAATGGGGAGCTCTGTAGGGAACAGTAGCTCAGTACCTCCACAGGTGCACTGTGGTGCCACAAAGAGCTCTGGCACAAAGAATTACATGCTGCTCAGCAATTATTTATGGTAACACATCAGAATGCACTAGCTGTACGAAACAGGTATTGTAAAAAGCAATGGTTTAGTAATCCTAGCTACAGAAATCTGATGTGAAGTTTTTCCTGAGAAAGTCTTTCTCCTCTTTTCCTGAGAACAGGGAACTGACAATTTTTGTGTGAATTAGAAATATGTAGGTTATTGTGGGTCTGCTGCATTACCATTTTAAAGTAATCTTTTCAATTTTAATTCTTTTTAAACTAATCCCATTGTTAACAAATCCCAAAGAATACTTAATTTTAAAAAAAAATTCACTTTTAAAATTAAATACTTCCACAACAGCTGACCAATTTAGAATCAGTTTTACACAATGATAGTATAATATTTAGTTGAGTATGTAATTTATAAAAGCAGTCAAACTCTAATAAACATACTTACTGTAGCCTATTATCTTGTAAAATAGATTGTAATCTTACCAATAGAAGAATATTTTATGGCCAATGTTTCAATAGAAGCACCCAGATTATTACTTGCATAAATCTACTACAGGCAATGAATATAAATAAGAAAATCACATGAAGCACTGTGTTATGTTATGGCAAAATGATTTTACCATGAAATAATTTTACTTAACATCTACAGTATTCTCTATAGAGTGAGCATTCTAAGTAACAAACTAATCACACTAAGTGAGCATTCAAACAGTAGCATGAGATAACTGAAAACATTTCATTTGCAAATTGAGTTCATGAACTATAAGTGAAAACTTAAAAGACCCAGGAAATAAAATAAACATAATAAAATCAGATAAATTGTAAAAAGAAATGAAATATAAGCATAGCATTTTTTTTTTCACAAAGAGTTCTTCTTATACTTTGGACATACAGGAATTACTCATAAAAATGCATACCAGTCACTCTTTGCAGAATTTGGAAAATCCTCAGTTAAAAATATCACCTTCAAGTGAGCCAAGAACTTCTGGAGTTAAACATGTCATCTTCTTTTCTTGGAACAGAAGTATTCATTTAAACTGTCCTGCCAGTCGCATTGTAGCAAAAAAACCTGCCATTGTGAGCTATTTGAAGCCTGATTTAACCACCCTTTTTAAATGAATAAGGAATTAAAAAAAAAAAAATAAAAATCTGTTTGGCTCTTCCCCTGCAGGCTTATCAGTTCCTGAAAGTAATGTTACCTTCAGTAACCTTCAAGAACCATCTTCCCCAATCATCATGCCAGTATTTCTTGCTTAGCAGAGCATAGCAATCAAGCTGTATTGCAATAAACCCTTTCTTCTATTACAACAGCCCTGCTAAAACATCCCTCCCCATTTTTCTCACGGGCTTCCTTCAGGTACCAGCAGGCTACAGCTAGGTCTTTTCATAGCCTTCTCTTCTCCTGGATGAACAACCCCAACTCTCAGCCTTTCCTCAGGGAAGAGGTGCTTCAGTCCTCTGAGCATCCTGGTGGCTTCTTCTGGACTCTCTCCAACAGGTCCTCATCCACCTTGTGTTGAGTATTGTCCAGAGCTGGACACAATACTCCAGGTGGGGTCCTCCACAACAGTGGAGGATCTTAGGGACAGAAACATGGAACCAAATTCCTAACTGAGGTCCACTGGCTTCACATTCAGTACATGAAACAAGTGCATCAAAATGAAGTCTTGCTCAGCCCACGCAAATGAACAGGGAACCTACTGGGACAGACAGTAGGACAGTAGGTGAGTGTGGTGACACAGGGAGAAGAAAGTTTTGGTACCTCACTTCAGGTGTCAGGAAGGTGCACCTTTCTGCTTCTGTGCACCAGTTTACAGCTGGATCCTGAATATCAGCCCTAGCCCTTTCAGCCAAAGAGCCACTTCTGTTACTGCTGCCCACATTTTAGAAACACCCAGAAGCACTATGGTGCAGCAATCCAGAGTTTACAGGCACCATGCAACCAGCACTGCCACTGCTGCCAAGGTCCCCAGGAAAAGAGCAGTACAGCCCCCTTGACCTTGTGTTCACTTCACTGGTTCTCTGCATACTCAGCCTCTCCCTTGTCCACAAACAGAGCAATCCAGGTCCATTAAAATGAAGTATTAAAAAATGAGGAGGTGCAGACACTTCTACATAAATAACTCTCTTAACAGTACTCATTGTAATTCAGAAATTCACTCTTGGCTAACATCACTCACCTATGAGTGACCAAATAGTATTGAAGTTTCCAGAAAAATCAACTCATTAATACATGGAATTATAGTGGTGTTGTTAGCTTATCTGATGGCTAGAATCAGCACAATACCTAAATGAGATAGCAGATACTGTAATGCAGCAATTAAGTAATTAAAAATTTCATTGTTTCTATTGAGAGACTCCATAGTTTCTGTTGCTTCTATTGAGAGACTCAAACAGCTGTTTGACTTTGTGAAAGAATCATCCTTCCCAATTGACAGTGCTGACAAATATGGACTTTAATTAAAAAACAGTAACCCCTCCTCATAGTGTCAACAATTCGATTCCAAGCTAAACCTACAGAATGTGGTGCTTGTTCAGGTACTAGAAACTGTGGCTACAAGCTGCTTTACTGAGTTCCACTCAACAAACCAGTGTATAATTCAGTTTACATAACAGTGCTGATGAATGCTAAGTCTGTGTAAGGTGCAGGGCAGTGCCTAAAGTAGGAAGAGATTAAAATGATACTAAATCAAGTATTTCTGTTTCCTGCTGGATGGCTGAAATAAATAATGTTTCTACAGAATGACAAAGGCATGTTAAAAGTCAGCTTTGCTTTGAATCACCAGGACCCACTGACCTATTCATAACTGAACATTCTGTGAAATGTGATTTTCCCTCCTTTCCCTGTTTTGTTAACCAGCATAGGTTAATCTTACAGGTATGTGGATACCTGTTGATTAATAAAGCAATTCAGCTTTGAATTTCTAGGTGTCATGTAGATACTCACTTGAAGTAATTAGTAGACTTTCTATGCTTTTAATATGACAGAGGGATCATTTTCCTTAAAATTAATTACCTATTATTCACCAATGTTCCACAGATTTTTGCAAATAATAAGATGATGTATGGTCTGAGGACTCCTTTCCTGTACAAAGAGATGAGGACTCCTTATGGACCTTTATAATAAAGCTGTCTTCACCTCTATACTCTCCTCATTCTATGCCTCAGCTATCAGTCTTAATAACCTCCTATAATAACCTAAAAAGATAAAGTCTAGGAAGAGGTCTGTATCATGTTCTGTATAGGGGACGAAACACTTCTCTCTCTACCTGGGAGGACAGAAAGATTATCTTCCACCCAGAGAACACCAAATACCCGTTTGTATTTGTAAGAATCTACTTCACAGATATTTTGCACATTTCCATGAAATAAGAAATAAACATAGGATCCAGCACTACTTAGGTATTGTCCAAGAACTAGTTTTCCCCAAACATTTTCAGTCAGGTATCATATAGTCTTAACTCATTACCCTCATCCACTACCTTTACCTTATAGTAAGACATAAAGATAAAAGGCCAAAGTACCCTCAGATGCACAGCTGCTTTTGGGCAGACTTTTACAACCATAACCCCATTTGCACCAAGTCTGAGTGACTGCACACTGCCCATCAGCATGAGGCACCCTGCCACTGGCTGTACAAGCTACCAGAGAAGGACTTGGTCTTACAAACAGTAAGTGTGTCTTGTCATAAAGTTTTCTTGCTTCACAGAATTATGACAGCACGTGGTGGAACAGATACGTTTCTGCCTCCCTTGCTAAGTAATAGCCCCACGGAGCCCATTACTAAATTACTTTGTCCCACCGTGATTTGTGCAGCATGCCTAGTTAGTTCTAATTCCATGAGGACTCCTACACAGAGAAATCTCCTTGCTAGAACAATTTAAATTTTACCACATTTGACGAGGCAACTGCTTTAAAATTGCCCCTTGATTACTGAATGCAAAGAACACTGCTAGGTCAAAAGCAAGCTGCTGGAGACAGCTGAAACCACTACAGTGCACTGAATATTGGTGAGATAGACATAAGCAAACCACAGCTTTTACTGCTCTCAGCATCATGTCCTAATGCTTATAGGGTGCTATTGTTCCTATGGAAATATAGGCAATGGTGTATCTACTCAGGATTTCTTATAAAGACTTCTGTGTTTAGGACATAAGCATAAAGCTGTGAGTAGAAAAACCTGAAATAAGTAAACAATTGTGTTTGATTATTTCAGTCAAGGTCACAACAGCCACTGCCTGGTCCTGCTCATTCATAAATAACTCATTAAAACTGAAATTAACCTTTTTGCTTGACAGCTGCCATTCATTTTGTTTAAGTCTTCAGTAAACTAGTTCTATTTTCATAAAGATTGAGGATATCAACAGCATACAGAAGATAGAAAATAGCAATGCCAACAGTCTGCCAGCTGATTTTTCTACTCCCTCTTCCACCTCTTGAAAATGTACAATTTGCATTTGGCAGTCACTCATTACTAGTCAATTGTTTTAATCCCTTCTACTCCTCCTGATGTGATGATGTGCTGTCTGCTGGGAAACAAAGGGGTGGTAAATCTTTGTGAATCATTGAAATCTCTGTGACTGCGTGATTTAGATATTGAAAGTACTCACCACTTTCTTGCAATAACTGAAATTCAGTCTGATTTAAGGGTTCATGGCAATGTGGTCCTAATACCTGCCATGCATTAGCCAGAAAATAATGTCCTACCTGCTCATCATGGTTGCTAGCTAAAAGGATCCCAGACACAGGTCAATCCTGTATTAGCAACCTTGATCACTCTTCTGAGGACTGTTTCTGAAGCCATGTCTGAAGAGTCTTCCTGGGGAATAAGGTGGACCTTAAATAGGTGGGGTGCAGCATCCCATTGCCCCTCACCTCACGGCTCACATTATTTGTCTCTTTCATAGGATCTTCACATTTAGGGACTGTCAGACATGGTCCAGTAACTGGAAGGAAATCAGCTGATACTAGGGTGATTCAATGAATTGAAGTTAGCCCTAGAACTGATTGACATTTCATTCCTTGCCGAGAGTACATAATTAAAGACAAACTTTGTTCCGGTGACTGAGATAGAGTGCATTAGTTTAAATGTAGTAATATAACTCTGATGGACCTTCATAATTTCCTAGCATATCACAAAATAAAAAAAAAACACTTCCTAGGCACAACACAGGAATTTTTGTCTTAAACATGCATACTGCATTTACTTCTACTTGTGGACCACAGAAAGAGTAAGATCATAATACCCATACTGGAAGAGCTTATGCCAGGTAATTCTCATCTTGGTATACATGAAAGAAAGCACATGTGGCTTTCTATGTATTTTCATTGCCTTCCAAAATTAAATGCTGCTGTAACTGTAAGTAAGTATAATGGTGGGGTTTTTAATCTGTGAGGCACAGAGGATAAATGTGTTGAGGAAGAAAGAGTTGATAAAATAAAGGTGATAATAAACTTATTTTCTTATCATGAGAAAAATATCCGCTTCTCAGGAACAAGCTTTGTTACTTGTAATTTCAACAACAACAAAAAAATTTTAAAAAATGCAGGTGGGCTTTGGGCAGTCCACTGAATTTTAATGCTGTTTAGAGCTGCTTTGAAGTCCAAGTTTTCAATGAGATGTCACTTGTATGGAAAACAAACCCATTGAGTTAGTTCTAGTTAATACTTCAGAGATTGCTCACAGATAAGGCTTTTGGCTTCCACTGTGACACCCATCATAAATTATAAAGTAATCAAAAAGCTCATTTAGTTCTTCTTTATGTTGTGCCTGAAGAAAAGTTCATCAGAGATTGGTATGTTTTTCTATAAGATTTGAGAGTAGGTAAAAGAATTGCTTACAGCAATCTTTAGAACACAGTCATCATATTATTGTTAATATGATGACTGTGTATATTGTTATACAATACACAATAAAAATATATTGTGTACATTGTTAACTGTTGCAATTTCATGTAACTGTTTTTCAGTGCTTTATACTTTATTATCATTAAAATAGAATTTCTGTATGTTTCATTGGAATAACTCATTTACATAAACAAAAGTTTTACATGCTTTTCACAAGAGAAGTAATATGAATCAAACAACAACAAAACCATTAATATGCCAAAACTACATTTGTCCATTGCAAAAAGCAAGTACTTAGCAGAAATCAGCTAACAGTATAGCTTCCTTTTTCTCTTGTAAGATCAAAAAGCTCCTACCGTGATGACAATGTGCTCTACCAGGGCTACCAAAACTTCTCAAAACCTTTCCTACTGTGACAAGAGTCTTTGAAAATATGAGTCTACAATTAAAAAAGGCAAATTTTTGGAATGTTTCCATCAGGCTGACTGGTTTAAAATATAATAACACAAAAAATAAAAGTTTTTGGTTTTGTCTCAGTGAAACTTGTTTCATCATAATTGCAAGGATATCTTATATCAGGCTCATAGGCCAACAGAAATCAGAGATATAAAAGGATTTCTATAATGCACACCAGCTGTTCTGGAATTTGGCATTAGTGGTGCTTTAGGGCACCTTGGTTTTTATTCAAAAAATCTATCTCTCAATCTCAACTCAATCTCTTCATCAACTCTGCAACTCTGCACTACTCAGGGTTTCTCCAGCAAGAGAAAGCCATGAGGCTGTCTC
The DNA here is from genome assembly GCA_018697195.1 of Certhia americana. Taxonomy (NCBI): domain Eukaryota; kingdom Metazoa; phylum Chordata; class Aves; order Passeriformes; family Certhiidae; genus Certhia; species Certhia americana. The sequence continues at coordinate 32,926,726 of CM031878.1, forward strand.
GAGCAGGACAGCTGAAGTGATCTGCAGGAATAGGTTTGTATTATTAAAACGTATCATATCTCAAGCATTCTCAACAAACATATTTTACTTGTTGGCCCTGTCAGAAAACTGCCGCATTCCCTACTCAGTAATTTTCCATCTGCACCAGAAGGACCTGTTCATCTTCGGCTTATGTACTTCTTGGACATCAGTTAATGAGTTCTTTCATCTCCTCTCCATATACTCATATAATTTTTGATGCTTTTGCTAAGATACCCTAAATAGGCAGCAAGAAGTCCAGATCAACATTAAAGTAACTCTCTGTATCATTCCCTCAAACCTCATGCTGTGCAGAGCAAGTTAGCCCTTCCTGAACAGTTATTTAAGCTGAAATACATTGGAATGAATTTTTTCTCCAAAATCTAAAACATTGATCTGAGACAAGACCGTCTACAACACTTATTACGCAATATGCAAACACACTGTTGTCCTGGCTAAAAACTTAAGAGGTTTTGGACTTGGAAATTACCAAGAGGAATTCTGCTTGATACTTAATTAGTTACTTTGATGCAGTGTATGTAACTCAGGCTAACTTGCTTCCTTTTAATTTCAAATATAGAACAAATGTGAGGGCGTTCTGTATAAAATTAATGGTGGTCTCAAAACAACACAGAAAATTAATACCCAGCCATGAAAATAGCATCTTAAAATACTGTCAGTTTTCAGTCTCAGGAAACAGGCTGAACTCTCGAATTTGCCCACAGGAAAGAAAATATAATTGCCTGTTTCCATTCCAGACGTTCAGGGTGGTAGGCAGAACAGATCATGTCATAGGAATAGAGGCTGAGGGGCTGGTCAGTCTGGAGCAGAGCAGGTTCAGGGACAGCTTTCACATATGCATAAGTACCTGACAGGAGGGTGTAAAGGGGCCAGACCCACCTCAGTAGTGCCCAGGGAAAAGACAGGAAGCAATGGCACAGACTGAAATATAAGAAATTTTTTCTTAACCTTTGGAAGAATATTATTTTGAGCTTCAAGGGTGATCAAACAGGGGTACAGATTTTCTAGGGGCAGTGTGAATTCTCTCTCCTTTGAGGTTCCTAAGTCCAAACAGGTATGGCCCTGACATGACCCACAGTAGCTGAATTGCCTGAGGTGGGCTGAGTCTGGACAATCTCCAGAGGTAGGTATGCCTCAACCCAGGTGTGATTCTAAATGGAGAACCTCATTAGAGATACTTTAATGTAAGCTGTTTATTTCAATAAGCTTGCTTACACTCTTGTGGGCAATGTATTCAATCACACTCCTTCTATAATAAAAGAAAGCTAAAAACTGAACTTATATTCATCTTGTCTTTCAAGTCTACAAAATTTAACAAAGATATCTGACTTCCAGAATTTGAGGACCTGAAGGACTTTTGCTGGTGTGTGCCTTGCAATCATTTTTTTTACCACTGCCATTAAATAAAATCACAGTATTTATGAGTATAGTCTTACCTGCTAAAAGTTGCTATTTATTTGCATATTTCTGTTCATACTTGCAACAACTGGTAACCTACTGAAAATCATCCCACACACGTCTGGGTCTTTATGTGTACTTATTTGCAGTACACGATACATTTTTTAACTGATCTGTGATGGGATTTTGTACTTTAGGCCAGAAAGGCCTAAAGCATGGATAACTGATTATCTGTATAGACATGTGAAGGCCATTTCCTATTACAAGTGACTATAATTACGGAGCTGGAAATGTGATACCATATTTTATAATAATAACAGTGTACATGCAATAGTTTTCTTTTACTTAAGGGCTCAACTGTGTCTCCTTTACCTCTGCCCTGAGGTTCAGAAACAATAAGGTGGAGAAAATGGGAAACATATTTGGGAAAAAGTTTAAGATGATCTTTCATTTTCCAACTGCTTCTGAGCAAGATGCACTATCAGATTTCTTGTCTAGTCTCTGAGTAGGCCTGGCAGGGGTACAGAGATATCCAGGTGGTCCATCTACAAAGCTAGGGGGTTGTATTTTTATTTTATTGTGGCTCTTTGCAGCTGAGAAGTTGAACAGGATCTTCAGCCCTATTATCTCAGGATCAAGCACGAGTCTGAGAGGCACAGCTTGCAGCAGTGTGGAGAATCTGCTGCTCCCACAGGAGATTGAGCCCTATGACGAATGCCGTGACAGATCAGCTCTAATCAGCAACAGTGAGGCTGGTCTGTACAGGAGGTGTCATTTGACCTGCTGAAGAAACAGTGCATTAAGAATAATCTGCATTCCTCACCAAACTGAATGGGTAGCACAGTTCTCAGCAGAAGTAGGAAGATGCACACACCTATCAGGATATGTACAAATTGTATTTTTCCAATATCAGTATCAGTAGAAAAACAAACACTCCATTTTTTTATACACATGCTTAAACAGCACACCCTCATCTGTCTCTAATTGACTGATAAAATATCCTCTCTTGATAACTCTGAATTTCAAAGGAATTTCAATTTAAAAAATTAAACCTAAAGGCTTGTTTCATTTCTTAGTGAAATGTCTTAGGTTGACTCACTTATTTTCACTGTACAATCCGAAAGAAGGTCACCAGATGGCACTATTACACATTGGCAACCTGACTTCAGTCTGTTAATACACACAGAAAGTTTTTAATTGTGGAAGAACTGCTGGTATTGTTACTGTAGCATTACATTTATTTGGGGCAAGTGTGATGAGTAGCATCTCTGTTTTAATCTCTGCAGCCTTGACAAGTAATTTCAGAGGAACTGTCCTCTGAGAACCAGATGTTCTTTTGCAGGCTTAAATACAGACGTAAAAGAGGAAAGGTACGGACTGTTCTGTTATTTATGTATTTCTCTGCTCAAGGACTAGCATGTAATGGGAACACATCACAGCAGGAACGCACACACATTTGCCTATGCTGATTTTTCCTCTTTGGTAAGCAGAAACCCTCTGCTGTCATTTCAGAGAGATTAAAAGCCCTAGGCATACTTATAATATATATTTTTCTCTATTGTACTAACAGACAGACAGCATACCCAGGGTATATCTTGGACCCAATTAAAATGTATCTAGGCTCCTATCAGAAAAATACTGCACACAATGAAAGCTGACATTTGAACCTTTCTTGATTGTCCTCAGCTCATCTTTTAACAATGTGTGCAGAAATATTAACACTCCTAATTGCCACAACACTTACAAATGGTCTGAACAACTCTTGATAGTGTATTTTACAACAGAAAACCATTGCTCATTTCTTTGGCTACTAATTTGTGATCCCATGGTATGTGTGTCATGATTAGTTCTATAGCCTCTTAGAAGAACAATTTAGAAAAGTAATTTAGACTTGCTAATGCTTCAAGGTTGTAGGGTTTTTTTAAACTTCATTCAGATACAACTTTGTTGAAAGCTGACTAGCAGTTCTGTCCTGGCTCGCAGGACAAAATAATAGACTCAGTAAATTATTATTTTGCTTTCACATATCCCACTCATAACACCTTTTTTTTTGGTTTTTTTTTTTTTTTGTTTACTATATCTTATACTTCAACAAACTCATAAGTGGAGGAAGAGGAGAAAAAACAGACCATGAACTAGGATGGAAATGGCCAACAGTTACAAGAAGTCCTAAGCCACATGAGGTTGACTGAATTTTTTCTGACAAAATGCCTTTTCATAATCTTGAATGGGATTAGTGTGATGATGTCAGAAATCAAAGTGCAGAAAATCCTCAAAACCTAGTGTCTATATGCCAGGACATAGGAATGAATCACTTGAGACCATGGAAAAGGATGCCTGATTTAGATACTAGATGCAAAAGTGCAGATTTTTAGTTTAAGTAGAAATATGTTAAGCTAGGTACTGGAAATTTTAGAGTTTAAAATTTAAGGTATAGAAGTAGTTATAAAAGTAATGAGAAGTTTTAAGGTGTAGTATTGTAAGTCTGTGTGTCATTAGATGATTGGTTAAGAGAGCCCGCACTGCAGCAAAACGTAGAAAAATAATTAACAATTGGGTTAAAAATATGAATATCCTTGGTAGCAGTATTTTATTCATTAACAAATCCTTAAAAAGTCTTGTAACTAGAAGTCTTGTGACCTTCTGAACCATGCAGTAAAGATGTGAGCCAAACTCAGCCTTCTTGCCTATGTAGAAGAAAAAATAAATCACTCCATCTGAAGCAACTCAAAGGTCCCGTCTCCTAAATGCATAAAATTCCCAACATGATAGAAGATTAATGAAAGAAGTTTACTTCATGACAAGTATATTATTGGCATACATGCTGCACTGGAGAAGCTACCAATCTTGCTGAAGAAAAACACCAGATAACACCAGAAGCACGACTATTTGTGCTGATAAGGAGCCTAATTTTCACTATTGTATATAATCTTACTGGTCATCTGAACAAAAGGTTTTCTCCTAAATTCAGTTTGGAGAGTTCATGCTTCCCTGGACATTCAGTACCCAAGTGGAACTAACCAAAAGCAACAGAGTAGCCACCACAGGCCTGGGAGTGCCCTGCCAGAAGTCCCCAAACAGAATTCAATCACACAGAAAATACTTCTCCTGTATTTCTTTTATAAACTTTCATGCATTTTACAAGGAATAAATTCACCTAGCAGACAATATAGTAGCACCATATCTTGGAAGTAAACTGAAAAAAGTATTTTTCATAGGAAATAGAGCTGCATTTTATCAGAAGTAAAATTCATAAACACAGATATATTCCATAGCTATTTCTGATCATAGAAATTAGCAGTTCTGCTCAACACTGAGCTTTATATTCATCCCACATTTTCTTGTGAACTTAAGTAAGCTTCTTATATCAGGAGCACTGCAGACTATAATAATAGTTAAAGCCTAGAAAAACTGTATTTCTAATCAAAGTTCTCCTTGATGGAGGGGTTAATACTGGGCAGTATAGCTCCCCTGCAATACAAAAAACTCAGAAAGGAACAGGACATCATTATGAGTTAGAAAATCCTGCTTTCTTTTTCTGCAATGTTTGATGCCCAACAACATCATAATGGTCAGCACTTTCTGCACAGAATATGCTGCAATTGCATAAAGTCCTTCTAGCACTTTGAATCTATCCAAAACCCATTAAAACCAACAATGCTGATATCCATCTACTGTGAGTGGACAGCCAGTCCCATGCAGTTGTTCAACTCTCTGCAGTGCAAAATCACTGGCTGACATTTGGAGTTGAAAGAACAGATCCTTCTGCTCTTGATGTCAAGATGCACTTTGCCATGTGGTCTTTCACAGGTTGCCAGAAAGCATTTCTTGGCCCACACTTTGGGAAACAGTGATGCAACAATCTCAGTCCCTGACAGTACCTGACAAAACTGACACATTGGAACAGAAATGCAAACATATAGGAAAATCAGGTAAGTTATGGCTCCTTCAAAAGAACTTGATGATTTTCTTTATTCTTCCCTTGCTCTAAGAGGCTTGGTGAACAAACTGCAACCTGCATTGGCCCTAGAAGAGGTCAAGGAGCAGGGCCTGATGCTTACCATTGGCCAATCCCCCACACCCCATCCTCTACATCTGGAAAGAAGTTACTCATGTCTCAAAGGGGCGGTTGGCAAAGAGAAGAGAGTAAATTTTAGGCTTTCCATGGCAAATGGACACTGAATGATACACACATGGTACCAAATCAGTGGATGAAGTAACACAGGCATAACAATGAAGTGTGGCATGAAATCCTTATTTCATGGAAGGAATTTTGCCTTTTGAAAAAAAATCCATTTCTCAATACTAATTTCCTGCACTTCTACCTTACTGTTTTACCCTTACACTAATATAACTTACTTTGACGATTCATTCATGATGCCAAAATAGGGTGATGGTCAAAACCACTGCAACAGGAAGAAACAGATGATGCTCTACATTTCACCAGTGAAATGCCACTGTCTTATTGCTTCACACAGACATTTTAACACTGATTATTTTAATGGGATGATATCCAAGGACATTCATGGTTTGGGTTCTTTTTCACAACTGAGTAAGACAAGCATAGGATTTTACAACTGTGAGGAGATCTGAGACATTGTGAAATAAATTACTTGCTGAAATTCAACAAACAAGCCTGAAAGAGCCTGCAAACTGCAAAATAATTTCCTTTTGTTAAGAGCTGTATGTACACACCTCCTTACAGCAGGCTCTGTTCCCTCACTAAATTGTGAAATATTTGAAAACAACAATTACCATTTAATTATGAAGAACAAACACCCAAAAACAGTTGCAAGCAGATGGAGCACGAACAATGTAATCTGAGTTTTCGTAATTAACCACTCCTTTTTCCATTGGAAGCTAGAATTGTTGAATCCTAACAAGGGTTTCCTTGCTCTTTTAGGAGCTCTATGCAATTTAATTCATTTATTGTAAATGTTCAGTCATCCACATGGAAGGTTAGAAATTTGTTCAATTAAAGAATGATTAAGTAGTTAAACAATATTGAATTCTCTAAAAGTTAAAAGGATGCATTATTTTATGAAAGAGATAATCCAGAAAAATCTGCTATGAATCATGCACGTTAACATGTCTGTGGCAGCAGTGCCAGTAACTTTTCTATAAATAACAGTAAGAGTCACTTAATAGCTTATTTGCCTCAAGTACCTGTTTGGAACCATATGTAATATCTACATACTGACCTAAATAAAAAGAGAGCAAGTTAAATGTTCAGAGACTATATTAACACTGAAATAAATAAAAGCATTTTATTTTTCTTGCTGGCATAGAAAAACACTAAGTTTTAATTTTCTCTATCTCAAAGGTGACCCTGTTCTAAATGACATCAGTCTATCACTCTCATACAACTCGATGTAATTTCAGGTTTTAGAAAAGGTAGCAATGTAGTAATTACTCATGGTATTGCAATAAAAGCACAGGAGACAGCTTTTCAGGCTTTACCAATCTATTGCTGAAGGTGATAGCCCAGATTTTTGCCCACTTCCAGGTCAGGAGAGGATTAAACATTTCAGTAAAGATCCTGTTGGTGGAGTATTGGTCCACAGCCAGTCGAACATGAGCCAGCTGTGCCCAGGTGGCCAAGAAGGCAAATGGCATCCTGGCAACAGTGTGGCCATCAGGACCAGGGCAGGGATTGTCACTCTGTACTCGGTGCTGGTGAGGCTGCATCTCAAATCCTGGGCCCAGTTCTGGGCGTCTCACTACAGGACAGACAATTGAGGTGATGAAGAGTATCCTGAGAAGGGATACAGAGCTGGGGAAGGGTTTGGAGCACAAGTCCAGCTGAGGCAGCTGGTGTTGTTCAGCCTGGAGGAAAGGAGGCTCAGGAGTGACCTTACCACTCACTACACTACCACTACTAGCCTGAAGGGAGGGTGTAGCCCGGTGGGGGCCATTCTATTCTCCCAAATAACAATGGATGGACCAATTGGAAATGTTGGTACTCAAGTTGCACACGGGTACTAAGAAAAATTTATTCACTGAAAGGGTAATCAGACATTGGAATAGGATGCCCCAAAATCTCCATCATCCCTGGAGATATTTGGAAACTGTGTAGATATGGTGCTCAGGGACATGGTTTAGTGGTAGAGCTGACAATGTTAGGTTAACGGTTGGACTCAGTAATTTTAATTTTTTCCAACCTCAATGAATCTATAACACTATAAAAAATACCCATTTCTCTCTAGTAATTACATAAGTAACATGAGACACTATATCGATAAGTGTCAGGGAACACAGCTAAGCCAGGTGAATCTGGGTCCAAGACCTGGGTTCTGCAACTGTCTATATCTTAAGATTCTTGTTGATAATTTTGAATGTAGATTAATTAAATCTGAAAATTACTCTTTGTATTTTTGCAGGGTAGTTTTCTATATGAAGAACATGTAATTCACAGCAAGAAGTTCTCTTCCACTTGATCATTCACAAAAATGTAGCTGTATGTGTACCTAATTAACAAAATAGCTAATAGCTTTTCCTACCTTTCAGAAAGGAATTAACTGACTTTTCCCATGCCGACTCTTTCCCTTGAAAGACAGACCCCTTGAAAGGATGAAAGCAGCAGTGGTTTCTAGCAGTGGTCTGGGAAAAGACAATTATGATCCCACCACATAATAATTGCTTTGATATGTATCAATAATCCATGTGACAGGACAGATCATGCTGTGAAACACTGAGTGCCCTTTTCCAGTTTGAGTCCAAGGGCACAGAAAGCTGATAAAGCCTGTTTTGCTTGCCGCAAGTGCAAAAGAAATTGCTTTCTTTGTTTGCTAGGGGTGATTTAATATGAAAGGAGAGCAGCTCAGAGGCTTGGAATCATACAATGGCACATAGAGATCAGAGAAGCAGCCAGGCTGTAAATCTCAATGTCCTGACTTTTGGGCTTAATTTCACTTGCATCAAAATCAACAGGAAAACTTGTTGTCAACTTCAAAGCTACCTTTCATTGAGTTTAGTCCTTCCCATCACAAAAGAAGAAAATAAAATAATTCTTGAAATGATAAAGATCTGCACATATAGGGTTTATTCAAGTTCCATTTGACTTTTTTCCCTACTATCCTTTGTAACATTTTAAGGACAGACTATAATGTTTATGATGGGAAGAATTCTTAAGCAGAAAATTTATTAACATTTAAAGCTTTGGCAAAGAGTATATGCTTACCAAGATGCTTCAAAACCAGCCTGATGCAAAATGAGAGCCTCATGTATGCTATCTAGTTTCTTTCCACCAAGCCTGACCACCTTTTTGTCAGACACCACCATGTTCTTGCTTTGCCTCAAGACTGTTTTGCCATCAATATGCTGAACCTTTATTTTCTTACATACAGTAATCCAATCAAGCAAGCAGAAATAAAACTTTCCTACAGCACACTGTATGATATTCTACGAGGCTTGAAACCCACAGGTTTCTAAGACAATTACATCTTGACCCTTAAATCCAAAGCTAAGGAGTTAGAAATTCAGTCCAGACTGTTACTAAGCCAATTTCTGTTATTTTCAGATGAGAGTCTGCATTCCTTCACACATATATGTATGAGATGATAAATGAACATTTATTTCCCATGGCCCTAAAAAGAAGAGGCTGCATGTTTGTTTTTAATGCTAAATATATAAACACTATATTACATTCTAAAAAGCCTTATAATGTTTCTTGCAAGTACAAAATGAACACAGGAAGCTATCCAAATAATTGAGTGAGTAATTCCAATACTAATCTACTTGGAAATACTGATTTTAAGATTGATATTTGCAAATAATTACTATTACATTTGCAAATGCATGGTAAGAGATAATTAACGAATGGGTACGGAAACATTTCTATTTTTTGCTTCTACGGAAATGCTTCTACAATGCTTCTACAGAAACATTTCTTTGATCTATTTCTATATCAAAGAATTTTCTATTCTTTGCTTAAAAGGACTTACACTTTACAGGCAACTTTAAATGAAGAAAGTAATAAATTCTCACCCCAACGCACTGCACAGTTTCTTACTTATGTAACAAATTTTAGTTACTGTAATTACAGATGTTGGCCTTTCACCTGAATAAGAAATGCCTTTTCTCTGCATGAAATGTCATGTAGTAAAGAATAGCACCATGGGCCATTTCCATGATAGAATGAAAGCATAATTACCTCCCTGTAAAGCAAGAAATTGTCCCACTACAGTGATGTAGACCTCCAGTTTCTATCTCTGCAGAGGTAAAGGATAGGGAATCATTAATGTGATACATTAGGTACAGTAAAATATGTCAATAGTTCAGTAAATCACATCCTCAGACTCAGCCAGGAGTGATTTGTTTGTTGCTTGGAAGGAGTCCATGTTTAAGAAGAAAACACAGACATTTTTCTCTGAATAACTAACCTGGAAAAATTCTATGAGGAATTTCTCCTCAGAAACTTCAGAGTGGGTCTTAGAGAAAAGGGTTACTGGGGAGAAGACAGGCGAAATGGTGTAGGAAGCTTGCAAATTACCATTCTGTAGAACTGCACCATTTCTGATCTACCTCCTCTATGGCACACGCGGCACCTTCCAGACTGACAGTGTGTGCACACATGCACATGTACAGGTGGGAGTGCCAACACACAAACGGGAAATGGCTCCGGTACAGACTGACAGTGAGGCAATCAAAAGGCCACAAAATCACTTCATTATAATGTGCAGAGCAGGGTTTGGAGCAACAGCAAGTCATGACTTTATTTCAGAAATGGAACACAAAAAACAATAGCAATATTCCTCTGCAATGTAGTCTCATTTTCTGTCTAAATTTCTCAAGGAATTTTGCCATGCGTTTGAGAGGAGACTCAGGTACTACTCCTGTGACTTCTGGAGAGAAACTAGCATTGCTATGTCTGCTTCCAAAAAACTCATTCAGAACTGGAAAACTTAACAGCTTTCCAGAGTTTGCAATATAGAGAGGAAACACTAACCATTTCTTAACTCAAACTTCACAGAGTATTTAAAAGTATTTATATCACAGCAGCATTTAAAAATCCCACCAAGATGAAGACTTCAAACAGAATATGCTTCTACCCAGAAACATTCTAAATGAAAAGAAAGTGAAGTAAATAAATACAATTAATACTTGGAATAAAGCAGAAAATCAGGAATATTTAAATAAAAATATATGGAAACAAAATTATCTGTAAGACAGCATGATGGTTCCAAATTATTTCAGTAAATTTAAAAATCCATAAGTAAGTAATAATATAAATTCTTTCAAATTCCTCCTGGACAAAGGGTTCTAAAATCTGGGGATTTTCCACTCAAACATTTGATTGCCATAAATTTCAGTTAAATGATAACTTTTTGATTGTACCTGGTAGCAATAGGACTTTAATTAGTAATTTGATAAACTCTTGCAGCACAAATTAAAAAAAAGCCAAAACAAACAATAAAATTAACATCTGATTAATCCCAAAAGAGTGCTCATCCTCTAATGTTACAAACCCTGCAAACTTCAACTTTCTCCCTTGGGCAAAAGTCGACATAACTAGATAGCTCTCAAATAATGCCCTGAAGGTCAGCAAACACAGGCTGTGACAGGAGACGTGCCTTTTCCTCAGTGATCTATATCAGCTAGAGCTGTTTTACAGCAATGTGAGAGGGTGAATAGTTTACACTAGCTGGTTATGCAATAAATGTCACTGGCATTACTGCTGACTTCAGACTAGACTCGCAGCATTAAGCAGTTAAGAGGTGATAAAGCAAGATTAATTCCTGAGGAAAATTTTTCATTAATTTGTCAGCATAGTTTCTAGTACAAATGCCCTGCTATCTTTATTCTTCCTCATACAGAAAAGTATTTTGCACCAATCTATTATTCCATTAAGAGTAGGACTTTATAGCAGTTTTAATATTGCACAGAGACACCTTTAAGCCTCTTTTCGCACACTCACCTTAAAGGAAGTCATCTAAGATCAGATATTTATGGCTGTTCATGTAAATCACAACATGGATGCCAATGGAATGGTAATGGAATAGTGCAAAACACAGTAATTTAGCAGTAATTGTTCTCTGAACTGCCCTGATGAAATTGTATCTGACAGGGACAGTAAAATCACCCAAAGTGAGTGAGTGGTTAAGGCAGGGGTGTAGTTTTACCGATAAAGCTGCTTCAGAGGCAACGTGAGCTCTGAACCCTTCACCTGCTATAGAAACAAATACATGATCAACACACTGAATTCTCATTGCTCTCCCCAGCCCTGAGGCCCATGTCTGTTACCAGCAAGGCAGTGGCTGACGTGGTAATGTACTACAATATATATTCTGTAAGACGTAATTTGTTTGCCAAAAGTATGCCCTAAGGCTGCTCTAACTTAGGATTTTCAGTTTGCCTGTGACACTGACCTGCACTTAACAATACAATTCAAACACAAATTTACAACAAAACCAAACTAAATCAGAACCATCTGATCTGACTGTTTTCCCCAAATACAAAATAGAGAATCAACAGTACTGTTTTGACTTGGTCCTGTAATGCAAAAAGGCGCTGTCTTCTACCAGGTATATCATTGATGACACTTGTGAAGATCTACTGCAAGATCACGTAGAGAAGTAAGCTACTTCTTTAAATCACCTCTTGGACATCTATATTTAATAAATAATCAGCAACTCAATGACAGCTTGGGTGAGGAGGAAAATACTAATGGTATGCTAACTCTACCTAAAATTATATACATGACAAATCATAGTCTTCTTGTCAGGTACTGTGAATCGTATTAATCTTTTTTCCCACATCTTTTTCCACTGAGGAAAGAAACTGTGATTTCATACAGTTATCTAAGCACCTAGTCTAGGGGAGACCAGGTTATCATTTCATTACTTTGGTAGGAAAATTAAAAATAGTTTAAAAATGTGTGCCCATCTCAGAACAATACATTGTCAGAAGCATTCTATAAGACATTCTACCTGAGAGACCAAACTTCTAGCACTTCGAAATGCAGAGCTAAGTACTACGAAGGTATTTGGCATTAAGCCACTGATATTTCATGATACATATCTATGCATGATAAATTTATTACAATTACCCAATATCTGGTCTATCTTGTCATTGCAGGTTCTAAAAAACTTGTGAGTGCCAAAAAAGCATTTGAATCTCTGGTTTGTGCCAATAGCGCACTTACTGTTCCAAAGATTAATGGAAGTGGCCCTTAAGTTAAATAATAAAAAGTGATGTTTAAATAGAGGCTGGCTGAAAAACATCTAGGGTAAGATGAAGGAAACACCATTTATTCTACAGAGTTATTAACATGACACTAGTCACTGTTTGCAGGTTAGACAAAACTTGGTACATGTCTGGGGAGAAATAAGGAGGTTTTATTCTTTATATTGAAGTTTATTTTATAAACAGTAAAAAAGAGGTTGCTAGATAAAATGTCTTAAAAGTTATAGGTTTTACATTTATTTCCAATACATCTTCCTATCTGTTCTATATGCCATGTAAAAAACACTCCAATACTAATTCATCCCACACAGATCTTTTCAAGAGTAGCATGGGCACATACCTTATTTTTAAGAACTTTCCTGATCTCCACTTCTATATCACTTATGTTGCAGGGCCCTCTTTGTTGTAAACAGACTATCCGTTACACACTAAAAAATTCAAATTGGTTATAATCTTATTCCATAGTTAAAAAAGCAAAATCCATGAATTCTTGGGGAAAAAAAATCAGAGGAGAAAGGACACAATAGAGCCTGTTTTCTCACCTCTACAGCTGGCAGTGGAGAACTGACTCCTGTTAATAAAACCAAAAAAAACCCTCGGATCATTAGCAGGAAAGAAGCACTTCATCAAACCTAATTTTTTGGCCTGTGGCCCTGGCAGCAGAGTGCTGGCTGCCTGGGGAATGTCACCACTCAGAAAGGCCAAGGTCACTCTGAAGTCAGCAGTGCTCAGAGCATCACACACTCCAAATGTGGCACCCTCAACACTGCAACAAGCACTGCTCTAGGGCAGCTTCCACTACCCACATCCCATATCCACAGTCCAAAATGTATATTGTGGGGTGGTCACTACTGCCTTTTAAAACAAGACCAGAAAAGCAGGGGAGTCAGATGTGCTTTGCCACTCAAAACTTCAACATGAGTGTGGCACCAACTTAAAATGGGAAGTTAATGTGGGAGATGTGTATGCAATTACATAGAAGTTGAGCACTCTTATCCCCAAAACCTGAAGACCTTGTAAAAGCCTTTGGATTTTGTTAAATATTTATCTGAGAGGTAAATCTGGAAACTATCTTGGGGGGGAAAGTAGAGGAATATGGGTCAGATGGAAAAGCAGTACCATACTGCTGCATCTGTGTCTGGCATTTCTGAACAAGCCTCTAAACAAAAAAAAGATTTCTGAACCTCTTCTTGATTTGAAAGCAAAGCTCCTCCAGAGATTAAGTGCCCCAAAACTGGCAGATATTTTGAGGTCTGGTATACCAATTTGGGATGAAATTCCACAGTCTTCCATAGCTCTCATATTCTGAGGAGGATCTGGACCAAACTATCCAAAACTGAGATGACAGAAGGAAAAATATATATAAAGTCCTCTGATTTTTCTCTCTTTGTACAGGTTCTGGTACAACAAATTTAACGCTGTCTGGATTTCTTCTGAAACACAGCATGGTGAACATTTGCCAATACAGCTGGTTTTGCACAGCCTCTAAGATGTATCATTTGACTTGATTTTAATTACATATGCTTTTTCTTTTTAAATATATTGATAGGTATTTTGTCCCCTTGCTATTAAAGATGGCACAGTTCTAGACTTCCTTTTCCTGTCATAATTAACAAGGGCAGCATCTTAGTGGATGGCTGCATGTTAAGAATATTTAATCTATAGTACATTTGCATGCTGTCACTTTTTGCTCGTTATTGAAGTACACAAAAAACCAAGAGACTGCAGTGGTGAAAACTATAATCACTGCTTTATAGTCAATAAATTACTGAGAAGTGCTAAAAGAAACTGAGAATAACATCCACTTCACTGTACTAATAGTTCCGTATATGAAGTATCTGCCTATGGTTACATCAGTTAACAGTCCTAAACTGAAACCAGTTTAGGACTATTAACATATTAGTACTAACAATGCTAAAACTCAAAGCAAATTAACTCATAGTTACTGCTACTGGAGTAACATTAAATTAACACAGAAGCAGACTGAAAGTTTTTTGAGATAATAAAAGTAGATAAAATATGAACAAAACCAGACATTTATCTAAACATAAGATGGTTCAGTGTTGGTGCTGCGGCTTATGTTTCAAATATGTACTTAAAACAATGCAGCTATCTCACAAGATCCAGATACTCATAGCTCTCTATTCACACACATCCTTGCACAAGTAGACCAACTGAGAAACTTCTCTAGAATAAAAGTCAATTCTTCCTAAGAACTGTGAACCACTATGAAATATGAAAGCAACAACAAAAAAATCTTTTCTTGGTAGGGAGAAAAGAAAGGTTATTCCATAGATAAAGTTACAGTTACTGGGTCTGTGGATTCAAAATTAAGAAGCCCTGAAAAAGGAAGTTTCAGTTTTTCCTGTTTGTATGCAAGGTATTTTGTGTTTACCCTGCACACATATTAGATCAGACATTATAACAGTGAATGTGCATGTGCAGTGCTAATACAACCACCAAGCAGAGAAGTAGCTAAAATACTGTTACTTTCCTTTAGAATGCATATACTGTCATTAAGTACACCGTGGCAACACTTGAGATCAATGTGGATCTTTAAATATCACACACAAGCTCTTCAAGTTTCTTAAGACAATAAAAATTGGCAATAAAATAATAGCTATGCTGTGTTGGTAAAAATAGCTCATTTTCCAAATGCAGTTCTCTGTAAATGTAGAAAAACTGCAACTGTCTTGTATATACCATAAGCTATTTATCTAAAATGGTACTCTCAGTGAAACAGATGTCATTGCACAATACCCCTGCACCACCCACATTCTGTTCTCCTAGTTGCCAAACAGAACTGTTTTGGATTATTTACTGAATAATCAGATTCAAGCATTTCTGCAATGATCTCTATGTTACATTAAAGGAAAAAAGTACTTAAAACTGAAATGTAGTTCCACATGATGTTTTAACATGACTTAGTACATTCAAAATATCTTCACCAGCACAGATGATGAAGAATGGACTGAAATCTTAGCAGGAAGTTTTTAAAAAGTCTTATTCTTGAGAAGTTTGTCCATCAGCTTTTTCTGTTTTCCTCTTCCTTTCTATTATAATCAATTTCAGCCTTATGTTTTCAAATATCTTTGTTCAGCTAAGGAAGATACCAAATTAATATCCAAGTCTCCAACTCAGTCCTAAAAATCATCTGTTCTTTGCAGGATAGCTACATATAACCCAAAAATCATGCCACAGAATAAGTCAGGCTGGAAGGGACTTGTGGGGATATCCAGTGCTGGCACTTACTACTGTAGGGCCCATTCAGTGTGACTTGTTAGGGACCCATCCTGATCCGCATACATCATAAGCCATCCTAACCTGTAGAACCCAGCCATCTGGTTTTTATCTTGTCTTTTCATGCTGTCTTGCTTTTTCATCTATCCTCCTTTTTTTTTTTTATTCTTTTCACAGTGATCTCTGGAGTTCATCAGTATACATCTAGGGGGTGGCACAAGGCACAGAACTATCCACAGAGCAAACAGAACCTTGCCAAAGAACCCTATGAACTCTAAATAAAAAAAGCTTGCAGTCTGTTCTCACCAGTGGCACAAAATTGTTCCAAAAATTAAAGTTACCAAATTTTCTTAACCTGGACACTTTATTAATCCAGACTATATACCTTTGAAAGCATATGAAGGAAAATAGTGAGCACAATGAGTACTGCATTTACATTTGTATAAGTAACCAATATGCTAAAGAGAGTAAGATCAGAAGTTCAAATAGTCACAGCTCTCTAGTACAAAAAAAACATGCTTTAATTTTTAAGAATGGGGATAGGAATCTAAAAGGCATCTACAGATATATGCATGTATTCCAGCAACCTGATGAATCCACCTAAAGCAAATGAAAGCTTGACAAAAAAATCAGTTCATATCTAAAGCCTTTCCTCATGGGAAATACTGTCCTTGAGAACATAAAACTTTCTTCAACCTCTCACGACAACTGAGAATAAAATCACTGAAATAATTAACATTAAAACACTAAAACAAATTTTAGTGTCTTAAGAGGTTTCTCATTTGATCAGTTTTTTTACTCTTTGATACTTGTTTGTTAATAAGCCATCTAAACCTTCACTATCCAGCTTTATGATGCCTTATTTAGACCTCTCAAATTTGTTGAGCTGCTTTCAGATTACAACAGTCTTAAAGATAAATACGACACACGTTTTTTTAGCAGAATACTTGCCAGTTTGGCAGCAGCAGAATCAACAACAGATAGGCAGAGGGAGTTTTGGTTAGAGGAAAGAGAATTTTCTCTACTCTCCTGAAATTAAAATATTTCAAGTGACTTTAACACAACCAGTTCCAGATAACTTCCTAGCAATTCTCTGCTTCAACAGGGAAAAAGAGAGTGAATTTCTATCAGTAACAACTGAGATTGCAAATTCTGTGTTCAGTATACTAATTCGATACATACAATGGTACATACACACTCTAGATGAGTGGAAGCAATCTAGGCTAACAGCTAACACGGTAAAAATTAAATATTTTTTGCCACCAAAGAGCTGAGACTATCACTTCTGTGATACTTATAACCCTCAGTGTTTGGGAAATAAACATCTGTGTGCATTGTATGCAGTACAAGGCACCAGACCTCAGACTATAAAAGGAATTTATCCTTTGCTTTAGACAATAACTTCAATCTGAAAGTCCTAAGCATCTCTATCAGGCTTAGGACTACACATAATAGTTTTTCTTTTTTTTTTTTTTTAATTTAAAAAGCAAGACAACCAATTCCCTATTAATAGCAAATAAATTGAGAGAGAACCTCACAGAGATTTTATCCAACAAACATAATCTGTGACATCCTCGCTATAAGAAAATTATTTCATTCAACCTGCTTAAAGCTGTTCAACAGAATAATAATATAATTCATAATGACTTAAAATTTCAAAATGTCTTTACAGCATGGTTCGCAGAGTAAAAACATGGTCTGACACCTTGAGAAGCTATTTTCCCCAGGAAGCAGAAAATACATATTAGCTAAATTGCAACAAATTTACAGCACCTTTCATCTTTCTTCATCCCTCAATGATTTATGAATATATTATTTTATCATTTTAATTAAACTCAAGTTGATTCAGGAAAAATATTTTCATGAAACATATGATGCAGAGCTTGTGGATTTAGGAAAAATAGCCGATTTTTTTACTATTTTCACTCCTATGTGAAATCTGTGTACCTGTATTATAAACAAATGTTAAGTAATTAAAATCTTAAACAATAAATGAGTGGTCCTAAATGTATCCTTTTAAAATCAAGTCCATCTAGATTACTTCTAATATAAATATTCTTCAGAATTACTCACAAATGATTTATTCTTCTGTTCAGCTGAAAATAATTAAACACTTCGTTATACAGCTACTCCACCTTACCTTGTAATCTGGATAACACAAGGCAGTTGTTTTTCATAGTGATAATTGCTTCAGACCAGTTACAGATTTATATTTTCTGTCCAGTTTTGGACAGATAAAGTTTGCTTCATATACCCCAGTCTTTCTATCAACACATATTTTTTTAGCACTAACTGTCAAAAGACTTACAGTGCAGTATGAACTCTCAGATTATTCGGAAACCAAATAATGCTGTAATAGAAGCCCTTTGCTCATTAGGGCAAGTATTTTGTTGGGGTTGACCTTTCTTTCATTTACTTATAAAATACCAATTAAACATTTTGAGAAAGATGAAGATGATCATGCTAATTTTGGAAAAAAAAAACAAACCCAAAACAAAAATGGAAAGATAAAGCTACAAGTAAGTGTACAACTGTTAAACCTGGTTAGAGAATAAAAGAAAAAAACTGAGACTTTCTTTAAATTTTGGTTGTTTGTGGTTTGCCCTAAAACTGAATGTGTCTGTCACAACTTTTAAAACATCCAGCTCTGGTATGTATCTCTCCTCCTGTTTATGTGCCTGTGCACTTATATTGACAGATTGTGTCTCCTCTGCAACATTTCATATAGAACTGTTAAAAAACCAAAATGGAACAGTGAGCAGCTAGGTCCCTGATAATTTGAATAATTACTGCATAGTAAAAGCTTATCTGATGAATTTACACAAAGTCGTATAAAACCAGACATTCCAGCTAACATATTGCTACATGCATAAGTATTAACCAGTTCAGCTTCATAGTACCCTTAAATATTGCTTGCTGTAAAAAGAAAGCTGTTTAAAAGATTATCATAATTGCTGAAGACCCACCAAGGCCTCTTGTGCATAAATTTCATTATCTACTTGTAGACAAAAATTAATTTGCATAGCTGCAAGTAGCATATGGGAAACCATCCTCCTTAAACAGAGTACCTATGACTTTTGCCATTGTGGCAACTCTTTTCATGAGTTTTTTTTCATGTAATTGCCACTAATTATAACAGAAAGTTAATGTTGTATTATCAGCATTGGTAGATGAAAAACATGTATAAAAATACTTTTGTATACTCTTCTGAATTATTTGTGCCTTCTCTGAGGAAGAAAGTACATTAAAATTCTTTAGAAAGCCAAATTTTGTCACGAGATCCTCCCCAAATACTCTCACTGCTTAACCCAAAAGCTTAGGGAAAAATTAGCTCAGACCTCATCAATGTGCCAAAATGCTGAGTAAAGGTTTATGTCTTTTTGCTGGCATTTTCTTTCTTGCTTTCTGTGTGATCAGGATTATTCCGGAGTTAAAAGCTATTGATTTACTAGAAGGGTACTTGGTTTTTCATTTTCAATAACATCAGTTTGATTAAACAAAAACACATTTGAGCAAAACATGGGACTTTTCTATTTTTTTTACTGTACTATATTAGAAGCCTTATGCTAAAGAAGTACTCAGCACTTACTATGCACATTAGTACAGATAATTCAACTAAAAATTGACCAACCTTTCCTTCAGCATCTGTTGTTACCTTCTCAACCTTGTTCCTGTTTAAAAATTTCTTCACCAGTTCTTCTACTTGGACATTGAACTTCATAAATGTCACATAGAAAAAATACGCTGTCAGGAGTGTTACGCTTTCCCACCACATTATGAAGTTATCCAGAAAAAAGATAATTAGCAAGATCAAGTCAATGATGTAAAAGGACATATCTCGAAAGAGTGGCCACCAAGTAAGGTTCAAGATCTCTTTAGAAAATAAAGCACACATTCCAATAACAAATAGGATATTGAACACGGCAGATCCCACTATTGTACCAATGCCAACGTTGCTGTGGGATATAAACACTCCTATCAAAGAAGTGAAGAGTTCTGGGGCTGACCCACCAGCAGCCATGAAGGTTGCCCCTGCCACATCCTCAGAAATGGCCAGTTTTTCAGTGATGACAGTCAAGGAAGGAACAAAGAACTCATCACAGACTATGGCTAAGGCTATAAACATGTAAATCATTCCAATTATATGGAGGATCACTGCTCCCTGTCTTCTCTCCTCAAGAGAGAAAAGGTCCTCAGGGTACTCTCCCTTTGCATGATCATCTGTTTCGTTGTCGTGCCCAGCTTCATATTTCATAGAAGCATGTGGATCTGGAGTGCCGTTTTCATTCTGTTCTGTGAAATCCAAGAGAGTTCTTTGGTGCCCACGCACCAGCTTTTGGCTATCTAGGCTGCTGACCAGCGCCATGCTATGTGGTTCCATCTTGAAAAAGGCACTCATTGAAAGCGAGAAAGTACTAATGGCCACTACACTGACAAGGAGCCCTACAATTCGTATCAGTCTCAGTTTTTTCCTAACATTCTGGTGCCACCTGCAACCGAACAGTGGTTCCGCCAAACACCACTCCTCCAAGACACCAACAACAGTTTTTTTCTGAAGAGCCATTTTGTGTTCTGTGCAAGATGCTGAGGGAGTCAGATGGACTGTTCCTTCATACTTTTCTCCAGCTTTGAAGTTAGAAGTGCTGTAAGAGTCTTCTCAGAATCAGGTACTTTTACTCTTCTCAGGACGTATTTTCTTCATTCGTCTTAAAAGAACAAACATATTATTGATATTAGTGAAACAAGAAGTGATTAGAAAGTTATAAAAGCATTTTACAGACTGGGTTACATTTAAAATTTGAAGAATATATAACATATAGCTCTATCACAACCCACCAGACACAGCAATTATATGTTTGTTTAAGCAGTAACCCTGTGGATAACAATTTACCAATATTTATTTTACGGCTCTCATATGCCTCTGAGCCACTGCTCTCCTCAGTCACAGACGAAAAAAAAAACCCTAGTGGAAGGTAAAAACTGTCCCCAGATGTTGTACAAAAATGAAAAAAGTATTATTTTAATGGATACAAAGATTATTACCTGCTGTAATTACTTTCCACTATGAACATGTAATGTCCAAATCCCAAATGCAGGGGCAATAGTGCCAGAAAAAGCAATCAAAGTGCTAACAAGCACCTCATCAGACCTTTAGACAGCTGCAGCAGCATTAATTGAAATGTTATGTGAGCACACAGCAACAGCCACTGATGTGTAAGTAGAAAACTCTGATGCTGGAACAGGACTGAAATGTGAGTTTCTTTAGTTCTTCTGTAAAATTGACTCAGGTTTTACAGCGAGAACTTGGCCTGCTTCTGATCAGACCGAGGACACTGTCTTGGATGAGTCAAGACAAAATTCTCAGTCACTCCTTTTTTGTTTTGATTTTTTGTTATGCACTCAGCAATAAATGTAGGATGTTGCTAAGAATACCTATGTGGTACCTTTTAAAAGTGCTTCTCCTACCAATACTTAAGAAAACAGTTTAAATTTACACAAGAGTTGATCCTGAAACAAATGAAATGGTAAGGAATTATGCAAGAATGACTATTCATATATGCCAAAGAGGAGCGTTCTTGACTAACAGTACTTCTAACACAAGAAAAAATTTCTAGGTAATAACAGGTGTTTTGGTTAAAGAATTTGAAGAATTTTTATGATGTCGAAGTTAGTTACATATAAGTCTTGCACAGTAAGTTGTATTTTATATTAAATGAAATATAGGAGGCTTTCTCAGTAAAACTGAATGTTAGTCTTTACAATTACTGCCCAAAAATACTTCGTTACATCTCTTAATCAAGTTATTTGTATCTGAATTGTGAACCTTCTATCAATCAGCCGAATAACTGATTCTGTATTCACAACTATTACGTGCAGTTATTTCCCTGTAAGTTATTAAGTCATTCGCAGTTTCTCCTGATTTTTTCAAACAGTTTCCACACTAAGATGTCATAGAGACATACTTCATCCGCAAGGTGCAGTAGCCCAGCAGAGACATTTATTTTCCACCTCAGAGTTAACACTAGACGGACTGCCACAAAAACGTTTAGCAGGAAAGATACCGGAACCACCGGTACCACCACCGCTGCCGTGCACAGCCGGGGCGACGGGCCGGTGTCCGCGCTCCACTGACCATCACGCGAATGGGATACAGGAGAAGCTCTCCAGCCGTCCCCTGTCCTGGCACTCACACGGCAGAGCTCAGCCAGACCGCTCCCGACACGGCGGACCCCAGACCCCGACGGAGCGCAGCGCAGACCCCGCCGCCCCGCCTTCTTCCCCGTCCCCCCGCGGAGATGCCGCAGAGCCTCGCCTAACTCAGCCCAAGTTCGCACCGCTCCGCCGCGCTCCGCTCCGCGCCGCACAAACTTTTTCCACCTCCGAAAGGGGAGCGGGTCCAGCTCCAAGCGCGGAGAGCCGCGGAGGCACCGACCGGGGGCTCGGGGCACCGGTCACCCCTCGGCAGCCGGTACCGCCCATGGAGGCGGGAATTAGCGGATGGGAGTCCCCGCACCGCCGCAGCCCAACCCCCGCCCGCGCACTCCGCCGGAGCTCACCCGGAGCTGCGCTGCGCTGCGCTCCGCGCCGGCCCGCGGACGCTCGGCAGGGGCACGGGAACCAGCGGGACGGGGACAGGGACGGGCGGCCCCTGCACAGCCCCGGCGGCACCGACTGCGGCGGGCGGCGGCAGCGGGATCCGCCCCATGCAGGCGGGGCAGGCGGCGCCCCGCCCCCGCCCGCCGCGCTCCCGCGGGAGTGGGGTCACCGGCCAAGCGAGGGGGCAAGGAATTCGTTTTTATTCTTTCCCCCCTTCGTCCTGGGTTGATGGAGCGGTTAAAGCGAGGTAAAATTCAGCGCTTCCAGCAAAGGTAATAAGTCTCGAGGAGCAGGGTTATTTTAAAGAGGTGAGGCCTTCTGATCAAAATGTCCTTTATGCAAAATGAAGGGAAATCAGGAAATGAAAGAAAAGGATGTTTCATTTTGGTTTTGATTTAAGGAAGACGAAATATCCACGATTAAGTTACTCGTCATGATTAATTTACTGCTGAACAGAAATTTCTTCAAACTGCATTTCAAAGTTGCCAAAGAGAACAATAAAGATGCACTGAACACAGGAGAAAACAGGAGAATTACTTAGCCGGAGCTGTCCCCTTCTATTTTGATCCTCTGCCTTCTACATTAGTATTTTTCCAATAAGCTGTAGTTAATTAATTGTTTCAAAATTCACATTGAAACATTGAAACAATTACAATGCAACTCTGCCATAGCTAATTTCCTGTGACCTGTGCTGGAGATCTATTCCAATACATAGGTGATGCTTATCTGAAATACCAGTTGCACTCCCCCTCTATGCCATTGTTAAAAAACCATACATGGTAATCCGTGGATAAACCAAAGTAATCCATTGTAGGAGGGCCAATGCCCCAGGAAGACCATGATTGGTTCAGGGCAGTTTAAGAAGAACTTCATGTGGAGGTCCTTGAAAAATACAGAGCCCAGAAGAGCAGGGATATTTGGATGGGTTGGGTAGGACGGACATTGAGATCTGGGAAGAGTTTGGTAAACAGCTCACCACACTTCTCTGCTGTCTGTGACATTCTTTGTACATTCTGAAAAGCCCTACAGTAAGAGGTGAACTCTCAGTCCCTCTGGGGTAAATAATAACCTTTTGCATTTCTACTTTCTTCATTTTGAACTCTGATTTCATCCCTTGGCAAACAGAAAATTACTATTAATTGGTACTTCACAAAGAATACAAAAATGTAAGAATTTTTCTTAAGTGATAATACATAGATAGTATAAGTATTATTGGGACATCACAAGAAAATTAAGGACTGTTGAGGTAAGCCTGGCATGCAAAGTCTGTATTTCCACACTGGCATTTTGTAGGACCTGGGCTGTTTGGTTTTGCTTGGCATTAATGGGATACCCATAAGTTCTAAAGACTTAGGAGATGGCAAAACCAGATACACTAAAGTACAGCAGGCATCTAAGAAACTATGTGACCACTAAAGAGACGTAAAAGGTTACAAATATATTTCCAAAATTTCAATGGTTTCTAGTGAGAGCCATAACTGAGTTGCGTGCACAAAGTGCCCTTTAAGGCCAGAGTCTGCTCGTGCAGTTACATATTGGGAGGTGTTCATTAGTGGCTGACAGTTAATGGAGGGAGCCTGTTGACTATCACAACTTGCCTTTGTTCAGTCTCAGGATGATGCAAGGACGCATGTGGAGATTGCTTTTAACCGTGCTTCTAGAAACCCCACTTAGATAAGGATTATGTAAAATGCAGATTTACTTCTGTGCCACATATGCAAGACGTAAATGAAGCAGTGGTGTCTCAAACATTCAACCTGTGCCTGCTATACAGAGCAACAGGGATTAAGGGTAGGTGTGCTTATAAAATTTTTGTGACTGCTGAATTGTTGGCTTGCAGTCCATGAGAAGTAGCTACTTGAAAAAATACCAAAATTGCTATTACAGCTTCACAGATGGCTCAGAGGCAGGCTGAGATATGTGCATAGTACCCCAATTTTATCAATTTCTGAATTAAGAATTGGAAGTAGGTAACTTTTACAAATAACCACAGGGAGAATATGTAGAGAAACCCCTATAATTATGCTATTATATTCCCTACAATGATGTTATCTACTATACAAAAGTGTATGTATCTTATTTCTAATATCCATCTGTTTCTCTGTACTTGCAATAGTTTTTCTCACAACAATAAATATGTGTTGCAAGCCAGGGACAATAATATCTGTAACAAAAATTATGTGGCTCACAGATGGGTATCTCTATCAATGACTTCCGCATTTTGATTCAGCTGGCCCATTCTCATATAGATGCTACCTAATAATCAGGAGAGAAATAAATAAACACAGTTACATTAGTATAAGAAGGGTAATAACAATAAAATAAATACCTTTTTTTTTTTTTTCTCAGAAAACTAAACACCATAGTGTATCCTGGTTAAATACAGAATAACTAAATTATTTGAATGAAACAATGTTTGCCCCACAGCTGGTTCAGTGTTTCTCCTTTAAAGAGTGGAGAGGAGAAAAGGCACCTCTGCTAAGCATTTGGCTTCTGCTCCTACACAATTGTAAATGTGACTAGGTTTTCATTTTTATTTGTATTTATGCCAAATATATAGTTTTTAATACCTTATCTGTAGTTTACTGAATTTTGTGTGAGGAGTTATTTGAATTAATAAGTCACTCTTCTTCACCAATTCCTATTTCCAGAAAGGAAGCTCCAAGAAGTAAAACCTTTTTTTTTTTTTTTTTTTTAACAGTATATTTGTTTTGTCTATTTTCTTGCTGTTGTAAACCTTCAACTTGGTAAAAGCAAGCACAGAGGTGTTTTTTGTGCTGGAGAGGGAAGGAGGAGGGAGCCAAATGAAAAATCCTAAATAACAACATCTCTAAGTACCCCAGCAGTACCTTCTAAAGCTGGAAGATAAAGCTGATGAGGAGGTTACCATGACTACAGAGGCGGCATATTTGAATGAAAATGGATGTTAAGCTTTTAAATGCTAATTACAGTTGGGAACAGGTGACATTTGAAATATCAAAATTATTTCACATGTCACCATTTGTAACAAGTAAAACAGGATGGAAAAGATGACAACATAGAGTTAAATTAAAACACTGGTTCTGGTTTCAGCTGAAATAGAGTTAATTTTCTTTGTAACAGCCACTATGGGGTTATATTTTGGATATGTGGTGGAAACAGTGTTGATAAGTCAAGGATGCTTTATTAGTGGTTTTATTACACAGCATCAAGAACTTTACTGTTCCTCACCCCACCCCACCACCAAGAAGGCTGAGGGTGCACAAGGAGCTGGAAGGGAAAACAGCCAGACAGCTGAACCCAATTGACCCAAGAGATATTCCAGATCAGATGGTGTCATGCTCAGTATATAGAGCTGGGGAGAAGGAACAAGAAATATTCTAGTGGTTATCTTTGTTTTCCCAAGTCATCACATATGATGGAGGCCTGCTTTCTTGGGAATAGATAAGCTCTTACCTACCTGTGGTAGGTGACAATTGAATTCCTTGTTTGGCTTTGGTTGCATGTGCAGCTTCTGCTTTATTTTCTAAATCACTGCTTTTACAAACCCATGACTTTTCTCACTTTTATCATTCTGATTCTGCCCCCTACCTTGATGTGGGGTAGTGAGCTGTGTGGGGTCTAGTTGATGGCTGGAGTTAAACCACAACTGTCCTTTTTGTCACCTAGCATGATAAAGGGTGCAAGATAATGTGTGATTGGAATATAATAGATTGAATTTCTAGAATTTGTATTTCACTATTAATCAACAGGCTCCCGTGTTTGCCATGGGGCTCACTTGCCTGGCTGTATATTAGAGTCTAGCGCTTGTTAGTGACTGCTTTTTGCTTTCATTGCTTGCCATAGGGTTGTGCTGCTGATCATGTTATTCTGCTGGGCCTGGGAACATTCTGATAACAGCCGTGGTGATGTGCATGGGCTGGCAGATGGCCAGGGCATCACTGCTCATTCTGTGCTACTGTACTGGACAGGCTGGAACTTCACTGTGAAATCAACTGAAAGGCACTGTGACTACAATGTAAGTCCACACAGGAAGGAGCAAAGCAAAGTGTCTGTGGCCATGGTTATGCCTGTACACTACAAGTACACCTCTTAGAGGGCTGTGGCCCAGGGATTAATCCAAGAGCACCTTGAAGCATGTATGAGATCATGTTTGGAGCACCCCAATGTGTGTAGACAGGGAGAAACCCACAAGAGAGCAGACATGCCCCATGAGAGGGTATGCAACCACGCATAAGGCTATGTTGGAACAGGTTTGCTCCTGAAAGGACAGTAGCTGTGGGTGAGGAACCCTTCCTTCTCCTTCCCCCAGCTCTATATGCTGAGTATGATGCCATGTGGTCTGAAGTATTCCTTTGGTCACTTGGGGTCAACTCTCCCAGCTGTGTCCTCTCACAGCTCCTGATGCATCCCCAGCCCACTCACCGGTGGGGTGCTGTGAGGAGCAGAAAAGGCCTGACACTGCTTAAGCCCTGCTCAACAGTAATGAAACCAGCCCTGTGTCATCAACACTGTTTCTGACACAAATTCAAAAGATAGACCTTAGCCCTTTATAGATAGCACTATCCCAGACAAGACTGGAACAGCATGGGTATGGTTTTTATAATTAAAGTATGTTGAATTGTTTAATTTTTAGTAATAATAAACTAACACATTGCATATAAACCACAGTGTTTAAGGAGCAGAAACTATTTATATTACCTGAGTAATACATTCTTGAGGAATATATTGAGAAAAATTAACCAGGCTTCTCTAAATTAACTACAGTAACAAGTTTCCCGTAGCCCGTATTAAACAGGACTTCAAAACTTAATATTCAGAAACTAAAATTGTTAGTGATGAGTAAATCCTACAGTGCCTTAAGTTAGGAACATTACTTATCGGCACTCCGTATATTGGGAAACAAAATATAAGCACATACACAATGGTACACATTCTTCACTAGAGTCAAAACCACAAGCTAAAATGGCTAAATGTAGGCCAGTATCACTGTGTAATTATTGTAGTTTGCTGTCATACCATCAACTAGTCTGACTTTGAGATTTAACTGTAAAAGATGCAAAATATGTGCTTTTCCTTCAACTGTTAGTGTTTGCTAACTATTAAGCCTCAAAGATCATCTGACATTTCTGCTTAACTTGCAGTGGGTTAAATATTGCTTGCTACCACATGCCTTTTGAAACAGCCTTGGTAGTATTATTATATATCATGATCAGTTGTAATGAAAACATATATTTTATAATAATAATTTAAAAGGCTTTGAGCATTTTACAGGGGTTTTTGTTTGGTTGGTTTTGGTTGTTTTTTGTGGGTTTTTGTTTGTTTGTTTTGCTTTGGGTTTAGCTGATTGTTTGTTTGTTTGTTTGTTTTGGTCTGTTTTATTTGGATTTTTTAAGAAATAAATAAGATGAGAAACCTGGGGACTATACTTGCATACTCCATAGTTACAAATGACCACCATGAACAACTTTATTAAGGAGGCTAAAACTAACTGCTTTTTTTAAATTCCAGTTTCTGCTAGTGAATAAAGTGATAGGAAAATATAAACTGAGTATAACTTTCAGCACAAAAGCATTTTCTGCCATATTTCCAGAACACTAAATAACATGGTTTTTTAATATAATGCTTTGAATGCTATTTAGACATAAGGCAATTGTAAAAGTTGTCGTTATAACATGCCTGTTTCCTTAAAGGGCAGTCTCAAATCAATGGAAGTATAAAATCTTCCTTCTCTTTAACTATGCTTGAGAGGACCATCTCAGAGCGGAGCCACAACAGCCTAACGCTTAGTGCTATGACAGAAAAAATTACTTTATCATTATTGAATTCCACTTAAAAAATCTGGGTATATTATACACAGATGATTATTTTTACTTACAGGGTAATTCCAAAAAAACCCCAGCAGTATGGAGCAACATATCTTTAGCTTAGGCATTACATTCTCTTCCAGATGGCATAAGGTGCCCCTCTGAAGCCCCTTGTATCTAATGCAACACCAGTGAGCTGCTCTGAAATCAACAAGAACATTTATTTCACTATAATCTGTGGTCTACCAGCCCCATTTATAAAAACACCTACAAGCTGGCAAGCCATCACAGCTAGGAACAGTTGTTGGTTTGGTGGATGAACTCCAGCATTCTTGCCAATTTCCCAGCAGTTCCACATGTCACTGCACACAGCCTCAGCTTGAAACCCTCTGCTCTCACTGACTTCCAATACTGAGGAGTGCCTCAGGCAGAGGTCAAACTTGATACTAGCTACAACTCTTGGTTCCTCACACGATTTGTTTATGACTAGGCCATTGTTCAGAAAGAGCTGGAAGGGAATGTCTCCCACTGACCATAATCCTCTCACAAACTAAATTCTCCTTCTTGCTATACCATCACACAGAAATTCCCTTTTTCTACCATTTCTCTATCCTTATATTCTCATAATCCTTGTACTCAGTGAATTACAAGTTCTTGTAATTCTTGTCTTCATCTCTGCAGTCTTCTAGTTTTCAGGTAAATTCTTACACTCTTTTGGATTTATTTCAGGGAAGCAAATATGAAGTTAAATGTCCTGAAATAGTGAGGTTTGAAACGGTGAGAATTTATGAACTACGCTTAACTATGCACAGAGTTGGAGTAAAGAGGAAGCAAAATATAAGAGATAAGAAAATCTTTTTATGACTGAAGTCAGTGCTAACCCTTTGACATTGCCAATGAAAAGAAAGGAAATTCATGAGTCATTTCCCTCTTACATTGCTACGTCCTTGTGTGCGTAGTACCAATTAGTATTTCTCAGTTAAAAGAGTCCTGCACATGTGCACTGAAAGTGCTTATATCATGAACTAAAGCATGCCCAGGTCAGTAGACAAGAGACCCCATCTGTCAGCAGAATTCAAAATTTGCAGTGGTTGCAAATGGAACAAAAATTTTTCAAAGAACAGCTGACATAGTGGGCTTTGTATTTGGTAGTGATCAAAGCACTGAGTTGTGCTATACTGAATTTTAGGGTAAAGTGAAAGAGTGATTTAAAGCAGCACTAAAGAATTAGTCCCATGAAAAGAAAAAACCAGACCTGTCAAACTAACAATGGGATCTGGAACCAGAATATAAAATAGAAGTTGGAACCAAAATAACTTGATGCTTTAAGAAGTTTTGAGAAGACAGGACACACTTTATTTTTTTTTATTTATATTGAAGACTCTCTGTCATGAGTTTAATAATTCAAGTGTACGTAATATTCCTGCATTCATTAAGAGGTTTTGACAGAAATATATCCCAAAATCTAGTCAAATTCCTGAAGCTTACAAACCTGTATTGTGTAGAATGATTCTGATCACAAATGAAGAGCAGTGATCTTTTTTATGTACTGTAATAGGTTTTTTAAGAATTAGGAAAATAGATCAGATCAACATAGTAGTTCAAGTGAAACAGCAGAGAATTATTTCTATAGTTGAGATTTAAGATAAAAGTACAAAAAATGAGATCTGGAACTATCTGTTTGTAGTTGTACTGGTTTTTAATCCATCCTGACTATGATGCAGTTTAGTGCACAGGCTAAGGTAGAAATAAACAAGTGAAACATAATTTGAAAGTGGCTTAAATATTCAAAAAGCTTAAATGCATCACCCATTAGACATTCTAAAGGTCACTGTAATATGTTCATTACATTAAGAACAATTTAAGAAGACAGATGCAATTACTTGATCTGGGTTTGTTGTTTTGGTTTTTTTCTCCCAGATATGTGATCTTTAGTGCTAAGAACTTCTGTTCTATGTCACATCTAAGAGATGTTGACTTTTTCAACTCTCTGCAGCTGGACCACCAGCATCAGTTCCTGCAGAACCTAAAAGTCTCCCTTGAAATATCAAATGGCTAGTGCTACCTTGAATGCGGTCTCCAGAGAGAAATATTTTTTTACAAAAGATCTGAGAAGGTGCTGCTCCAAACTTGTTTTGCTACTGCCTTCAGGCAGTTTTGGACTGTCTCATTGACATTCACTGCCTTGTGGCATCTTAGTTTATCTTCTTAGTTGTGTTTAAAAGAGATGAAATTTACATACAAGTGCAAAATTTATTCAATATAGCTCCATTTTAATGCCAAGAATGAGTAAGCATCTTTACTGCTTTCCGAAATCATTGGGAAGGAGTAACCTTTTTATGCTCTCTTGTCATTTAATAGTAAACGGTATGCACCATGCCTCAGGTCAAAGGAGACATAAAATTTACACATACAGTAAAAATTAAGCTGAGCATTATAAGCTTAATATAAAATGCACATTGATTCCCTTTTAATCTTCGTACTCCAAATTTGTACTTCTCAGCACTAGCTAGAGAAAATAAGCTAAAAATATTCTTGGGGCTTATGAAGCCTTCATCACATTCATCCATGATCATTTCTGCAAGTGAAAGTCCATACTTGTAAGAAATAGTTGAACTACAAGAAAAGTTGAACTTCTAAGAAAATTGACTATGCGATGTTTCAGCAGGTAAGTGAATGTCAAGTTTAAAACTAGATATTTGACGATAACAACATTAGAACCATCATTTTAGCTAAACTTTAAATATTCTGAGAAAATAGAAGTAGGTCTAATCAATGCTGTTGCTGAACTAAGGTTGACTACTCCTAAGTAGGTATAAGGAAAGTGACTTTACAGACATTTTGTCAGTGATGATATTACAGCTGATGCTACAAGGGCAAGCTTTTCAACAAAGTAAGAGAAACATGATACTCTTCGCAAAAGCAACTGGCAACTTTTTGCACACAGACTCTTGTTTAGGGTTTGAATCAGCAGCTTTTCTTAGCTTGGGCTGCATAGAGAGTTTGAGACAAAAATGCTTAGCACTAAGGGCATTTTCTTTGCTTGTAAAAAGAGAAGAAAGTCTGCTGCATACTGCATCTGTGGGGAAACAGGGAGGCAAGAAAGGGGAGCAATGCCTTGTGGTACTCTCCAGGCACCTGGAAACTGCTCCAGCAGAGCCCAGGTAATGAAAGTCCATTACACTTGTCCTCTCTCCCTAAACATGTAGAGCGGATGATTGACAACCCTTGGTGAACTAAAGATTTTTTGAGTCATCTTGCTGGCATAGAGCAAGAGAACAACCTAAAACCTGAAAGAACGTGTTCAGATCTACTGCAGGATGTCTTGAGATGAAAGCTGTAGCTCTTTCTTGAAGTTTTCTCTCCTTCTGTAATGCACATTTCTGTCATTTCTTTAGGAAGAACAGGCCAGGAAATCAGTAGTCATCCACAACTATTTCAGAACAGTGTGGCTGACTTCCATGCTTCTACTGAACACAGCAGGTCAGCCTATGACAGTATGATTTGGTTTTTTACAGCAGAAAATTTATTGTCAGACCTTTTTAGAAAAACAGTGAATGGACAGAACACCATGTTAAGAGGCAATTTTACATGATTTGGGGAAAAGGGTGGCTGTGTGCTGAGATTTTGTGTGTTTGAACTCAAGTGAAAGACTAGAAATTCCTCCTGGCAAAAGAAGGCTGAATTACTAAGCAACTTCTTTTGGACAGATTTCCTTTTTTAGTTCTTTAAGGGGACATTCTCATTCCTCAAGCACAGCAAGAACTTCTAGGGTCATACAGCACCAACAGCGGTGCTCAGGTACAAAGGGCTGGGTCTCTTATTACTCGTAGATGCCCTACATGTGTGTCAGAGATCTGTGTGGCCTTTCCTAGCATGAGCATTAATGCTTCGTGGTTTCCATGGAAATTTACTCTTTCAAATCCTATCCTTTGGATGCAGCCTATTTGCTTTATTTTATCAAAGTACAGATGCACCAATGCAAAAAGGTTCGGGCTAGGCAAAAAACACAATATGGCAGGGACATTTTGGGGAGGAATGTGAGGTGTGGGAAATAAGGTTGGAATGGACACATGCAGGGTTGAAAATCACTTGGGTCAATGTAGGAGTTTATATAGTAAATAAAGGATTTGTGGCTTAGGTGCCTTTAGAATGGAACCATCTCCATTCTGTGGCCTGTGTGGGCTTGCCTGCAAACTGTAAGAGCCAAATCTACTTCTGCAAAATTGTTCCATCTGTGAGTAATTTCTGTCCCTTCTAAAAGGCCTGGGAACTAAGTTTTGTTTTATTTAATCTGTGGCCTAGCTAGTCCAAGATTTTAAAATGGATGAATCATTTGTGGGATTTACCTGAATTGCCAGGGATTTTTGTGGTGCTTAACTCCTGCCAATTTAGTTGGTGTTTAGTTTTATCCCAACTTGATGTTTTATTTTGGGAGAGTGACAGGGAAAGATCTGTCTGCTTCGAAACAAAGGATTTTGCTGGCCACAGAAACTGGAAGTGTAATTATTCACTGGATTTGTTTTCTCATCAGTCACATTCTGTCTGTAATTTTGTTGGACTGGTGACTAATACATTTTAAAAACCAAAATTATATATGCAGACATGGAACACTCTTCTTATGTAGGCCTACTAGATTCAGATTCTATAGAGTTAATTTGCTGAAACTGTACATGGAACAGAAATTAATGCTTTCTCTTAATAAATTAACATACTTAAAACAAACATTATCTATCCTCTCTTCAGCAAATTTAGATTTCCCACAAAGGAGAGCATATGTACTATGAGTTTCAGAGGGGAGTAAAAGACACAAATGTAGGAAAGGGACTGCAGGGACAGAGGTGATGACCAGGGTACTTCTGCTTTCGTGCAGTTCCATGTGCTCTATGAATGTATATATGAACATATATATTCTTCTATGTATGAAGAATGAAACGGAGAAGTAAGGAGGAAATGTCCCATAGAAAATTACTCTGAGCTACCAAGTGGTGTTGCACAGCTGGTGTTGGGACAGCCCTGTCAGGCATTGCTTCTGTGGCAGTCCTGAGGGTCTGTGGGCTGGTGAGCTGCCTGCAGGCACAGGTCCTGCAGAGGGGAGGCATAAGGCAGGGACCAGCCCTGCTTCCTTGTTGCTCCTTACAGGTATCCTGGCCCATGGATGCTGCATGCTATGTTGGAGACCACCACAGGCAGAGGGAGCCAGCTCTCGCCATTCATCGGGCTCCTGTGAATTCCCAGAGGAGGGCTGCATGGTTGCAAACACCAGCAACCACTGATTGCTGCAGGTGCTAAAGCTCTGGAAGGTTGCATGCTTTTCTGCACAGTCATTCAACCACTACAGCAGACCCCCATGAGACTTCCAAATTTTCCTAAAGCTTCAGCTCCAATAGCATCCAAAGCATATTACTGCTTTGACATTTTATGATATGCACTGTCAAATAAAATTAGGCTTTCTAACTTTTTACAATTTGTCTCTAAGTATCTCATCCAGTTGATGGGAATTTCAGAAGGTAGTAATTTAGTCTTTTCCTACAGCAGTTGATACTCCAAGTTATGTTGAAGTGCTTGTTGCCAAATTTGG
Organism: Certhia americana; assembly: GCA_018697195.1. NCBI lineage: Eukaryota > Metazoa > Chordata > Aves > Passeriformes > Certhiidae > Certhia > Certhia americana. The sequence continues at coordinate 32,960,551 of CM031878.1, forward strand.
ATTTTCCCATGTGCTATAGCTTGTCTTTCCCCCCTTTCTTGTGAAGAAAAAGGTATCAGCTACTCTTTCAGTAAGTCTATATGACATTACTGTGATTTCAAATCATTAGTTTCCATCATAAGTTTGTAGACACATGGCAGCTCCCATAATTTCAAATACTTTGTTTTTTCTTGTGCGCATCTTTACCCATTTCATCATAATTCTTCTAATTGTCACATTCCAGACCTCAGTTTAACAATATATTCCCATTTTCAAATTGATGTTACCAAAACCCTCTGTAGTGGCAAGCTGTGATTTAGCACTGTTGTCTTGCCATTTAACGGTACTAACTACCTTCAAACTCTGACATCAAATGCCATTTGAGTTGGCTGATTTATTATGCCTAAATGACTTTCCACCAACTCTTTGAACCAGTTTCAGCAGGGTATGCTAATGACAAAATCTACCTTCCCAGCAATTACTTAAACTGATTACTATTACACAACATCCCAATGATCCCAGACATCATCAGTTGTATAGTTTCTGGAAAGGAAAACTTTGGTAAACAATCATGTAGTAGTCTGTAACCTATTTTCCAAAAAAGTTGTTTCTGAGGTGTTAGAATAATAATACAATTCCTAGTCAACAATACCAAAGTTTTGTAAAGGGACCAAATTTTTCCTGATATGCAATGTGAGCATTTTTGGTACTGGCTTGGCCAGAACATGTGATACACAGGAAAAGTTTAAACTTTTTTATTGAATAGAGAGTTCTCTATGAACAAGACCTTTCACTTTACTTGTAATTGTGCAATGTCATCCGCATGGCAATTCTTGCTCTTACAAAATAATACTTTTCTTCTGTGAGTAAGGAAAAAAAAACCAAAACAAAAGACTGTATTTACTGAGTTAGAAGATCAGGAAGTTTATGTTTTCTAAACATAGCAAACAAAACTGCATTGCTTCTCCTAGCATACAGGAAGCAACCGAGAAAGGTTGCTTAAGAAATAATTTCAGAGGCAATGTACAATACATAATGCATTTCAACTGCTGATTATAAAGATGATTACTGCTTTGGCTCTTAAAAATATTATTTCCCTACACACATGCAGCTTTAATGCTCATGTGCTCTTCTGGCTTCATTATGGAGAAATCAGTACCTATATGAGAAACACAGACAACAGGAAGATGCGTTGTAGAGTGTCTGGCAAGAAAGAATTTGTTAAAAAATCATTTAGCAGTCTAGATCTATTTTCCAGATATGCAATAATGCTGCTTTTTTTCATCTTCATGTTTTCACACAGTTGCATACTCTTATATTATAAACTATGAATTTGTTGGTCTGATTAAAAATCTGAACCTTTATGGAATGATACTGATACCATCATACATTCTCATTTAGTGAGATACACGCTGCTTTCAATTGCTGCCCTGTCTCTTGAACTAAAAAGCATATGGGAGCTTATCCCATACAGTTAAAAAGATGTAATTAATACAGATCATTAAAGCTGTCTTCTCTTTCACCCACTGAGAATTTTTTAAGAACTCAAACAACTCTTTAGTATACACTTCTGTCTTTTAAGACAGTTTTCCTTCACTCAAATACCCAATCAGGACCAAAATTTAATGGCTATAAAAGGTAAGGATCAAAGCTTGGTGGCAGAATGATTCTCAGACTGTTATTAAGACATAACATCACCCAAAATATAACACCCTGCACCAGTGAAGCAAAATGGCTAAGGATCATCCCAAAGACAAAAAATCCTGAAATCTACTAGTGTCATTGCTAGAATGGATAGTAGCACTGCAACCAGGACAAAAATGCTATGTTTTCTTCTCGGTTGTTCTTGTTCTACACTTCAGTAGAGTTATTCCAGGTTTATACTGAGCTGGTCAGATTGACCTTGCTAATTACTTCAGCCACAGCATGACCTCCACCTAGAGCAGGCTGAAATCTAGGACAGCAGCCAAGCAGCCTGTCTGTGCAAAAATAACATTTTCAGAACTCTCTCCCTGCTGATCTTTTCACTGCATGCTACCTGTGATATTTTATATAATCCTAATCATTGACAGTTGTATTATTTTGCATTTCTTAGAATCTGAATAATGAGAACACATTGACTGAATAATTTTGCTCTTTTTACTTTTGCTTTACTTTTATGCTCACATCAAAATCTTATTCTTCATTATAAAATATTCTGTGTCAAAATTGAAAATATTGCAGAAGAATGGCTTCACTGAACACACTGGGGGGCGGGGGGGAACCCACAGGAAAGTATTATTAGTTTAAATTTTTGGCAATCCTTATGCTTGGCTTCATCACAAATGAAGTTTGAGGCATATCTTTTGGATAACATAGACCTGCTTTTTTCTGTGATTATATATCATGTAGATGTTGAATCAAGATGAAGTGAAAACATCTTAGTTCTGCACGGTTAGCACTTGCATGTGTTTAAAGAAGAAAAAACATTTTAAATGCAAACTTGGTAATAAAATAGGTGAAAATTTAAACTTTATTAAATGTACTCTTGACAGTTTCCATTAATTCGTTTGAATTTGTTTCAGTTTTATTGCTTTAGTGAACTGAAAATGTGTTGAGGTGAATGAGAAAATGACTCATCCTGAAATCCATAATCTGAATTCCATGTGTATGGTAACAACCAGATCTGACTCCAGGAAATAATAAATCTGGTTTTAACACTATCAGAGGACAAACAAAAAAAACCCCAAATGTCCTATGTCTATTGATACATAGAAGCTATGGCCATTGCAAGACACTGTTGTAATTTTTTCAAAAGAACAGTGGAAGAGTTCATCTGCAGAGGTTATTCTCCCGATCAGATGAGCTCTAATCCTATTTTAATCTCAGTGGGCTATATTAAACAAAAGCAGAAGGTCTGGATGTTAGAACAGATTAGCCTTGACCTCACTGAGATCAGACTTAATAAGGAATCAGGTTTACATAAATTGCCATCAACCAGGGCTTCTAATGATGCATTGTGGGTAGCAGTAGAGGGGCAAAGTAAAACTTCCTCGTACAGCAGAGCAAGTGAGAAAATCCAGCAACCATGGCACTGCGAAACTGTGCTGAAACAGTTTACAGCAAGATCCCTCTCTCTGTCAAATATCTTACTGTTCCTTAGGGATGAAAATTTACTTTATGTGGGTATTAAGAAAGGATAAGAAGTTTACGTGGGAGCTGCAAAGGACTAAGTGTTTAGTGTGTAAAAAATTTATAATACCATCAGTAAAGGACATAAACTGTATAAGGGATTTCATTTTTTTGAAACTTAGGAGACTCACCAAGATTTTGAGCAGAAACTTTCTTAAGCAGCCACTCATCATCAGATTATCATTTATATTTTTATTGCTGCAAAACCTGCAACATGTTACTATAGATATTCAGTCCAATACCCTGCTATATCACCTGATTTTGCATATGGCACTATATTAAAAGGGCAGCATATTAAAAGCTAAGTAAAAGTCCACTCAGAGAGCGCTGTGAGATTTTACTCATCTCAGAAATCTGAAAATTCAGGTACACTGTTAAATAAAGATAGTAAGTTTTCTTTTCATTTGTATATTGCACAACTGGCCTCTGTTTTGTCCTTTTTGCATCCAAGTTTTTAACTATTCTCTTGTTTGAAATTGTGATATTAAGGGGTTTTTAAGCAGTCATTGTGTTGCAATAAATCCAGTCCAAAACCTCATCCACGTGAAGCAAAGCACTATATTGGTCTCCACCAGAGCTGTCTTCAGTTGTTTTCTATGGACAGAGTCACATATGCTGGCTAATTCAATGGAAATGGGAATCATGCATTCGCTCTGGTCAAGCTCAGCTTTCCTCTGCTAGGTGATCTGTTATTGTGCAAATGTGACCTTAATCATCATATAACTTCAACCTAGTGGCTGAATCTGCATTTTTCTTTTTTTTTTTTTTTCAATACAGGTATTATTTATACTATTTTCTAGTTGCATAGCATAAACCTTAAAAAGCATGCTTTGTAAATAAATGATAGATACCTTCAAAATTATATTTATTAAATACACTGCAATTTGTCCTAATTGTAATACTTAGGCTATAGTTTATCTTTCCATATTGTTATTTGCATTCTCTGTTTCCATGTTCAACATCATTGCCCTTTATAAAAATATTAATTTTATTTTGGAACATATGTAGAATCACATCAATCTTCAATTCAGCCTTGCAGAGAGATATCTTTTTGCTGTTGTTGTTGTTTTCTTTCTAAATACAGCACTGGTGACTAAAAAAATTAATTTCCTTTGAAAGGTCAAACTTACCTCAAATTTTGGAAATAATAATTTTGTTATTAACTGCATAGGTATAAATTCCATGCTTGGCAAATTCGTTTTTCTCCTTTTCCTTGTTTCCCTTTCTCTTTCTTCTTCCCCTCCCCATTTGCTTTTCTTTTTTCTTTCTTTTTCCTTTCCTTGCATGTTCTGTTACACTTATCATCAGAATTTTCCATTTGTTTATCTCTTCTGTAAGGTCTTGTCACTTTCCTAGAAGATTAAGCATAAGAAAACGCCTGGCCTGCTATGTTTTCAAGTTCTTCAGTGGTACTAATTTGACTAACAAATCTCTTCCCCTTGTTTTAATGAGGATTTCTTGGCACATGCAAATTTGTTAGCCAGTTTACAGTGTTAATAGTTTTGAGCAACATACTACTGTTGAAAAAGCAACACAGAAACAGATTGTATTACTAAATTGACTGGAAAAATAAAATAGCTTTTATATCTGTAAACAAGAATATGGTTTCCCATTTGTTTCATCAACCTAGTACATTAAAAGAATTTACTTACCCTCCTATCTCTGAAGAGAGTCACCCAGGACAGTACTTTTTCATTTCATCTACCTGTCTGCTCATATGCTAGTCTGGTCTTTTTTCAACAAGCTGCAGCCACACTGCCTTTCAATTTTATGCCAGAGAGCTCCTGCTTAGCTGCTAGCAGCTGTCCCGGCCTCAGCAGATCTGCCTTGGAGCGGTGGGGTGTAAGCCACAGTTTACAATTACTATCCAAAGATCTAGTTTTTCTCTGACCCTTTCATAAGCTTAGAGCTTGTAACAGTTGCTTGTTATTCCAGATGCCCTCTTCGAAATGGTATTTCATCATTGATAGCTGTGTTTTTTCACACTGAGCTGTGCCTTGGATACTCAGCCTTGTGCCTACCCCAAGGGGTGCTGCCTCTTCAAGGGTGAGCAGCAGAAGCCCACTGCTGTGCAAGCAACAACTGTGTTAAGAGTGCTCTGCTGACTCTAAGTCAGTCAGCACTGCAGTGGGCAGAGAGCTTTGCAGGTTAGAGTCCCCTGCGTCAATGACTGCCAAGTAAAAATAAGGAGGAAGAGGAGCAACACAGAAATGCTTCTCTGTGTTGCTCCAGAGAATTAGAAATAAGCAAAACAATCAATAAAATGCCTAGTAGTGGCTGGATTCTTATTGCTCCCTGTGAAGATAGGTTCTTATTTTATTCTGATATTGGGTTTTAATAATGATTGTCAAGTTACTAAGACAAATATAAAAAAACCCTCAAGGAATTCAAGACAGAGAGAGAATGTGTGACAGTGGTAGAGATGACTTAACACTTTTGTTTTTTTAAATAGGCCTCTAGTCCATACTAGGTTATTTTCATTACTGTTACTGCTGTTGTTGGCTCTTTTTTTCCCAGCTACAAGCACATAGGAAGAAAGATGTGTCCTTCCAGTTATGAAATATGAACAGTCTTCTTTACAATCCACACCTGCTGCTCCACTGGCTACTGATCAGTGGCTGGAATCCATCTGCAACAAGACACATGCAGCAGAGATGTCTCTAGTAAATCTCTTATTTTTAAACAGCACTGGAAATAAACGTTGAAATCTGGTTTCTTGCCAGCTTGATTCAGAAAATACTAGAAGAGTTGCAGCATATTTTACCAGACATTCAGGTATAGAATGGGGTCAGAATAAAGGTTCTAAATCAGCAAAAGCATTCACAGAGATTTTGTGTAGGAAAGTTCTCATTAGTACCCAGAACACTTGGGGGTCATGATTTCTTTTGTCACTCAGGCGTCACAAAAAGTGTATAAATACACAAACACACACACACACACACACACACGCACATATAAGAAGTACTTTTTTCTGCAGACTAGCTTCAGGAAACACAGTTATTTCCTAAATCAAGACATCAAAAGTAGCTGAGTTATGGTCATTGTCTGTGTTGGTATTCTTAATCCACTGCAGAGGTGAGCGAAAAGTGCCTTCCATTGGGCTAGTATGCATTTTCTTCTGATAAACAGCATGTAGTTACTGCAGTTCAGTGTGTGCACAGCTACTCTTCTTCACTTGGAGATAAGACTGTTCCCACTGGCATCTCTGAGAGACACATCTTCCCATTCTTCTCCAAATACTAAGTAGAAGTTCTGAGACATCTCCCAGTTGTCTGTCCATCTATTGATGGTTTGTTAAAGCAATTGGGAAAAAAGCCTGTCTCTGCTATTAGCCATGAGATATCACTAACTGCTCTGTACACTGTGCACTGTGAAGTAGTCACTGAAACACTCCTTGCACTGTTGGTCCTCTTGTAAGATTACCCTTGTGTGTCTGCAAGCCACCAGACAAGTTTTGCTTCGTTTGTGAATGCAGGAAACTCTGGGAAGTTCTACCAAAATGATTGTCCTGAAGATTGCTTCACATGAGTGTCTTACCACTCCTGTGCCTCAAAAAGCATTGTACATTGCCTTCCAGAGTGGAAATTATGTTAGTATGGGATCTGGGCTCTGTAGTGTATGTGTCTATTTTTCAGGCTTTCTTCTTTGCAAAAGGGTCTAGGACAGCACAGCCTGCAGGAGACTGGCATCTGCAATGCTCCCAAAGGTTTTCCTGAGCCTGTTGAGATCCTTAGCCTAAAAGCTCTTTTGCTCAAGTTTTCCATAGGGTTTGGCTCTTCTAACTATTTTTTGAGCATTGTAGACAAAGCTGTCCCCTTACTTTCTGTGTCTTTTACAAGAGAGTTTGTCGGTATTCTCCTATGCAGAACCTGTCCCTGGATGAACTGTGCTGAAGAAAGGCACTTTCCCCTTCACCAGGAAGAGGAGCCTTATGTAACTCCTCCTCACTGATTGCACAGATGCATTCAAAAAGCCCTGTATAATTTATTCATTCTTTCATATGCATAGCTCCAACAGCACTGACATGATGTGGCATTTTTGCAAGTGGTGTGGAAGTTACAATGAATTAATTGTCCAGGTGGTCAGGCTGTATTTTGAGCTGCCAGCAATCTTCACCTGGTTGCAGATTAGCACAGCAAGCAATGGTGGGAAATAGCTGTGCATTTTAAAGTTCTATTTTGGTGCTTCATTGCTCTTTTTTGCTGCTATTAGTTGAATGGTGACCATTTAGAAATGAGGTATTTGAATCACTTTTAAAGCAATGTTTCAGTCTTTACCTTCAAATGGAGGTACCCCTCTCTTTCAGTGCTCCACCACTTCCTGCCATTCTCCTTGAGGAGTTGCTCCTTGCGCTCCCAAAAGAAAGGTGGAGCAGGCAACAGCAAGGGCAGAGCAGATGCCGTACTGTAAGTTAGTGTGGTACCATACTGTGGGTACACCTGTACCAGTTGTGTCATGGAGTACACTCACAGGCATACATTTCAGTCTGTTTTCCCTTCACTTAGTCCAGTATGATTTAAGATGAGTATCACCACTCACAAACACCACTAGTCATAGTGTATGCAGAGATGGTTTTGCAGTTTATCTCTATGTAAATTTACTGAATGTTTTGCGGACTGGCAGCAGAGTTATGGTACCACATATCTCAGCTCCTGGGTACTCACTGAATGTATCTCATCTTGCTCTGTGGTAGCTTTACTGCTTTATCTGTGAGACAGATGTTTCCATGAACAGCTGTCATGCCTTGGATTTGCACTGCAGGCATACCTCTACTGGGAGAGGTATTAGGGTTGTTAGCAATGCCATACACTGCACGAATTAACATTACATTTTGGAAGATCCACTTGGGATAAAGTGACCTTAACAAAAAAAGAAAAAAGTTATGTCACACCATTTGCCATCCCCATAATTATTCTACCTATAATGAGAACTGGATCCTCATAGAATGAAAAAAGCTTTTAGTTTTAAAATTATGATTTACCTGCTTTATACACACACACAAAAACAATAAAAAAACCCTCACAAAAAAAACCCAAAAACAACAAGACAAAAAGTACTTTGTTTTTTTCTAATAAATATGCTGTTCTTCTATACATGCAAGTCTTTTTCTTAACAATCTTTTTCCCTTGGTTAATAGCCTGGTGTATAGTACATTCAATAATTCAAGACCGAGCTAAAAATGGGTTTGGTCTACTTTCTTGGAATATCCTCTGGGAGTACAGAGAAGAGAACTGGAGAAGCAATTATTTCATGCTGCAGCTGTATATTTAACTGCTTTCTTTCTCACTCGAGTGGCATCTGCATTCTCACAGCTGAGGTAATGGAGGAAGTTAGAACTCTTAAGTGCATCTGTGAGTAGTGGGAGGTGATTATCACAGCAACCAGAAATTTACCTCCTTTGCACCAGGCAGTTCTTTGTGTGGACTACTTTTGATTAAAGTGTCCACTCTTCAACATATATCATCATCTGTTTGCTAAGGTCTTGATTAAAAAGTTAATTAATTAATCAACTGATGAAGGCCTTCATGCGTCTGAGGGAATGGGGGCACTGTATGATTTGCCTTATTTCTCCAGCTTGTCTATACAGGCTGAGGATAGCACAAACATTGTCACAAGAGGCTACTTCCAGCTGATCAGTTCTCCAGTGGTAATACTGATATTTGGGGTACCAATAAATGACTCATTTCTTTTGGAAAAGTTTCCTTGGAATCAGCTGTTTCCATCAATTTATTATGGGTGGGCTTAGGGGCAATCACAGAGTAAAACAACCCTGGGAGCATGAGGAAAATATAAGAAGCTGGATATAAAGAAAATGAAGATCAAGAAGACTCTGGTCTAAACTGATGTGTACCTTGAGTGTGAAAGACAATCCTACTTCCTTGACAGGGCATTTTAGCCTTTTACCTCTGAACAGCAGGAGAAGAGAAAATGGAGCTCTGCTCTCTGATGTAGCCATGTAAACTTGCAGAACACTTCATCTGTAGATAAATCAGTTACTGAAAGAAAAGTTACAGGAGGCCATGACCTCTTAGACTGAGGTTCTGACCCCGGAACTTATATGTTCAGTGCAGAAAAGACTGGTGTCAATGACAGCTAAAGAATCGTGTCAAACCAGCTCAACTCTCCTGAAGCCTCTCAAGCTAGCAGCACATACGTATATAACATTTTTTATAAGGCGCACAGCTTTTCACTATAGAGGAAATATGAAGAGCGGGTACCTTTCAGGTGTATGACCTTTGGCAATGTGATGGCTGAGCACAGCTTCAAGGCAAAAATCCAAAATATATGAACGGCCTCCAAAACCATAAGGTTAAAGAAATGTAGAAAAATGCAGGTATTTTAGTTTATTTTTTTCCCCCAGTTGACCCAAAATCCTTGTAGAAATGCAAGTAGGCTGAATACTTGCAGGTGGAATGTTGATAGTTACAGACTGTGACTCTTCAAAGTTTGCCAGCACAGCACTGGCAAAAAAAGGAAACTGAACTCAGAAGGCCTAGTTCTTTTCTACCGCTAGGAAACATGATGCTTTAAATTTTGCCAATTACTTTTTCATGATCATTGTTAATAAGTAATACTAGAAAGACATGATTAAGGGTGACATACACTGCATCTAAGCTTTTAAACTATTATGAATGCTACAGAGACTCCATTTTCTGTATCTTATTCAGCACCTTAGGTTAGCTTGATGAAGCCTCATTCCATTTTTTCTCAGTCTTCTCCCACTCCTTCAAGCTTCACAAACCAGACTTACTGAGTCTGTCTGCCTTTAAATATGGCAATAAATGCAAGAAAGGTAACAGAATATAGTAAGATTAATTATCATGCCAATTTGCCAGAGAGGCAACTGAGAAGTCTGCAAAGATAATCCAAAATAAATTCCTTCATGGCACAGGAAGAAACAACCACCTCAGAGTGAAAGATCAAAGGTTCATTGAAAGCGACAGCTGAAGAGTGTTACCTGAGGAAGAGCCAGCTCACAGCAGCACTTCCCCAGTGTGCTCTCCCAGAGAACAGTGTTTTCATGCTCTTTTATTTTTTATTTTCACTTAAAGGTCTTGCTGATTTTTGTTTTTCATGAATGTCTGCATTCTTCCCCTAAGCCCATTAAAATTACCTCATGGCTGTGAGCTCAACAGCTTTATTCATGAGAGAGGCAAAAAAATTGCTAAGTGAGGTTTTAGTTTTATGCCTTCTATTTCACATCTCTTTTCTATGGAAGAGATGTAGATACCTGCCTTTCATATCACTCACAAGGGTGATAGTCATAGTGTCCCCACTTATCTCTTTTTCAGGTTGAAGTGCACAATATGTCCTAGTTCTTCAACAGCCTCTAAGAAGTAAAGTTTCACCTTATGCAATGACAGGATAAAATTGAAAATGCTAGATAAAGTTGTCTTCAGTATTTCTTCAGTCTTGTTTCAAAAGGACAAACTCCAGAAGGCAGTTTCTTTCCTGTAAAGCTTTAGCTAAATAGTGCCAGATGGGATTGCACTTCCTGAGGTGTTAACAAGGACATGGCCTGTCCTCTCCAACAGCACAGGCCCTACTGCTTTCAGACAGCAACAGTTCAGTCTGTGCTATTGATCTGGAAGTGTCAGTTACCACATGGGGACAAGCCGTTTTATCCTAGAGATATAAATAACAGTCTGAGCATATGGAGAAGAGAGTGCTCTTGGTCTAGAACCAGATTCATATTTACAAGTTTAGTTTTTAACATCTGGTCTAACTCACAGGGATTGGGAGCACATCCTGACACTGAGATTTTTCCTTCTTATGTTCTTCTCCAGTATTCTGGTACTTAGCTCTTGTTGGTTTCAGCATTGACCTTGTACTCTTACTCAAGGTGATGGCCACTCTCGCACAGATGTTGCTGTTACGAAGCATGCTTCTCTGTTACCTCACAATACTATTTAACCTTGACTGAAGGCAGAAAAAATCTGGCCTCTGGGCCCAACTGAATCCATAGATATGATAATTTAAAAAGTGCTTATTTGGCAAGTATCTTACAACTCAGGAAAAAATCAGGCTGCTAACAAATTTTGCCATCAAGATTCAGCTATTCTGCAGCCTGCGAGTAGGAATAAACTGTGACCTTCTGAAAGTCTACAGCTAAACCAGTAAAGTTTTAGGCACAAAAAAATTAGTGCATTTTCAAAAAACTTCGGTAAAAGTACTTTGTGGTTCATAAGAAAATTAATGTGTAACATAAATGTTGACCACACATTCACTGTTGTTTTCTGTGTCTGTATATTTACATGTTGTGTGCTTTTAACATTATTATTTAGGACAACTTTGAGAGGGGTAGTACTTCAGTACCCTCTATCTCTCTCTCTCAAGTGTCAGGAAACTTTCATTTGTGTTTATGTTTTTAAGCCTGAAAGTTTAAGGAGTTAGATTAAAACTACACATTTAAATAATTTGTTATTATGTGTCCTACAAGCTGCTTCATCCAGTCCTTTAACTGTAGAGATAGGAGATCTGCTCCACAAGGCAGCATTTCAAATGCTGCACCATTTCTGCATGCACACGCTGTCTAGCTGTGTCTCCTTCTGTGGCAGCATAGTGCTGCCCTTGGCATGAGAAAAGGGCTGTTTCCAGCCACAGGAAGAGCCACTATTCCTTGCCATGGCTGGAAATCACTTTTGCACTGGTGATTCTCTGTCTTTACCAGGAACTTGGGAAGGCTATTGGAGGCAATGTGCACTTGCAGCCCAGAAAGTGCATTGTATCCTGGGTTGCATCCAAAGCAGGACCCCTTTGCTCTGGTCTGGTGAGACCCCATCTGGAGTGCTGTGTTCAGGGAATGGCTTCAGGCTGAAAGACAGTAAGTTTAGACTAGATAGTAGGAAGAAATTCTTGACTGTGAGGGTAATGAAGTTCTGGAACCAGATGCCCAGAGAAGTTGTGAACGCATCACTGGACGTATTTAAAGTCAGGTTCAATGGGGCTCTGGGCAGCCTGTGCAAGGTGTCCCTTTCCACGGCAGGGAGTTTGGAACTGAGCAGCCTTTAAGGTCACTTCCAACCCAGGTCATTCTGTGATTCTCTGGAACAGTGTGTATGCATCCAGAAAGTGTCCATCATCAGGCTTTCTCTGGGCACAGCATGGACTGCTATTGCAGGCATCAAGGTCCTTCAGTCACCGGGGAGATAAGAAGATTAAGGCTGTTACTGCAGGCAGTAAAGATGTACCGATCCCTCAGAATTTGAATAAGCCTGAAAGGTTTTTTCTCGTGAACTACTTTTTGTGCAGACCGTCGCGCCTCGCTGTCCGCAGCGCGATCATCTGCAGCGTTTTACCACCACCCAGTGGGGGCCGCGGGGACAGCCCGGGACCAGGGACCGACCGTCGGGTGCATCCCTGCAGAAGCACCTCCCACTGGCCCGGGAGATTCCTGCAGAGCCCCTGTTCCCACGGCAGGGAACACAGGGGTTGGTTCACTCGCCGGGGGCACCGCTATCCACTGGATACTCAGACAACACGGGGCTCTGCTTTAGAAAGTGCCTGTCTTTTTCATGAGCAATGGCCTGTGCTGCAAGTTTTGATTGTTTACTGTAATTATGCTAATAACAACATTAAATATTATTATGATGGTAATAATAATAATAATAACAACAGCAGCAGCAGCAACAGCAACAAAACCAGCAACAATGTTGGTGGTTTGGGGTGGGGGTTTTTTGCTTTGATTTTGTTATTTGTGTGGTTTTGGGGTTGAGTTGGGTTGGGTTCTGGAATTTTTTTTTTTTTTTTTTTAATGGATTGCTTGATTGGTTGGTCTGTCGGGGACTTTATATGTATTTTTTCACAGAAGAAATAACTGACCTTTGGAATTTCATGTGGTGAGTTGGCCTAGTGGCCTAGTTTTTGAAATTTTCAGTTATTACTGGTTTTTCTTTCTCTAGCTACGTCTTAGTCTAAGATGTAAAAATGACTACTTCAACAGTCCCACCTGGAAGCCATATGTAGTGAATGTAAACACGGACCATATTTTCTTGCTGGTTACTATCATTTTCTGGTGGTTAGGTACTCACAACAGTGAGATGGTTGCTTTTTTGCCCCAGTTAACTGAAAATCAGTGCTAAGCTTGGGGCATCCTGCACACACAATACTATGTATCCACAAAACAATACCTTTTCACTGAAACACCTCTGCTCTGAAACCAGGAGATATATTTCTTTGCAGTACCAAAGTCATTGTGCTGGCTTGCATGTAAATCTTGGTAGCCACAGTAATAAAAGGATTTATTAGATTTCTTCTGGCTTATTAAGACAAAGCTAACAGAACCGGCCAGATGTTGTAGCAGCATATGGGGACCATAAGAATGATCATATCACATCAGAGCAAAGGTCTATCCTGTTTAGTGGTTCTGCTTCCAAGTGTAACCAATAGCAGATGCCTCAGGAAGACTATAACAACACAGGCATGTACTGCTACTTTTACAGATTGCACGCTTGTACTCCACAGATCTTACTGATCTCTGAACCTGACTGAGTGCACTGGCATTTTGTAGCCCTCTGTACTTCAGTTTCTTTTCCCTGACACAGGCAAACTTTTAATGCCCATTGCTGGCAGAGATATTGAGTTCCAGTTTGATTGTATTCGTTTTGTTTTGAAGCCCATAGTTCTTGTTTACATTTGATGCTGTTTTAAAGAGACAGTAAACAAACTCCTTTTCTGGCTGCAGATGTAACAGATTTCTTTCATCCTCCCTTTTTCATTCCTTTACATGCAAGTAAAGCATCTAGCCAAAGAGCTTTCCACACATGAAAACCACCCTATCTAGGATCACCCTGGCTATACCTTTACTTCTCCTAGCATTCCCATACCTTTGTTTTTTGAGCAAGGGAGCTCTGGACCAGACCAAAAATATCATTAGAATTGTGTCTCAACAAATGAACTGCATGCAGCAAATGGAATCCATTCCTTTGAGAAAGATGTGCTGGGTGAAGAACAACCAAAAAAAAGAGGCACATAGGTATTCACATAAATCCAGTATTGCGGATATTAAACAGCAGCCTAAGTTTGAAAGGCAGCAAAAGTGGCTTAAAGTGTCCAATTCACAGGTAAGCATAGAAAAATGACAGAATACAGGTGGGTATTTTATAGTGATTTCTCTGTTGAAATAAGAAAAAAAATACACGAAGAAACTGTTTTCTGGGATGGTGTCTTTATGTCTCAAGCCTGCACTGTGGCACCTCTTCAGATTTAGCAGGTAAACACATCTACAAACTTACAGGTCTGCTATATCTGATAAAGCATAATTGCACACAATGAAGCACACAGGAATTACTTATTTGTTATGCAGATAAGCAAAAAACGTCTTTCTTGTCATAGCATATTTTTGGCTTTAAATGGAACCTTATGATTCTTGAAATAAGTATTCCTTTGGACAGATTAAAAACATTTCCCCTTAAGTGCTGTCTGTTTCCAAAGATGGTTCGTTTTCTTCTTGACAGGCACTGAGGCACCTAGGAATATCACACTATGAAAATTGGAACTACTGGAATAGTCACACTTACATTTACTCATTTGCTTTCTTTTATTTATTAAAGAAACATCAGCTAAAACAGCAACACTCTGTCCTGAAAAAGTAGACCTCTACCATATAAGGCAAAAAAATAATTCCCTTGGACTGTAACTCAAGGGAGGCATTTTTTTGCCTATAACTTTTGGCTTCAGGAACCTTCTTAATACTGTCAGCATGTAAGTTCTGTACTACACAGTGGAGCTTTTTGGAAGGATTGTGTTATCTCTGTCCTGTGAACAGCTGCAAAGGAAAGTCCTAATTCCTGCAGTAATATGTGCAAACTCAGGAACTTTAAGGAAGGCTGTTATAAAAATATCCAAATAACATGATCACCTTCTTCTCTACCCTTGAGAAACATTCATACTAGAAAATACTAGCTTTCTCTCTGAAGTCCTATTGAACTGCTTCCTACAGTATTAGGCAAAACATTCAACCAAAAACTGCCACTCAAAAAGAAAATATGTGAGCTCAAAGAGTTAATAAAAATGTATTAGAAGCAGGGCATTAGGGGCTTGAGGGAGCAGACATGATTCTCTTAACCATGGGATTTGAGGCAGGAAGAAAACAGACATCTAACATAACTGGGAAAACAGATAAACTAGACAACAGATCAAAACTGCCATAGACAAAAATCATGGTACCTTCCAAGAAAAACTGTTTCATAGAAGCAGATTAGTAAGACACACTGGACAATAAAATAACCTTAATAACATGTAGAAGGTGAAGGCTATCTCACATCTAGTATCTATCAACTATCGCCATTTTGCAGTAGAATTGATAAATTCTGTGTTCTTATCCTAAAAAAAAAAAAAGTCAATGTAATTTACAGTAAAAAAAAAAAAATTAAAAAATCAAATGGAGAGGAGAGGAAGGAAGGATGGCTTTCTTTGCCAAACAAACACAATAAAAAAACCCCAAAGAGATATGAATGGAAAAGCTATACTTCTCTGTATTTCTGGCTCAGTCTTTTCACTAATTTCCCTCAGATCACATATTTGAAGGAACTCCATGCTGCTGAAGAGCTATGGACTTCAGTGTGCCCATGAGGAATGCAATCAGAGAACAGAAAGTATACTCTGTGTGGGGAGAACCAAAAGGGGGTACTTCTTCCAGTTTTTGGAGGCTGGCATGGGAATAGAGAGATTTATTTTGCAAGCTCTGTGGTGCAGGGAAAAGATCAGGTGTTGAAATTGATCTCTTTTGAAACTACAAGTTAATATCTTATGTTCATTATCAAACTTACTAACTCCAAAATGCACTTGTCTTAGTTACATGAAAAGGTGGGGGACTTAATAGAATAAAAGTTATCTAATGCTTATACAACAATAAAATACACATAGAGTGTAAAGTGTGCAGGTTGTTTGAATTCTGGCCTTTATTGCAGTACCTATCTAAATGTATTCAATCAAACTGATAAATAAGTTAGGTGTATTATGGCTAATATCACTGGCATTTTTTAACTCAGTAACTGTCTGTGTTACACAATGATTTTCAAACAGTTTAACATCATATACCAAAATGGAGCACTATGTATAAAGGTACTGTCAGTTCAGGCAAGGCATGTTCTTCACCTTTTCTGATTCATGAGGAATGGTGTTAAGACAGTTATTTCTCAAGCTCTGGATAAAAGGAATGTCAAAACAAGCCCGTATTTGTAATCACACTGTGTGACTTTCCTGATCCATTTCTTATCCGTTGTTTAGAGAAGACTCAGTGCATTTGAGGTGGGAGGAGGAAGGAGGGGGAAGAAGTTTATAATGTCTGGGAGTCTGCAGCCAAACAAAAGTACCTCCAGACTGATTTAAAAGGTAATATAGTTTGGAACTTTTCACTTAGCACCTGGCAAAAGATAAACCAGAACAAGACATTAAAGAAAGTTCATTATGAGCACCCCAAACTCCTGTCTCTCCTCTGTGCTGTACTCCTCCAGGAATTTTCGTGTAATAAATGTCCATGTCTTTGTCTTCAACGGTCTCTGAAATGTGATTTTGCTTGTCTAAAACACAACCAAAATCTCCAGGGTCTGTACATGGCAGGCTGAAGTTTTAGAGTTGCTAGCCAGGGATTAAGAAATGAACTCTGCTTTAAGCCAAGGACTCACCTCCACAGATCCATTAACTGCTCTTGTTTCACCAAGACTCAAGGTAGTGTGTAGCACACACACGCAGTGATTACTGGAGGGAAGGTGAACCCGGTTGCTCAGTACCACCCACTGCTCAGTAGATTTTTAATAAGTTCATATCCCATTGCAAGATGTTTATGGACCTTGATAGTTTAAAAGCTGCACAGTAGAGGCAAAAGGCATATTATGAATGTCATCCATGTTACTCAGTGCACCCTACCAGGAAACGCTGTGTAGCACAGTGGAGACCCAGGAAGTGACACAGGAGTCCCATAGCAGCTTTGCAAGTCAGTCAACAACAGAGCAGACTATTCTGAACAAAAGGAGAAGGCAGGATAAAAAGCTGAGCTGTTAATGCCTGCTAAGAAGCTCCAGTGCTACGTTTGCTGCGTGAGAAATGAACTCAACAGAGGTGCCGGTCACCAGAATTGCTGGGAGCTGAAGCCCACTGCCACAGCTGTCCTGGCTTCTCCCACACAGCCTGGGCTATGTAGGCACACTGATTACAACGTACTGCCTTTGGAAAGCCGCATGGAGCAGATCTGCCCTGCCCAGGGGCATGCAGACCAGGCCAGAATAAAGCGCAAAGGTTAACAGCTTTACTGATTAGAGCAGCTGTAATCGAGTTAAGGACCACACTTGTTATTCACTAAAGGTTGTACTAGACTTGAATCACAAGAAATTCAGTGTGTGGCTCTCCCCTTATCTCTGCCAGAGGAAGGGTTAAAAGCTCCTGTTACCTTAAGAGCACTTGTGAATATCTTCGTGTTGAGCCACCCGACTGTAATAACCTGACCCTGTCTGCCAGAGCACCTTCAGATAACTCTTTTCAGCTGTCTGCAGGGAAAGTGTCAAGCTAGCACAGAAACACATAAAATGGGCTTTCACAGGAGATGTGTGATCCTGTGGTGGGGAGAGGTCAGGGTGGCTGGAGAAAGGGCTGTAAAAATCTTTAATGAGCAATGGCTTCTGCAGGGAGGAAGACAGGGACAGAAGAAAAGCCATAGGCAGCTGCACAATCCCTTGATGTGGTTACAGCCATGAACCCAAAACTAAGTTTATTTCTTTCACGGTAGTCATGAAAGAAAGAGAAACAGCGCATTGTGTCTACCTACCATTGTCAGTTTCTGAATATTTCACTGTTCCTGAAAATGCAAACAAATCACAAGGTTTTATTTATTGCTGGTATGGTTTACCAATAATGCTTTCAATTTTAGAATTTTAAGAAAGACTACAGATCCACTACATTTTCTTAGAAATTTCCCATTTTGCTGTCAGCCAGATTTTGGAGGCTGTTGGAAAAAAATCATGGTTATAAAATAAAAGTAGGAGATTTAAAACAGTGATTTCACCACTTGCTTACACATCAATTTTCATTTTGTGCATACCTGTGCTTTATACATAAAGAAAGAGAGGTAATTAAGCTTCTTCTGTCTATACTGAAACAAAAATGTCCCTGAAGATGTTAAAAGATGGGATCTGATATTTCCCCACCAGTTTTAACATATTCTAAAACCAGACATTTAGGAGAGATTTCTGAACTAAAAGAAAATGTACAGACATCTATATAGATACACACAGGTGCAGGAATACATGCACATACGTCTCTGCCCACAGTACATACCACGTGTTAATAAGATACGAAAATATTTACATTTCCCTTGCCATGCTGATGGTGTCTCAGCAGCTCCACTGGTAACTTCATTCTTTATAACATGGCATGACAAACCTTTGCATGATTTTAGCAATACTGGGTTTTTGCATGCTTATATATAGTCCTTACACTTTCACTCTCTTTCACTTTTATGTACTACTTACACTTTTATATGAAGTATATACACTTAATGTATATAAATGTATATACACTTTTCCTTAATGATTATTCCTACCCTTACAAATGCTGCTTTGGAATCAAGGCACTCATGCCAGCTTTCTGTTACATCAGCAAATAACTTTTTTCAATTTTTTCCATATTAACTCACAAATAATTTTTAATAACTTGTTCATGGTTATTTTATATCTATTCTTTCACGCCATTTGCTTAGAACACCCTGCGTGCATTTCATTAAACATGCCTATCTTATCTTTTTTTCTTAGTGGTACTGATTTCCTGAACAAACACTGAAACTGACTGAGAGCTGCTCCTTGAAGACCCCAGGTGATGACAATTCTGAGGGATGTACATGAATCCTCACAAAAGAAAATCATGCCACGGGATAACATTTTAACTGGTGGATCTGAAAGCTCAGAAATAGCACATGTGCGACTCCATCTATTTCAAATGTGGCTTAGAAAACCTTCACAGTAGATCACCTTGCAAAGGACTGTTTTGGTGATCTGAACATCAGGACTGCCTACAATATGTTATAATGTGGCCTATCCTTCATGAACACTGTTTATTGTAGTAGGCTAGTAGACTACACTGCCAGTAGCAGATCTTCAGGAAGGTAACAACCATCTAATCAGTGAGTTCAAAGTGTTCATTTATAAGTATATTGATCCCTTATCTTTTCTTATCTTCTTGTAGAGTGCAGCAGTGCAAGGGAAACTGAGAAGCCAGCTCCTGGTTTTTTTGTGATCCTGAGCATTCTAAGAGTCATTTCCTTGTCTTTCAGGAAGATAAAGAGACATATATTGGTGGGCAGAAGGACCTGTGTTCTTGTCAATGACATAGGCCACAGAGGTCAATGCCATTCGGGCAAGATTGCCTGAAAGGCCCCATAAATTTTCAAAGGTGAATGTGGTAGATTTAGAGACTGGATGTATTCTGGCTGTGGAGACAGAAGTATAAAAATGCCACTTTCTAAGGGAAAAGAGAACATTAAGGCTCATAAAAACGTTTAAGAGGCTAAATTGTCTCCCCAATGGAAGAAGAATTCTGCCCACCCAGATTTTGTTTTACTGGAAGGACACATAGAAGGGCACTTGATATCAATGCATAGAGCATAACTGAGCCACCAAGGCAAAAGCTAAAGCTTTTTTATTTTTCAGACTCCTCTTCTATTCCATTCCTCTTTCATCACCACCTGTTTAGACACAATTCCTCTAGCAGAGGCATTTTGTCATGGACATGGTGATGAAAACTTCCACCATACCTCCTTTCCAGATGTTTCTTGCCCTCTGTTTCAAAATAAAAGTGGACACAGGCCCAAAAAAATACAAATAGTCTCACTCTGTTTAGGAATAGAAGTATTGTTTCATGAATTATGAATCCAGATTAGGTTATTCTCTATGTCTCATAAAAAACTATTCTGGTCAGAAAACATTATGGGACTCTTTTCTACAGCAATGGACTAACGCAGGTCTTAAAACATCTTGATTAGCTTATCTGAATATTCAAGGAATAAAATATTCTTCTCTTTTTTTTCTGTCAATTGAATAGTACTGGTTATTTAAAATCATTTTATATGAATATATAATAAAATATGCATTGAAGAAATGCAGTGAAAACAGAAATGTTTGGTATGCAAGGAGATGAGGAGTCTTGTTTACCTTAATGTCTCTGAAGTGTGCTCAATCCGCTTTTCATCCATTGTGAAGTGCTAGTCAGCAGCACAGTTTTGTTGTTAATTTTCAGTGATAGCAAGTCTGAAAGACAATTGTGAGCTTCTTCAAAAACTGACTCAAAAATATAGAGAATAGGATACTGAACTTGGTTTTTCAGATTCCCAAACAATTTAATCCCATCAGACATTGTCCCCTATTTTGATAATTTTGATTTTCCTGGAACAACTGTGATCTGCTTAAAAACACATTTAAGTCAATACCAGCTCATAAGCCTGTCTGACAATCTAATGCAAACCCACCTTTAAAGAAAGTAACAAAGAAGGATACCACAAACCTTGGGACCTGCTCAGGATCTCCTCTGCAATCTAGTCTCAATATTCTGAGAAAGTGCGCTACATTGATCTGTATTTTCTATATTATTTTTAGTTTTTCAGAAACTGGGATCTACAAAATTTCCTTCACTTTCAGTAATAACAGGAACATATTCCTACAAGACAGCATTCCAGTCATTTCATATTTGCAAAATCCATTGGCTTGTAATTTTGGTTTGTTTTTTCTGTTCATTTCTCAACACATATGAGGACCAGAGCTTGCTTCTTCCTGATCAGCCACATACTTCTAAAAATGTTTGGGATGACTCTCTGGCAAGGTCAAGTGTGATCTGCAGAGATGCAGTTAGAGTGAGGAAATGATGATGGAGAAAGGGTAAGCCACAGAATAACAGATGGAAAATTTGGGACACATTTAAAAAAACTAGTAGTTTCCAGGAAACTCAGTTGGAGACCAAACTGAAAAATTTCCAAGCAAGAAGACAGTACATTTGCACGTGGTACTCATCTGCTGTAGTTTAAGAGAATTGTCACACATTTTCTGAGGGTAGATGAGGACTATTTGGAAATGGACAATTTGCCCAACCCCTGTAACCCCAGAGGCTTTTAGGAGACTGGACACCACAGGCTCAGAGTAAAACTTTGAGCCTTCTTTACAGCACTGAGGGAAGATTTGTCAAAATGGAAAGTGTTTTTATCTTATCAAACTTTCTCATTTTAAACAGAAGAAAAGTAGGGATGCAGACATAGAGACGGCCTATTTTTCCCACCATGTCAAGCATGGTTGATGTACATACCACATATACACCTAACTAGAATAAATAACCAGTGGGTTCTGTTGGGAGACCATTACATGTCTGGGATGTCAACAGAGGGCTTGAACTGAGAAAACCAAAAAAATGAATCAGGGTTGAAAGGAACAGTAATGTAAGCAATAGATCTTAACATTTATTAAATCTTATGAATAAGCTATTTTAGAATGATATATGTCCTATGATATATTTTCTTTCTGATATATGTATATGTATCACAGAGAAAATACAGACAGAAAGGCACGGCATATCTTAGTTTGGCTTCCTCTGAGCTTTTGCAATATCATTTACAGATGTGAATTTGAGACCAATATTTAAAAGTAAAAAGGATCACATTTTGAAGAAAAGGAGACATACAGCTGAATGACCTTTCCCCCAGCTGCTTTTCTTTGACTTCAAGAGAAAGAACACCACAGAAGAAATAATTTGTTCTCTAGAGCAACCATTTGTCAGAAACAAGCAGGAGGGACAATAAATTGCAAAGCAAGGTCAGAGCAATCTTGCTTCCAATTTCTCTGATTCAGTGACAATATGTTTTCTTCTGTCAAAGGAAAGAAGGAAGGAAACTTTCTTCAAAAATAAAAATACAGAGAGCAGAAAATGGCAGTATTTCTGTGAGAGAGAATTGTCAGATATTAAGCAGAATGATCCGTTCATCCTGCTTTTTGAAGAGATGACATATCTGCATCCCCTTCAATTAAAGGGATTATGTTGCAGAAAATTCTTAGTTCTCTTACTTCTAGGGGCTTACATTTTTCTTGTGTTCCCTTCAACTTGTAAAAGTTGAATAAAAAAGTTGACAATGAAAGATTTTTTTTCTCACTGGTCCTAGGCCCTTCCACAGTGTTACAGTGGTCTTAAGCAGTTTAGAACAGCTTTGCTACATACCGTGGCTGGATAATTTGTAATGTCCAAGATTCACGAATGTTAAATTCTTCCAGAATCCTGTAATTAGTTTATGAAATTTCTTATCTAAAGGATTATGCATCTGTAAAGGAGTTTATATTAGTGAAATCTGCAGTGTTGGTGAGTCATTTTAGCTTGTGTTATCCATTACATAGACTCTATTTCCTAATCTAATACAACTATAAATTCTAAAATTAACCTAAATTTTATAATGAATCTAAATTTTCCCCAATGACGATTTCTGATGATCCATGCGGCCTACCTGTAAAATATGTTTTATTACACTTCCTCAACTCAAAAATAAATTATTTTTAAACCTGCTATCAGCAAGAACATTGAAAAATTAAATGTTAAAAGGACTTTTTTCTTCAATATGCATTTTTCCACTGTTACTACATAACAAACTGAAAAATATAATTTTCCAGAACAGCTTAATTATATTAAGATTTGAGGCTTGGTAATAGTGACGTCTTTTCAGAAAATAACTTCGGGCACTGGTAAAAGTCATTCTGAAGTGAACAGTTCACTCACTTCCCGGAAAACATGACAGTAAGTTGTGTAATCAGACAGAATGTGATTTAATGATCTATTGTAACCTACATATATTTAATGTGTTCTATATTACTTTTTTTGTTTGCTTCTCTTTTACCATAATTCAGCACAAAATTAATTTCAAATTGGTGTTTCAAATTCAGGGATAGAAACAGCTAAGCCTAATTTCTAGGCAAGCCTGGAAGCAAGGTGAAAGTCAGTCAACAGTATCAAAGTCTGTATGTGTGTATCTGTTACTGTGGCCCAAGAACATCAAAATGCATGATAATTCTTCCATAGCTAGTGAAGTTAAGTATGCCATAAGATGGCAACAGTGGAGGATTTTTTTCAGCGCAAACAGTACCAATATCAGATTCATGGCTATAGTCATAAGGAATGCAATAACAATTCTACAGCCCTACGCAATCCCGAACGGATGTGTGCGATGCTTGCTCAGGCTTCTGTTCTGCATCACAACATCTGAATGTTCCATCATCTGTCCTTGATAAAGGGCCTCCTGAAGTTGGGACCTGGAATTGTTTCCATGTAATAGGACTGGTTCTGAATACTTCAACCATCATCATAAGAAATTATATTAAACTATGTCACAGGTTTGTTTTTGGTTTTTTTGGTTTTTGTGGTTTTTTTTTTTTTTTTGGCAAATTGTTTTTATATTCTTTGCTAGAAAACGCCCATGAGGCTGCCTTCCAAACACTTCACTATGATGACTATATGTACACCATATTGTATGCACTTACATGTGGCAAGTACCTTGCCAATAAACACATAAACTCTAACACAGACACAATATTTTCAGCCAAAATAAGCCCAAGCAAATACTTGTCTCTTGCTGAATTTTAACAGGGGAGAAATTCAAGTCAGGGTGACTCAACAGTTGAATAAATGTAAACAACACTTGGGGGTCTGAGAGCCTGATTCATGATTTTGGACAAAACCCAGCAAAAACGCAGTACTGCACCCTTTTGTGCACCATTATACAGTGCAGGACTGAATTAGAGATTTTTCACTGTCCCAGCAGATTTTGGCAATGCTTTGGCTTGGTGTGACATAGCAACAAAGCAAGACCTACTAAAAAGCCCTTCTTTATCAAGGAGGTAGGTGTTAGCTGTCTCAACCCCCCATGTACTACTCTGTCTCTAAATAATGTAAGCACACAATCAAAACAAACTAGTCATGGCATGATGCAAAGAGATAATATTACCAATCTCAGTCCCATTGCCAGTGGAAAAAATACGTTTACTACAAAAAGCAATTACAAAACATGAAAAGCAAGCAAACAAACAAACAAAATCCAAACCAAAATAAAATCCCACTAAAATTATCACTAATTGGTGATGTTGTTGCTGGTTTCTGGTGACTGAACAAACCCATAACAGACATAGGCATTCTCCCCAGATCAGCACTGAAGCGAAATAAAACTCTGGAAACCATTACATTCTCCTGTATCCTTGCATTTGGACTTCTCTTTTGTCCTTCAGCCCATTGAGACTTGCATTTTCTTTCAAATTAGGTATAGAAAGTGTCTCTCTCTGGTGACCTCACCATGAGATTATCTATATGCAGAAACAGACTCAGGGAGACAAGGTTCCCTCTGTTTCCAGGCCCTTCATCACACTGTGTTGCACAAAAAGCCGAGCCAATATTGCTTTCTTTTGCCAGCAGAGGACGGTATGTCATCTGCTCAAGTGAGACCTGCTGCCTTAGTGGCAGCCACTGAGGTTTCTTTTGCAAGCCAGTGATACTTGCTTTCAGGAGAAAGAAATGCAGAGAGATTATCTTGTATTACTTTTACTTGGCCTCTAAGCTTGCTTACTTTATTTAATTGTAGAGGGACGTTTTACTCCAGGGAAGGTTTTCCTCTGTGAATTTACTGCACAAAATGATAGTAGACACTATGAAGACTGATCTCTCTCTGCAGAGCAGTGATGGCACAGGCCATAAAGACTGTTTTAGACTCCAGTTCTGAGGAAGCACTTGCATGAGCTGCCATGGGAGCTGGGATCTCAACAGCAATAAGACCAGTTTTGTCCCATGAATAGTTTTTGGACTGTGTTTTATACTGTGCATGTATGCATCGATTTGTAAAGGTGTTTTGCAATCAGATGATCATTCTCAGTCTGATATAGCTATATGACTCATATTTATCTGTTTGATATTCTTAGCACACATCTGTTACAATGTATTCTTACTCTCATTCGGAAGACGACTCAAGCAGAACTTGGAGTAGTATACACTTCAAAACAGCTGTTCAAAAATTAACATTGCCCTATTTCAATGAAATGGGCATTTTCAAGTTTCAGTTCAGCCTCCTGCAACAAGCATTTCTACTGTAGAAGTCATTTCTCTTTGAAACTGTTTCTCAGTCTCTCCTCATTGAAAATCAGATCAAGAGAGGTCACTCAGACCATGCATTTTACTTTCACAGAAATAGAATAAGCAATATTTGTCCTACCACAATTGGCTAGTCCAGCAACTCACAGGAGGTCTGTGATGCTGCGAGCAGTCACCCTGAGGTTTCTTGAAGCCTACACCTCAAGTGGCTTAACCACTTAACTAC
This sequence comes from Certhia americana, assembly GCA_018697195.1. Classification (NCBI taxonomy): domain Eukaryota; kingdom Metazoa; phylum Chordata; class Aves; order Passeriformes; family Certhiidae; genus Certhia; species Certhia americana. The sequence goes on from CM031878.1 coordinate 32,986,013, forward strand.
CCAAATCTTTCTTTAGTAATTGTCTGAAACATACAAGTTGCCTTAGACAATCAAGCCAAATGAGGTAGTGTGGGAATATATCCCGAGTCATGTATGAGGAAAGCTATTGAGGTAGATGCATTTTAAATAATTGTACACACTTGTAGCTCCACGGAATTCATTCTTTCCTCTTTAGTCCTATCCCTTCCTACTAAGGAAGATTTCTGAATGAAGAATACAGATTGGGTTTCCGCAAGAGCATAAAATTAAAATCACATTTTCTTCCCTTTTATATGTATCTCCAGTGTACAAAAAAGCTACATAAAAGCTACTGAATTTATAGGCCCAGAGTTTCTATTTACCTATATATCAAATACGCACAGAAATAATGGCTTTGTTCCTGTAGTTTTAACTTGCTTCAGTATTGGTCTGGGGAGAATATCTAAATCCATTCAGGGTCTGTTAAGCCTTGTAAAACTAGGAACAAAGGCAACAATTAGTGAGACTTGTAGTGCTTTTTTTGTGACAAACATATTTTTCCACTGGGAATGGGGATGAGATCAAACAGTTTTTGTGTAAGGAATTTTATAGGCATTAAAACATGGCAACTCTTTTGGAGTGGATTCAGACCTACAAATAAAAAGATGCATGGCACTATTTCCAACCTCTTTAGCTTGCAATTTCTTTCTAAAAAAAATTCAAAACAATACCCATCACAATTATTTTTGTAATAAAATTGCCAAAAATCAGAGCTCTAAAACATATGAGATTTGACAAGTAGTATTGTAATTATTAAACATGGAAATTATTTTAATGAGCACAGTTAAAATAATATTAAACTAGGCAGTAACCAGTTTCTTCCTAAACCTCTGTGTCATCACAGATGATTTGGAAGTCAAGTATTGGCAAAATCCTTCCTTTGAGGGATCTAATACCCTCACAATAAATCTGTAAAAGTACATATCAGAATTACTACCTTTCCTTCAATAAAATAAAATTTAAAAAGTCATTAATATATTCTAAGGATGAAAAATTATAGCTTAAAAAATAGGAAAAATAAAGTATTTTAGTGAGGAGAGGTAAAAGTCCATAATCTCTCATTATATCACTGTTTGTGAGGCACTTAGTTCTGCCACTGTTGTTCAAAATTGAGATAGAGAAATTTCAGTATTTCTTGCATTGGGAGTTATCAAATAAAATTCAGATTAAAAATGAATAACATTCCAGCTGTGACAGAGCTGTCAGTGATAGCTGACAATGAACTGTATTTGCGAAACTCAAAGTTTTTAAACTTGAATACTTAGCACTGCTGAAAAGAGTACTGTGTGGGCTGTGTTCAGCTTTACAAATAGAGGCCAAAAGAAGGTGAGGGGTCATTTATAGGATTGAATAAAATTACAAAGAAAACAGCTCTTCTTTAAAACTGTCAGAAACGCTACTTTTGGGCAATAGCAAATCAGGCCACTTAAGAAATCAGGCTACTCCAGGCTCATTAGAAACTTAATTGAACTGCTTAATAAATTTGCCTATGAACACAAAATTGGGAGGAGCTGTTGAATCCCTCAGGGGCAGAGAGGACCTGCAGAGGAACCTTAACAAATTGAAGACCAACCATATGAAGTTCAACAGGGGAAAGTGCTGGATTCTGCAAATGGGATGGGGCTACCCTGGATGTAAAGACAGACTGGGGAATGAAATGCTGTAAGCAGGAACATGGAAAGGCACTTGGGGATCCTGGTCTGTGGCAAGCTGAACATCAGCCAGCAGTGCCCTGGCAGCCAGGAGGGAACAACCCTGTCCTGGGGTGCATCAGGCACAGCATGGCCAGCCAGGCAAGGGAGGGGATTGTCCTGCTGTGCTCTGAGCTGGGGTGGCCTCACCTCGAGTGCTGGGGGCAGTTCTGGGATCCACAGTTTGAGAAAGACATGAAACTGTTAGAGAGTGTCCAAAGGAGGGCAGTGAGGGTGGTGAAGGGCCTGGAGGGGAACCCCTGTGAGGAGTGGCTGAGGTCACTTGGTCTGTTCAGCCTGGAGAAGAGGAGACTGAGGACAGATCTCATTGTGGTCTTCCACATGCTCACAAGTGCAAGCAGTGGGGCAGGTACCAATATCCTCACTTTCATGACTAGTGACAGATCCTGAGGAAACGGTATGAAACTGAGTCAGAGGAGCTTTAGGTTGTATATAAGGAAAAGGTTTTGTACCCAGAGGGTGGTTGGGCACTGGAACAGCTCCTAAAAGAAGTGGTCACAGCACCAACCTGAGAGAGTTCAAGAAGTGTTTAGACTGTGCCCTCAGGCACATGGGGTCATTCTTGGGCTGTCTTGTGCAGAGCCAGGAGTCTGATCCTGATGGGTTTTTCCAATTTAGCGTTTGTATTATTCTGTGACTGACCCCAGAATGAAAAGTGGGGGCATGGCTGACATGGGAAAGAAAAGCACAGGTAGGAGAAAGAAGCAGGAGAGAGATAAGAGCTGTTGGAGGGTAGGGTGATTATACTGGTGCTTGGAGGCAACCTAACCTTGTAAGGCAGAGACAGTTTTACATCAAGCAGTTGCTTGCTGTGGACAGCATCAGTTTTTAACTGTCCTGTTGCAAGGGATGACCTTTACCTAAGACAAATGTAGAAATACCCATTTATTTATAATTAAAGTCTTGCCATTTTGGTTATAGCTCTCATGCAATGAGCCTTGACCATCTGGTCTTAATTGAGGTATTTGAACACCTCATGAAAAACAAACTCATGAATCTCTATGTTTTACACATCTGAAGTACTTCCAAGTGCAGTAAGTAGCAGTGGGCTTTGCTGTTAAAATTGCAAAGCAGAAAAAACCTTTGATGATTTTGGGGTGTGGTTTTTTTTCTTTTGTTTATTTGGGATTCATTTGTTTTATTTGTTTTTTTGTTTGGTTTGGATCTTTTTATTTGGTTTTGGATTTTCTTTATCTTTTATTCTTAAAAATTCAACAGTTTATGTCAACTTCACCTTTTCTGCTCCAGGGTTCTCTCATGTCAGCTTCCTCCATCTGCAGTTTCATAACACAAGTCCAGCATTCATGTAGATGCTAAGAAGGCAAGAGAAACAGGTAAGGGTTATGAAATACTCAGAAATAAATTAACTTCTCCAGCCTGACTCAGCATGGTATTTATATTTGCGTTCTCTTCAGGAAAGTTGCATACTCATAAGGAGAACCTATTTTTGTACTATAGTCTGTCTGTTAGTACCTTTAGTTACTTTAACAAAGTTACCAAAGAGAAAAACACAAGCCAAAGCTGTATCTGGCTTTGAAGTATGTTGCATTATTTCTTCTTTGTCAACAAAAATTCTTTTTCAAAAGGAATGTTGCCATCACAAGCACTTGACATTTAGAATAAAAAAAAAAAAAAGGAGAAATAACATTCAAATTATTTCCAGTACGTTCAAGGGGTGATAGTGAAGTTTCTTGCCTTTGATTGGAGTAAGTCAGTAGGGGCAACATGTTAAATTGATGAAAAGTTATTTGAAAATCAAAATCAGTACAACCTGAACCCATTCTTCAAAACAGCAAGGACAGGTATAGCTATCATTTGTCTCTAAGGAAAGTATTTAACTCAATGGTATCTTCAAATCTGGATTTTCCCAGATAATGAGACGCTACAAATATTAGATACAGGAGCCAAAATACTGAAGTTCTTTGTATTTTTACCAAGAACACCTTTCTGTTGCAATCTTGCAAGGAACATTGGTCAGCATAGCAACTGTGATGTTATGAAGGAAAATGCTGAAAGTGAAACAAGAGCCTCAAAATTGTATTGTCTGTTCCTTAATGCAGAAACTCATAATTCTATTTTGCTATAGGGAAGTGCTTTCCTGTTATCCAGGTGCGCATTTTTCTGTGGGGAAGCCTGCCAGCCAGCTGGCATACCTGACGTGATCTGTCCTGCCCTCCACACCTGTGAAGGGCTAGTGGGATACACATTGATATAACTGGGGAGGAAGAAAGTTGTCTCTTCTCTGACTGAGCTTTCTAAACAGTTCCTACTCAGAGGTGGCCCTCTTTCCCCCCAGGCCATTTCTTCTCCACACACACTCTACATGACTGTAGTCTCAGCCTGTTACAAAATCCTGCAAGCTTGCTTGCTGTGAACCTAATAATTTGTATGGAGAACACTTTTCTTTCAAACCCTGCAGGCACAGTGCTGATGCCAACAGTTTATTAAAATTGGTCTGATTATTTCAGCTGGTATTTGAGGACAGATGAGTCTACTTTGTCTAATTTTGAAAACCATCTTATGTATCAGAACTTTGAAAGATAGACTTAGTTTTAAATGTTTCTGAGTTCCTTCTCTTATGATCAATTCTAGTAAAATGTGAAAGAAAAGGTGAAAAAAAGTTAGAATGAAACACAACAGACTCGGTGAAAAATCCAGAAGGATACTGTGAAAACTGAAACAGAGATGAAGAGATGTTCAGATTTTAATGACAAATACAAGTGCTATAGCCAGGGAAGGATTTTCTGTCAATAAAGGGTGGATGAAACACAGATTGTACTTCATTGGAAGAGTGGTGGGGATGGAAGCAAAGAAGTGTAATGCAAAGACATTTACTACAGAACATGTTTTACAAACTTTAAAAACGTCCATTTGAAAACATACACCTGTTTAAAAACATACCTCCAAGATGGCCACTGTTGTTCTAAGCAAAGAAAAATATCTATAAGGAATTGACAATTATCAGCCCCTTAGCCCATGCCTATTTTAGTCAAGGTGAGTCTACCTTGAAATATCCCAGTGAAGAGCTACACCAGCTGGTTGTGCACCTCCTGCTCTCCCCACACTAGCCTCTTCTCCTGCTCCTGCATGTGGAGACTGTGTCTGCACTCTGAGCTTCTGCTTTGCTTTGCTTCATCACATGCCGACAACCCCTTTGTCCTCCAGCATTCACTCCCGACTTCTGTAACAAAATACCTTGCTCCTTAGTGCTCTTGCTCTGTTGCAGCATACATTGTTCATGACAGATAATTTTCAGTGGTAGCCACCGATAAAACCTCATCTAGAATTTTGTAGGCAGGATCTGCTGAGGGAAACTCACACTGGAAAAGTTTCAGAGAGAAGGGCTCTAGTAGAGCTAGGCAAGAACATCAGAGCATGGCTGAAAGGGATGCATAATCTGTGGGAGAGATGTCATTTCTAAAGAAGTTCAGCTCAGTGGAAAAAATGTATGAGCCAGTCATTTCTCTCATGCCATCTGGGAATTACAGCAGTCCTCATATTCTGAGTAACAAGTCTCTGTGAATAGCCTACTCATACAACTGTTAAGACCAATAACTAATAGCTAATCTACATTTGCACCTTGATATATCTATGAAAAAGAAAAAGAAACAGCAGTTGCAGGGAATTGCTTGATTACAACTATCTGTATGTTGGTGAGATCATACAAATTAAAAAGGGAGCATTTTTGCATTTTTTTCCATAGGAAGAATGACAAATAACTAAACATCTGCAAGTAATTTTTGAAATTTATCAATTGATTTCTTTTTAGTATAGGTAATGTACTACATTCATTTAACATATTTCTTTTTGATAAATGTCATATAACATGCGACATAATATATAACATAATAAGCATTAGAGCTTATTTTTGCAACCAAGCAACCATTAGAGCTTATTTTTGTAACTTTTTTTTGCATTCTCATCCAAAATTTCAAGTTTACCAGACAATACCTACTTTCCATAGAATTATTTTATTGCCTTCAGTAATTGCAAAAAATGGGAACTAATTTCTGACAGAGTCCCACCAGAGGTTCATTATCATTTAATTCAAGACTCTAAAACCTATTTTATATACTGGTACAACATTGTCTGTTTTCCTTCACACTCTCTGAATCTTCCCTAATGACTGAAGACTTCAATAGATTAAACAGCTCCTCAGCAACATTCCTTTGAAACTCATGGGAGTAAACAAGTTAGTTCCTGCAGATACAAGGTGTTTAACTTCAGAAGTTGCTGTAGAATATCCTCTTGGATTAGTGCTGAAGATGGAAGGATTTTACTGTCACTTGAAGAATCAAATACATTTCCCAGCTGGTTTCCAAATGCAGAACCCAGAATTCCATATGGATTGAAAACTGGGTGTTTCAGCTAACTCATCCTGTGAGTCTGCCATTGTTCTCTGATAAATACCAGACCAGAAAAAAATTATGCTCTCAAATGATGACCCAATACATCCCCAGTGCTAGAGTTTGCCTGGGGTTCATTTCATATGAAATGAAAGGTTCATATTGAACCTGTTTTGTTTTCACTACCTTCTGTTTGTAGGCATATCTTTCCTTCTGGACATCACTGCCATTGGGAAGTGCTTTAAAACAGAGAAGCAATTAGAAAGGAAAGAAGGGGGACATTCACAGTTAAATGGATATTTGTTTACTGATGGAAGTGCACTTCTGTTAATGTCACTGTTTTTCACTATTCTGAAATGTATATGCACCTTAATGAAGTTCATTGGACAGCAGCTTCTGGGAAATCTTTTCTTTTTCTAGTTTAATTACTTTTTCCTGTTTCCCTTTTTGTCTTTGTAGTTGATATAGTGCCATGCAGTGTCCCAGATGGTCAGCCTGGGAAACAGACACGGACATTTTCAAAGAGACAATGTTGATTCCCTTTGGACTCAGAATGACCTCCTCCTCCCACCGCTCCCATCACCACTCATTCACAGATTTTAATCCCCAATAAACACAGGATTTAAATATGGCAAGAAAGGTGGGCCACAACTTGAAACCAGCTAAGGACACAGGGAACCATGGCTGGCATTGGCAGAATATCATTTAGTGGAGTCTGGTACCATTGTTTGCGGCACAGATAAAACCAGCTGGCCATGTTATGCTTGACGAGAACTAGACAAGGGAGGGAGGATCATATGTGAATAGGAAGTGGTATGAAAGGAGATGAAGAAAGAAAGCTGACATGATCAAGACAAGGTCTGAGAAAGAGAAAAGTGATGAAAGCCTTCCTGGCTATGCCAAGAACAGAAAAATTCATCACTGCTTTCTGCCCTCGGGCAAAAGATAGGAATAAAAGAAGCTTTGGCATAAACTTGCCACAGAGGAAATGCAGGTACTGTATGCTGCAAGGTACTAACATGCTTGACTGTGAACAACTGTCTTAAGGATATTTCTTTAAAAGCAGATATACTACAGTAGAAAGCCCACCCTCATTATTTTATCACTAATTCTGAAATTGTAATTTTAGTTCTACATATGAGAATAGGGATCTGCCTTTAATTTTTGCTCTTGAAGTTGGGAAAAGTGAAAGAGAAATTTGATCTCAAAACCACATAGTTTTGCAGCAATATCAAAGCTGAAGTGTTGTTAGCTCTGGAAGTGTAGTTAGTTTTCTGTACCTTCTAATCATTCTTCCCACACTAAATAAAATGAAAAAAACCAAACATATGTTTGAAATTCTTTGATTACTTACGGAAATTAATCACTAAATAACTGTACCTGAGGCCTATAATTGCAGGTCTACAGGTAGATGTTGAATTGCTTTTTGTAGTATATTGGAAATTTTTATGTTGTGCTTTTAATTGAAAGCAGAAGATTTTCACTGTATGCATCATGTCAAGCTATAATTTCTTCTTAGTACGCATTTTCTTTACCATGAGATGAGGGGGTAAACACAAAATAAGATGGTGACAAAATCTAAATGTATCAAAAGTATCACCTACTCCTTTGTTTCTAGAATTAAGCATTTTTACAGCAATGTAATGTTACAATTAAAATAGGTGACATAACAGGGAGTGTGTAGAAACAACATAATTCAGCAGAAGCATTGATACTTGAATTGATAAGAAATTAGGGTATAGCACCAAGAAATCTTCTAAACTGCAATTCAATATTTTGTTTATGTGGAGCATGGTTTTTCAACCACATTTCCTTAGAAAATAAGATATGCACAGATATGCTTTTTTTCCTTCTTAAAAGTACATTGTCCAGCATGATAGGGGTATAGTAAGCTCAAGAATATCAATTATTTACAAAGATCATGAAGATCAGTGGCTGGTAAAATTAAAAAGAATATATTAAATTCATCCACTGAGGGAAGATAAGCTGCAGTGCTATTGCACTGACCCCATCTGTTAGCACCCTTACCCAGCTTTCAATGCAGAAAACATAGGTGGAGAAACTGGCCATAGCAGGAGAAGCAGGATCCACAAGGTTGAAAGAAACTTGCAGAGGAGTTAATCATATTGTGGCATGGTGCAGGAGCATAGAATATCAATCTGCTGAAATACAGGGTTCATTAATTCCAACGTTTACTGAACAAGTTGCTTTGATTAGCAATTTTGATCAGACAATCCCCAGTGAAAATTTAATTATACTAGAAAAACGATGATTTACAGTTCAACAGTTGACTGCATTCCTTCTTCAGATACACATAAATCTAGGCTCCTTTCTATTTCTCACACAATGTTAGTACACAGAGGGTGACAGCCGAATAGCGTTGCTCCGTATGCAGAAAAGCCTTGAGGAATTTCCTGCAGTCAGTGAGATATCTATTGTTCTAATATATACCACAAAATGTCACTATGCCTCAGTTTCTCTGGTCTGACACTCTCACTTGAAATCCAAGCACATATGATTTTTCTGTGCCATGCTGCTTAAATAGGACCAGAACCTCCCCACCAACTCCTATGCACAACAGATGTTAGGTGCGCATCATGCGTATGTCAACTGTACATACATATAAGCCATGCCCATTTCAGCACCTTCCTCCTCAGATGTCAAACATGCCTCTTCCAAATTTAGCAATCTCATCTGAAAGGTTCTAAAAAAACATGCAGATATTTAAGCTGCATAGTGGAAACAAACAAGACCACTTCCTTCTACAAACTCAGCATAACCAGGACTGGAGGAAACACATCTTCTGGCTCGCAGCAGAAGCAGAGGCAACTGCTAGAAAAGTGCTTCTCTTTCATGATGAAGGGACCAACTTTCACAAGCTTTATTTTTTTTGCTGTGGTGATTACAGAAGAGAGAAAGTAGCAGTGCAAAAAGCCACTACCTACCTCAGCAGGCTCCATGGTGGAGCTGGAACACCTCTATTTCTCCCCATAACTCCTGGACATGTTGAGTTCTTGCTGATTTCTCTGAGATTCAGTGACAGTTTGTTTTCACTTGAATATTCCCTTCCAGTTTTTGTTCCATTTCTCATAGAAATCAGTAATAGTCTTTTATTTGCTCATTTAGTAAATAAGAAGAGTTAGGTTCAGCAGTCTTGCAGAAGGCTTTGATAATACTTAAAAGGTCTTGAGTTTTCCCTAAATATGAACCCAAACCGATTTCCCAGGGTAACTCTTCACCCACTGAATTCTGGCAAGGTTTCAAAACTTGACCATCTTTCCTAATCCTGGTTCTCAAGAAGCTCTGATTTTCATTGCAGGCCAAAAAATTCAAGTCCCACTTTTTCTGCAAATTCCAGATTATACTGGGAACAGAGCTGATGTAGGCCATATTTTACTCACATTTTACTGGTCTCTGGAATAGGGAAGAAAATAACTTAGTGAGGAATTCAATAGTAGTAGATACCACAAACTGTCCTGACAACAACTTTTTGCAAGACACAGGATAGCCTCTTTAATACCAGTAGGATTCTGTTGGAAAACATGGGGGAAATGGGAATGAAATAACACGCTTTGTGGCATGATCCTCTGGCCAAATGTATTCATATTTTGCTAAGATACACAAAGATGGTTAAACAGATTTAAATGAGCAAATCAGGGCATTTGATTACCCACAGGGTGATTTGAAGATGAAATTTGGGCATTTTAATACACTGAAATTTTCTATATTTGGAACAAAAAAGGAAATAAGACAATGCTTGTGCGAAATCATAAAATTTCGCATTTCCAGCAGAAACATTTTCTCATATTATTTTTTTGCAGCTGTGCCTGCACTGAAACAAAAAAAAATCACTGGCATATTTAAATTTGGGGACCATATTCTCTACTACTGGGATGTAAGCAATTTTGCCAGAGTTCTCTGAATTCAGCCATTGTTATCTCACTTTAATATCCAGAAATCTGTCTTGATGTTAAGTGCTTAAAGAGAGCCAGAGAAAAACTCCCCACCGACATTTTGGGACTGGAGAGACAAGAGTAGAGTTCTGAGGAACTGAGCCTGTAAGTCCCACTGAAATCCAGAGCTGGGCTCTGGAGATATTTTCTTAATGCGAGGTTTTGACGAAGCAGAAAGCAAGTATAGAGCCCTCACAAATGCCCTGGCCAATTGACAATACTCTGCTCCTTGGGAACTCTGTAAGCTGGGACATCACCTCTCTTCAACACCTTCAGGTCACGGCTACCAGCAGCCTTGCAGTGAGGAAAGCCATGTGGAAAAAGAGAATGTCAGTAAAACCACTGGGACCGGAAATAGTTTTTCAATCAGTTAAGTTGCCTTCGTTTTCTGAATTAAATTTAACTATCTGTATCTCAAATTTTCCATTTAAAAAATGCTTAGCACGGGCCTACATTGCCATGCATCTGTGAAATACACATCTGGTTTTCCAAGGCAGCAGATAATCATTAGGGGAAACTGATAGGAACGCAAAATGAAATGATGTTTCCAAACTGCTCTCAGTACTCATCTCATCAGAACTCAAAGGCACTGAAGAGATAGATGCCAAGCTTATGCTGAGCAGCAGTTCCTATTTCTACAGAACCTAGGCAAAAAATCCCATCAGCCTCAATATATACAGGCGGAATTTTTACATCTCGTCTCCATCCAGCTTCTGTGTTGATGTTCCCTGTAAATGTATGTGGCCATCTGTGAACCATGTTCCACTGGTCTGCTTAGCTGATAGGCCAAAAGTGGCAAAATTCAGTTATATTTAGACTACCTAATCATGCACCATCTTTCCTTGTGTGTTGAAAATTACACAGCAAGATATCTCATGCAGGACGAGTTATTATAAGTCAGATTATACAGCCTGTACTAAAAACACAGTGCCTATGTTGAAAACATCTGTGCTTAATTTAAAAGACAATTTACACGTATTTCCTCATTTCTGCTCTTGTTTTTCAGTCCCCAAGCCCTTTAAATCTTTTCCAGTTACTTTCAAAATTCATGTTCAATGTTCTTGAACTTCATTGGTGACAAGCTGAAAACATTTTCTTTCAAATACTGGCTCTCATTTTTGTTTAACAGTAATGACACTGCTCTTCCATGACCTCAGAAATTTTATTTGTAGCATATAGCCTATGTAACCTACCACCAGTAACAGAGGTACTTAGTTAACTACAACAGGGAGTCCAACATGCTAAGAGCTTGAACTTCAGAAAAACTGAAGATAAAAAGACAAACAAAGAAACAATAACCAAAATCTCCACCCCCATTTCCTAAATCAAGACATTTTCATTATCTTTAGATGTTCCTCTACCCTTAGGTATGTACCCCTGATCACTATAGACCCAGAGATTTTAGGGAACATGGGTACACTTGTAAACTGAAAATCAATCCATATCAGTTTGTGATTTTCATGAGGAAAGTTATGTTGGCTGGATGTCTGTGGTCTTCTTAGGGATGTTTTTTTATCCATTAAAAGCAGAAGCAGGAGAATTCAGTAGCAATTACATTCTTAAGGAATTGGTATATGATTTTGGGATGGCCTAGAGAATTACATTAGCTCTTTGAGCTGTGTATTAACAACTTAATATATAAGGGATCTATGCTTTAGACACAGTGTCTAATGCTTTACAATAAATATTTCAGGGAAAAAAAGTCAGGGTACACTCCATACGTCACTTTATTGGCAGAAATCTACAAAAGGCTAAATCAACTGGATATGAGAAGGAGGTAGTCTGAATGGATTTGTTTATCTGGGGAATTCCTTTTCGTAGGAATGTTCTTAGCTTTCTTAGCATTCTATATGCAATGTTAAGCCAGCGACTGACCCATCCCTTCTCAATAAAAGCTTCCAAACTAAGATACCATGAGCATGAATTCCTGTTGAAACTTTATTCAGACTTTTAAAGATCACTTATGACATGTTTTGCTTAGCCTTTTTAAGATAGGAGCAAAGCTTTGTCCCACCTTTATGAGCAGAGAATCATCATGCAGCTGTCCTTAACAGACATTTTTGTCAGTCCAGTTACATGGGGACACACTTCCACAGTATTGGCCTGATACTCCAAGACTGGTGCCAGGATATTTTTATTTCTGATGTTTGACAAGAGGAAATAAAATTCTCTAAGCTTGCTCTTAGGATGCTTGTCTTGTTTATGCCATCTGAGGTAAAAGGGTCTCTCCTTCAAAGGTTTAACCCTGAAGACATTTATCATGTACAGCTCAAGAGATTGAGTACAGCTCACATGAATCAGAGATAAGCCACTCCCAGCTGATACCTCTGAACTCCACAATGACAAATAGAAGTTAACAAAACTAAGCCAAAGCAGACAGTGTGCAGAAATGTACAAGTACATGTACAATATGGTTATTTCTATTTTTTGTCCAGAACTATCCTTCTCACTAAAGGGCATGAAATGAAAGGAAGAAAAAGGAAGGGGGAAATCTGAGCTGCCAAAAACTACTGCTTCAGTAGAAATGAAAGTGGTGTTTGTATGAGTACAGCCTTCTCTCAAGCACTTGCGTATTGTGATGGCAGAGGTGATTCAAAATTACAATTACAGGGAGTGTGAAGGGAAAGAAATGGGGCTGGAAGAGATTCTGCATAACTTTGACTTGAAGTTCAGTGTTTAACATTCAGGAGAAACCCAGTTCTCAACTTCACTCTTACTTGGATCAACCTGCATCCTCTCATCCTCCAACATCATGTACACATGTACACATTATATGCAGTTCTTCTCATGGTGAAGCGTATGCCATCTTCACCTTCCTTCCATTCTACTGTCCTCTCCTTCAGTCTTCACTGTCTCAATTTCTTCTTTAATTATATCAGTCTGTGAAACTGTATGTAACTTGCCCACATACTGGATGTAAAACAATTTCTTGAAATTATATATTTTCTCCAGAATATTGATTGGGTTGATTGGTCTGTGATTCTACCTCAGTTGTTGTGTCTTTTTTATGATTTTCTATAAGAAGATTATCTAAGTCAACTGCAAGTTAAGTCAGTTTAATTTAGCCCACAACTGGCATATTTATAGTGCTAAACAATAAAGTATTCATAGCACATTTTTTCTGGGCACATTTTATTAGGATATTTGGTTTTTTCTCATTTCTCATGAAAACGTAGAAAACTACATTATACGTTCCATCTCTTATATATTATTTTTGATTGCATGTGACACTTGCTATCCTGGAGGCAGACAAAAATAATTTTGGAGCATAATGTACTCATGGTAAGATTTTCTGCAAAAATCATGGAAAATAGGTGGGTTCTCTCTCTCTCTCTCTCTCTCTCTTTTCACACATATATAGATGCATTAATTTCCTGTCTTCTGAAACTGGAAACTTTCTCATTGTCCATTTAATCCTACTAAAGTGTCTGCTCTTAGTGGTATCTAGCTGCAGTGAGTATCACAAGATAATTATACCTTATCAGCAGTGGTGGAAAGGAAGCCCTCCTTTTTCAGAGATTAAATTGTGCTATCAGGATAAACATTGCACCGATACCTGAGTCTTTCACAAGCACAGCAATTGAAGACATTTTATGCTCTGGTTTTTTCTCTGCTATTGTGTTGCACACATACAGGTGTGGGAGGAATACTGTATCACTCTGATAATTGTCAGGAACTCTCTCACACACAGACATACAGTTGGTCTGATGACTACAGTGAAATAGCATTTGCTTTTCATTAAACTCAGTGGCAACGTGTCAGCATTGAACAAGAGCGCTGAACATCTTTTCTCAAGAATGCCCCACAAAGATGAGTTATTTTATATCTGTAACTCTTGGAGAAATACTCCAAGGCAAAACTTAAATCACTGTTTTTAAAAGTAGGCCCAATAGGGTGATGCAATAAAATGTGCTCACCTCTGTCCTCCATGCAATATAAAAGTAATGGAAAACTGTAGGTTCTGAATCAGCCATCAAGCAGTTCTTGCTTCATTCTTTAAACAGAGCAATAAGATTTATATTGCCATAGTAGAATAAACATTGCTGCAGTGTTGATGCTATCCGTCAGAGACAAACTCCACTCTTCAATACACTCCTACTCTTCCTGATAAAACAGGTGAGAGCTGCATGTATAGTAGCTTAATATTCCACCCCTTGTCTGTTACAATTTGTTCAAAAGCCCTCAAAATCACTAGAAGGTTTTCCCATCAATTTCTATCTGTCTTGAAATAAGATCTGGAGTGTTCAGGATATGCTACACAAGAACACATACTGGAGTGGTTATCTCTGTCCAAGAGAATAATGCTTCAGCAGGAAGCTATGTATTTAGTCTACTTATGGTGCAGGAAACCTGGTCACCTTCAGTGACAGTGAGATGTGTCACATCATCTCTTTTTGCCTCAGTTTTCCTTGTTAGATTGTCATCACCATCTTTTGTGGTCATGTACTTTGTCACACGCAGGTGGAAAATTGTTTAGGCATGAACTATAATTGACATTAGCCGGGTAAATTCAAACAGAATCTTCTACAATTAAAGATTTGCTCATATGCCATCACAATCAGTTCCTGTGCTGGGTGAGGTGGGAATAGATATGGTCTCAGAGTCAGAGAAGACATTTGCTGAGGAATCATGTACAAATACATGCCGGGGGGATCTTCATCATTGAAATGGTTCTATGTGAACCAGCTGCAGCACTGGAAGAGTCACTGCATAGGAATGTCAGTGTTGGTCTCTGATTTCACCAGTGTGGATTTGGAACAGTGCAGCCTTGAAATTATGTGTACTCCCAACCCTGTTTACTTTACCTGCTTTTGGATAGTCCATTTAATGAAAGACTGGGTAAGGACACGTCTTCACAGGGGGCCATGGGAAAATGGGCTATGTAAGGCCAGCCATGGATTATCACAGCAGCAAAACTGTATTGTAGTACAGATTATTTAATCCTCTTTGCACTGAGGGTAGTGAGGAGAAGGAGGGCCATGAAGATCATGAAGGGCCTTGAGGGGAATCTCTGTGAGGACCACCTTAAGTTGCTTGATTTTTCCAGCCTGGAGAAGAGATTTTTCCAGCCTGAAAGGAGACCTCATCCCAGTCTACAACTTCCTCACAAGGATAAGAGGAGGGGCAGGCACTGATCTCTTCTCTGTGGTGACAGCGACAGGACCCAAGATAATGGCCTGAAGCTGTGCCAGGGAAGGTTTAAGTTCCATATCAAGTAAAGGTACTTCACCCAGAGAGTGGTTGGACACTGTAACAGGCTCCCCAGGGAAGTAGCCATGATACCAAGGCTGACAGAGTTCAAGAAGTATTTGGACAATACTCCTGGGCATATGGTGTGATTCTCAGGCTGCCCTGTGCAGTACAAGGGAATTGCACTTGATCATCCCTGTAAGTCCCTTCTAAATCAAGATATTCAATGGTTCTATGCAGTTTGTAGAAATTTTTATAGTCATTGTAGTTGTCTTTACATGTTTCTAAGAAGCAGGAATAAGACTATGAAGAAGAACTCAACCAGAGATAACTTGTAACTAGAAACAAGGTTCACAGCTATTCGGAATCACAGGAGGGGGAGAGTATCAGGAGACTAGAGGGTACAAAGTTATAACCTAGATAAATATCTTGATATACTCCTCACATCTCTCCTGTTCTGGATTTTTTTACCTCCCCTTGCTTCTCATGTCCTAGACCATCTCCATGGCCACTTTTGCATTGTCTTTGACTGCAGCTGCCCTGCAGTTGCCCTTGAAACAAGGTTGTGGTCTCAGAGATGGCAAAGGGCTCACAATCTGCCAGATGACTTCTGCAGTCTGGAAGACTCCTTTAGCAGAAAGCCTTCTGGCTTTCTAACTGATGGTATTCTTATCATCAGTTGCCTGGTTCTGGGTTGATACCACCATACCACTGTCTAAGAAAAAGCAACTTTTTCATCAAATACTGACAATGGAGACTGGGGGCTCTATCACTGAGCCTTACTTTGCAGTGCTCAAACAAAACTCCAGGTCTTGTCTAGTAGACTCCAAAGAGGTCAATAAAAACAATTTCTTTTGGGACTGACACATTGAATTTGTCAATTTATTTTAAAAAACACTCAGTTTAATCTTCTTCTTAAATATTTGGCTTCCCAGACACCTTACATTCTGCCAAGAACAACTTTACAGAAATTCTAGGCCTCTTGAGAAACAGCTGCAAAGTATGTGCTGGAGATCTTTGGCAAGGTCTTCCTCTGAGTAAAGTCAGGGGTAAACAATTTCATTACAAACACTGCTTTAACATTGCCTATAGATGTTCTATATTTTCGTGGGATTTCATCAAAACAGGATTGAGTTCAATGCATTTCTGAGTTATTGTAGTTTTCAAGTAAGAAGTTTCTTTAGAGAAAACACTGAGAGAAAACATTATAGGAGGTAATACAACAATGACCACAAAAAAAAAAAAAAAAAAGAGTGAAAGCAGATTCTGATTTTTAACAGTTGTCTTACACTGTAAAAGAAGGGAAATAGCTATCAGATAAAACAAAGTCAAATGACTGGCGTTTTTGTGTGTTGCAAGTCAAAATGGCATGGTGTACCTGATTCTCCAAACTCTGAAAAGGAAGGCACAATAATGTAAGGAATTAATGTAATTAAGGGCTTAGAAATCAATCAATTTGATAACACTGGTGGTCTTACAGGAAAAAAGTCAAATACAGCATCATTTTATAGTATAGTAAAGATGTGAAGCAGAATTTTGTCTTGGTTTATTTTCCCTGCCTTTCCATCCTCTTTACCTCTGTAGAGAATAGCTTTATGGGAACAGAAGGGGTACAGTAAATGTGAGGTGGTAGGTAATCACAGTCAGAATCATGAACATTTTTTTCCTTTCAAATTATGTTTACCTGAAAGGACTTTCTTGGCTCATTTTATTTAAAATCATTTGCAGGACTGCACATAGTACAGACTACCAAAAGTAGAAACACCAAGGCAAAGCAGTTAATTTAATCTGTAGCAAAGTTAGGTATCAATTACTGGTATAATAATGAAAATAATAACTACTGATATAATGATGTAATATGCTGAACAAAATGGTTCTACATGAAGTACCACAGATGATACATGGACAAACCAGAGAAAAACACACATCACAGATTCAAATGGGGCATAGAGAAGACATCACTAGACAACTAGTATGACAAATAAATAACACCTGAAGGCAATATAAGTGTCAGGATTACCATGCGTTGTGGTCTAGGAATGTTATTGCCCAATCCAGTGCCCCACTAAGACTCTTCAAAACCATACACCACTCTCTTGCTCATCCCTCCCTTCTTTCTTCCTACTGTAGGAAGAGATGGAGTTGAGAATTGGAGGCAAAACAGGCAAATGATTCCACTAAGAACAATTTACTAAAAGCAGAAATGAACAGTAACAGCAAAAGTATTAATATGAGAGGGTAAAAGAAAAAAAGATCCACATGGAAAAAAAAAAAAGCAATAATAAAGAGTACAGAGAACTCTCTCCTCCACTTATTTTTTGTCAGGGAGGAGCCGTTTCTATTCAGAAAAAAGACCCTTTTCCCCACCCCAGCAATGATATGAACTGATACAGAATAAACTCCATGTCCTGGCCACCTCCTGTCCTAGGTTTAACCAGAACCAGAATATATGAATTTTTTGTTATTGCACATCTGCTTGTTTTTCTCTTGCTCATTCTCTCAATTTTTTTTTTTAAATTTATTAAAACATTTAATTTTTTTTTCTGCTTCTATTTGCATGATTTATCACAGGGATTTAGGTAAATGCTAGAGGATTGATACATTACTGGACTCTGCCGTCCTTCAGTCATAGTGAACAAAAGATTCTCAGCATTGCCCATATTGTGCTAGGGTAGTTTTACAGAGAAAGAACCTGTGACTAAATGCATCAAGTAACTTGCTCATGCATCACTGGGCAAAGAATTCAGTGGTTTTGTTCCATACTAGGCTGCAATCTCTTGCAATGATGATAAAACCATCAGGGTTACAGACTGTTTCAAGTTTTTTTGTTTACCTCCCTAAACTCCTATCATGTTCTGTTCTTTTAATCAGAAAAGCTGTTCCATGTCATACTTGCATTTCCTACGGAGCTGCATAGATGGGCACATGTATTTCTAAGCTACTTCACTAAACTGCTGGCAACCACAGAAGGGGGGCAGAAAGAACATATGCAGAAACTGAAATAGTGAAGAAATAGCAGGGATTGCATACAAGCATACCAGTGGTGAACATTCTCTCTATTTTTATGGTGAAAGTGTGGCTCCCATGATCAGCATAGAGTAGAGTGAGGAACGGCAAATGGACAGGCCAGTTTAGTTTGCATTACTAATGCAAATGGCTTTAATAATATAACAAAATAATACCTTATTTGTGGTTGTGATCCAGTCACTGGTTTATTGTCTTGACTGTATTTGCTGTAACATGCATTGGGAATTTTCTTGCAATCTTGGCAAACCTAGCTGTGCAATTAGCATTGCTTGCTTTTACAGACAGTTTTTAAACATTGCCATCTAAATAGACTGCAGACTGCTCCAGCATCTAAGGTAGGCACATTTCTTTCAGTAGTTCAAGGCTTGTGCCAGTAGGATTCACTTAAAACAACTTGAGAACACAGACCTTGTTAACAGTAAAAGCTGAAAAGCTGCACCTCCTCATATTTCATTCTTCACTAATGAATTCAGGCATCTGCAAAGGAAAACCTCTATTTTTGGCTTTTAACTACCTGCAGGAGGAGAACAACTACCGAGTCTGAACTCTTATATATTCCTAAAGAGTGTGAAATAGTGAAGAGATTTTTTAGACACTGCCATCCTGAAAAATAATGGTCACCCAGGTGCTAGACACTTGACTTTCTCAGAGGAAGTCAATAAAAATGTGTTTATAAAAAACATTATCACATTCAAATTTCATATTTGTTCTAGATACCCTAGGAACAGATTTTAGAGCAACTTGTGTAACACAGAGTACTGATCAGTGATAACTTTGCAGGTAAATAAGTAATTTTCATGCTGAAATAATGTAATTCTGTAAAGTAATTCTGAATCAGCTGCCACTATCGTTACACAGAGCAAGAGCTGTGATCCAGTGTGCCTCCTGCAAAAGATTAGCGTTTGCAAATAATTTGTTTCTCTGTTACTTATTTTCTGTCCAAAAGTCATTTCAATGCAGAGATTCACAGACTACAACCCTCTCCTGTTCAACATTCTCACTAAAACACTGGTCTAAGGTCATGGTGAGCTGTTTTCAGAAATATATTAAAAGGTTTTCAATTTAAAATTTGAAAGGACTGTGTTGGAAACCAGAAAAACACTGAGGTCTGGCAGCAGCCCAATGGTTTAAAACACTTTGAAACAGCTTTCCAGAGACACAAAGAAAGTCTATGGTCTCAAGTCTGAAGAAAGCTTTTAGAAGAGTATTGAGTTTCACTCATTAGGAAAAGATAGCACTGCCATTACCAAAGGAACGTGGAAAAAAAAAAAAAAAGAATCTGTATGAAAATGTTTTAGCTATTTCTTTTGTAATTATTCCATTGTAGCTATTTGTTCATTGTTTGATGCTAGAAATCAAGCCGTCCATTTTCTTTTAACAGCCCCTTTTTCAAAGCTCCTAGGCCTTTTGTGGCCCACCTGGTAGACTATGTCTGAGAAGAAGTTGGCAGGACTTCAGATATTACTGAATCCACGTACACTTCAAGAAAGAAAGCTGGGGTTTCAGGCTCTAGCTCTGTGATTACTTCTGTAGATTGCTGGCGACCCCAGGAAATTTGGAACACTAAATCAACTAGGAATCCCAACACAGCTCTTCTGAAGGGAAAATGCTTGTCTCAAATACATTCTGTATGTGGGAAAGATTCATATATCTGAATTTTCACCCAGTCAACTCAGAATACCAATTAAAACCAGAACAAGTGCAGGAAAATGCAAAAATTCCCTCATTCTTTGAAAGGATCCCTGCACAGACTGATCTTAAGGGTCATTTCCTTGCATGAAAATATTCTGTGATTCCATGCTAAAATCCATTTTTCCCTGCAAAGAATAGGCTTTGTTAAAAACCGTTTATACTGCAATGTGCTTGAGCTGGAAAATGCTTATCCCTGTGTGCCATTTTCTATTACCTGTCATGTTGCATGGCAGCACACAACTTGCAATTGCCTCTGTGTGGTAAGTGGAGTTTGCTGACTCTGGCTGTGCTACCACAACTTCCTCCTCCACTGGGGCCAAATACCGCTAGTGGGATTAGGATAAAAGCTGGCCATGTGATGCCTATTTCTTTTCCAGGCACATTGCACCACTTGGCTGGCAAGAACACAACAGAAAACCTGAGTTTATGTAAAGAAAGGTAAATAGAAATAGAAAAACTACGTGAGAACAATGTAGCTCTGTTAAAATTCTATGAATTATAGCTTTCGGATTGTGTTATCTGCTGGACATTGGAAAAAAGCTTAAGGACATGGATTGTTTTTAATTTTTTATTGTGGGAGAAGGTTTCCCATTATTTTCTTGACTCTTAAACGGCAAGAGTAGAAAGAGACACACTTTGAATTTTCTGATTGCAATGAACTTCTGTGAATGTATCTGTGAAGTGAAACCTCATTTGTGTATTGAAAGAAGCAAAGTAAGCATGAGCATATAAGCAATCCTTCCTTCTTTCCTTCAAGATCAATAGGAAATAAACCCAGTTTCAATTTCAGAAAAAAGAATCTGTCTTAAATAAACAGTTAAAACACTGAAATCTGTAAGAACTGTGTATGAGAGGAGATAAAGCAAATCAGAATTTTTTTCCTTCTATTTAAGCACCTACAGAATTCATATCCATTTACTGAATCTTGAAAGAAATTTTTGTTTAATGAAAAACTGAGACTAAGACAGCTGTTTAGCTTTACAGTAATTTTTGTCATAATTTCTCCACCCATGTTATTGCAAATTTTCAACTCAGCTTTAGTTAAAAGAAAAACTTGAAGTAAAAGAGAAGAGTGGAATTTATTAGATTGTTCTTCAGAAGAATGAAGAGTGATTAAAGAAAAAACAAAAGAGAAACTGTTTGCTAATTAGACAAGACTTAAGAAAGAAGAAGATAAGTTCATTTTCCCCCAGATTTGCCAGTGCAATTCCAAAAAGTAGGAGTGGCCTTCCTGCACTTAACCATGGAACTGCAGCCTGCCAAAACCTAAGCCAAGTCTGACCTCAACAGTAAGTATGTCTGTCCAAAGAAATGAGAGAAAAAACTTTTTTCTTTTCTTTAAAGATCACAAGGACCCCACCGGACCAGTGTAGTTCTGCTTCTAAGCAAAAGCCACAGTGAGCTCTCATAACTAACTGAAAGATCACATTGAACTGCATCTCAGAGGTACCAGGACAGCCATGACCAAACACAAGAGTATCTAAAGTTCTAAACAGGTTTGGGAATGATCCATCCAACCAAACCACAGCTATACGCAAAATTCTGTCTCTGTGAAGTACACTGCTCTCACCT
The DNA here is from genome assembly GCA_018697195.1 of Certhia americana. Taxonomy (NCBI): domain Eukaryota; kingdom Metazoa; phylum Chordata; class Aves; order Passeriformes; family Certhiidae; genus Certhia; species Certhia americana. Next base: position 33,007,523 of record CM031878.1, read on the forward strand.
GACTTGGAATATATTTACAACACATTGGAGCAACTCCTCAATATCTGGGAGAGGTAAAGACAGAGAAAGTGGGCACAGTTGTCATAGACCAGTCTGAACACTGTGTCTTGTAGTCGTCCCTTCCCTCACATAAATTAAACCCAGCACATGTGACAGCTCATCTTGGCTCCCTGCTGTAAGCTTTTGATAAATACCAGGCAAAATCCTTCTTGAAATTAATATGTTATCCCCAGAAAAGCAGGAAGAGAAAGAAAAACAATGACTTATCACAGGTAGTATTGACAACAAGGGCTGCTTTGCCTTTTGAGAATCTGGTTGATGGCTTTAGCAAGTGAGAAAGTGAAGAATGCTGCAGAGCCTCTCAGGCTGCTTTTCACATCTGGTGAACATTAGGGAGGAAGAAACATGGGGGATGTATTCTTGAAAAGGGAAATAAATAAACCTGTGTACAGTGAGAAATAAATCATGAATCACAGTTGGAAATACTGTGCTCTCCTGGAGAAAAAAAAACGGATGCTTTTGACTTTGACCAAACAAGTTTTAAAGAAACAAGATAACTTCAGATTAAATTGTTTCTAGGTTTCCAGCAGTTTCCATTGCTATTTCCTTTGAATTTCTCAACTCCTATTTCAGAGCTACAGTCGCTGACAGATCTAAGAATAAGTACCTGCTTTCCAATGAGTCTTTATAAGGAGAGCTTTTCCTAGGAAATGAATAAGGAGTTTTGCAAAATAAGGAAAGAATACATAAAAGGAGGAGAAAAGCTTGTTGAAGATGCATAAATATTTCTTCTGAAGCATTCAATTGCTAAAAGACTGAGAGATATGCTGTGACATTTGATCTTCCACCTATTCTTTACTCTACAATCCTATATTTTAGAAAAGTGCAGTTTGAGGGAATTCCATCAACCTATGTATATTTTCCTTTCTTCTCACAGAAAGAAGTATCATTGATATCTCAAGTGGTATTTCAAAGCCAGTTAGCTTTTGGCTTTTGAAAAAAATAATTTTGAGTGTCAGAGATTCTATCCCCACGAGGTGAAATGAAATGAAATTCATTGAATCTTTGTGCTCTGCCAGAAACACACACGCAGAAACAGATATACATGTGCTCTACCTTACAGAAATACATACCATGAGATAAAGAGAATCAAAAAACGAAAGATGAATTGTATTCCATTCGTATTGTTGTTCATATTTAAACTAACTATGGAACAAGAAAGCCTTAGATTTATTCATCCAAAAGTGAGTCTAATATAATACAACCTAAGTTTCAGAAAGGTTCATGTCTGGTTGGTAATAGGATGTCAGAATGCAGGTTGTGAGACTACACATGAGTATGTCCAGAGTTTCAGAACTACATGAAAAAAAATCATTACGGAACATATGACCTGAACAAGAACAGGATAAATAGTTAAAAGTATGTAACTGCAAAGTTAGTTAAAGTACCTGGCAAGTACAAGGGAAAAAACCTGGAAAGAGGATAAGGTTGTTACCTGAATGGGGCTGTTGCTTATGACATTCCCCAAAAGGCAAATTTTCTGGTTAAAAATGTTAACATTTTGTGGATACTGCTAAACCGAAGGATTTTTACATTGAGCTGCTTCCATGGAGCTGCTCTGTGACCATTTTGCCTTCTAAAGCACTTCAGAAATTTAAGAACCATAGATCACTTCTATGCCTACATCTATGGAGGAGCATTTGACATTTTTCTTTGATTAGAAAATTTGTTGGAGAAATAGAGCAGAGGGGTTTTGGATCCAAACACAGCATATAAGAAGAAAGGGATAAACAGGAAATTTTGTACTTTAACTTCAAGTATATAAGGTTACTCGGATGACATTTTGAGCTGCCTTTTCTTGGTTTATCTCAGTATATTACAAATAAAGAAATTATATTTACAGGCCAGAAATTGTAGAAATATTTTATTCCTTTAATTTTGGTAACCAGCCCCTAAGTAAATAATCTTATAAAATGAGTTTTTGAGCATTTTTTAAAACTAAATAATTGAATTAACTTTGGTTCAGCATTCCACATAGCAGTATTAAAAGATACCAATATAAGTCCAAAAAATCTCCAGATGGGTAGAAGAGTGAAAAAGGAGCTACAAGTTTTAGTGGGGAAGGAGAAAATATCTCTGTGGAGACAAACTAATATAAACTTTTCTGTTTGTTCACTCCATCAAGAATTACATGATTTCATAGGCACGTGGGCAACAAGATAGAAATATTCAGCACAACAATGATGTTCAATTAAAAGAGATTTGACTACAACATTACTCAAATGTAATTATTTATTTTTTACAGGAGTCAACAGCAACATTTAACTATGTATAAACGTACCTCACAAGTGCAGTTGTGTACTAACTTTTAACACTCTTCTTGAAAAGGCTGTGGAAAAACACTCATACTTTTTTAAAGAGTGCTTGCTCTGCTCCAGAGCTGCTAAAAGAAATGGTCTCTTCAGAATGTTCTGAACCCAGAGATTTTATCATCGTCAGAGAGTTTTATTTTATATAAATGAAAGAGCATACATCATTGTGTCAAGCAACACAAATTTTTATCAATCTGCATCCACAGACTGACTTGCACGGAGTCCAACTCCTACACCTGTCTTGTTTTCTGTCAGTGGAACTGATATCAGCGTGTCAGCTGCTTAAAAAGAGGAATATAAAATTAATAGGTAACTGGGAATGACAACTTATACTAAGTATTAAGGGGACAGAAAGATAAGAAATCACAGAAGTGCCGTAAGACATCATAGAAATACACAGAAGTATATAATTTCATTATTATATTGTATAATCTTTGATGTTATACCTTATCATACTCTTTCAATGGAAAAAAATTGTAAAACTTGTTACTATTTCCATGAAAATGTCTTTTGGTGTCAAATAATGATAGTGCTTAAGGTCATCATGCCTAAAATAATCCTTGTGGTTTCTATCTAACTCAGAACAGACTGTGGTTCTTTGATTCTGTTAACTGAAATTGGTCTACAACCTCCTGTGTTTGCTTGTGTGATCTTTGGCTTGCTAGCTTCTCTTTTGTTTAAGCTGGCCTCTGCAATGGGAGGCACTTTCCACCCTGAAAGGACAAGCTTGTCCTCAAGAGTGTGCAGCCATTCAGATCCTGCCCCATTTACTTTGTCCTGAAAGAATCCAGCCCACTGAAGGATTGCTGTTCCCTCAGCAGTCTGCTGCACTATGTTTCAAGTGACTCATGCTTTAAGTGGTACTTCCAGTAGTCCAGGTCAGAGCAAGTGGGATATTCCAGTTTTTAAGTATTTTCTTAAAGAAAGACTCATAATGCTATTGCGTGCAGAGTGGTAATCGCAGTATTAATAAGCATCCATCTTACAGCAGGTAAAGTTGTTCACTACAGCTTACAAAACCAAGACAGTTGCGGTAATTAACACTGTCTTGTAATTAACTCAGTCATTGTGGTTTAATTAGTAATGAGAATAATCATTAACTGTAATTGTTCTGTTGTCTTAATGATCCTAAGAAAACGCAAAAATAGAATTTTATGTAAGTATTTTTTTAGGCTACTTGTTATTACTGAAAAAAGTTCTTTTGCAGCTTGTAGCTCTTTAGCCAGCTTTAAGTTGTCTTGTGTGTGTGTGTGTGTGTGTGTGTGCGTGTGTGTATGTAATAACCATGAACATTACTTATTTTAACAAAACACATCCCACCACAGTTTGTCTTGGGAAAAGATTTTGCGCAATATTCTTGCTCATGAGCACCCTTGTCCTTTATTCTTCCAAGTACTCTAACACTGGACTCCCTCTTGGTTTTTGCTAAAATACTGCCCTATTAAGGAGTGGTTGACAGACAAAAAGTAGCATATTTTATTGGATGGACAAATGTAGCTGAGGAAGAATAGAAACTATAGAGAAGTTCTGGCACACAGACATTTCTAAAGGTGCCTATCTTGATAAATCAGATACAACATGCTCCTTCTACTTAGAAATAATCATATAATATCTGAATACACAATCATAACAATAACAAGGCGTCAATTTTTTCAGTGATATCAACTTCCCTCAATAGTGCTTGTACTTACTCTGACTGTGTCATTGTTGCTTTGGTACTTGCTCTTAAAGGAAATTTTGTTTAGAACTCTCATTTCCATACTACTGTACCATAATTTGTGTTTTACTTACATGCACCCCCAAACCTTTTTCTGAGCACCTCACCAGCACTTACCTTTCAGCATTCTAAAGATTCAGGAAAGTAATTATAGTATTCTCCTAATCACAGAAATAAATACATTGAGACAGCGCATATGTCCCAAGTCACTACATAAAACCATGACAAAGCCAAAACCAAAACGTATATTCTCTTGGCTGGCCCTGCAGTTCCCAGAGACACGTTATTAAGGCTGCTTTGCAATCAAAGGTATTACTACAGCAGGGATAGAAACACTAGATTGGTTCATTTTAATGTGGTTAAGAGATCTAGGAACACTAGCATGAATTTCAGCAAAGGCAGAGCATGACAGCTGGGGACTGTGAGCGGTTTTTTACGCCACTAGCTTGCACTGATGTTGCTGGTGCTGTACAATCAATACTGCCTGTAGAAAAACAAAAACAAAAACAAAGCAAAGCTAGGCTTGTAAGGGCTGAAACTGTCCTTTTGACTGTTATAAATAAATTAAAAGTTATAAATAGCTGCAGTCCGCTGCCACATATTTCATGTGAACCTTACAAACTGAGCTTGAGTCCAGCTCCCCTTCAAGACTAGTACCTTGTCCATCCACTTCTCACAGGAAGAGGAATGAATCCACCAAGTAACTTCTTCAAACAGTGTTGGTTTTTTGAGCACTGCTGTTCCTGTCACATCCTAATCAGCATTATAACAACCAACTATTTCATTATGAATTAGCTATAAATGGATGTTACTCAGTATCAGAGGGAATCCAGAGCAAATCCACTTAGGCAAAATTTCATACAGGGTAAGAATGCACCAACTGTTTGCAGCTTCTCTTGGTTGCATTGCATGCAAAAGTAGTTGTAAATAACTGCTTGGAAGGACCAAGTCAGAAATTTTCTGTATGGAGAGAGCCCTGTACAGGACAGAAAGCCAAACTTAATAGTTGCAAGCAGGAAAGAGTCTGACCAGAACAGAATGCATTGGGCTTGCACTCCTCTTTGACAGCATTCCTGCAGATTTTCACCACACATCTCATCAAGGTTTCTCCGGAGATGCAGCTGAGTTGTGGAGCCAGGAGCACATTCTAGGCAAGAGGCTGCAGACTTCCTTCTGTCAGCACTGTAAGCACCACTGACAACATAATTTAGGTTTCAGCACACATCCCGCTGTTGCTTGCACTTCACTTTTCATTGGGAAGTATAAACCAAGAAAGGACATGGGTGTTAGATATATTTTTCTTTCACATTGCCCACATCTACAATATCAAACCCTTTAATGGATAGCTACTCAGAGCTGGATGGCTTTGCCTTTGAACTAACTGCTGGCATGCCAAAGGATTTGTTAGATGTTCAGATGATTTAGAGCCTTTCAGAGACTGCACATGCAGCTCCTAACTGGAATAGAAACATTTGACCTCTGTAGCTTCTCAGATGTCCCTGGTATGTAGAGGTGGGGAAGGGGAAAAAAGAGGAAGAAAGGAAGAAATACTGTGCTAGTGTGCTAGTGAAAGAGACTGAGATCAACAATCAAGTAACTTTTCATTTTACCTACCCAGTTTTCTTGCACATTTTTATCTCTTTTTATAATATAAAAGGGTAGGAGTCAGTATGTAGAATTAGAAACCCTTAAGTCAAAACAGGCTTGCTAATGTTAGCAAAACTGTGGTGTGGTAACTGAATCAGCTGGGATAAATCAAAGCTTAGCCCAAGTTCCCTACATTGAGAAATAAACCTGAAAGCCTAGGAGGTGGGATGCTAGGACCTTAGATTTACAAGGTCAAGCCCCTGCCCTATAGCCACGACTGGACTACCCCAGGTAAACCCTGTATCTTGCAAGGTTAGCCATGCCCCCAGGTCTTTTGGAAGCTAGCCCTTGGACCATATGCATTCTTGGATGCAGCTCTTAGGCCATGCAGCCTTTAGATGCTGCCTTCTGACCATAAAGTCACTCTGATGCATTAAAATCTATCTTTGGCTACTACATTTGACCCATCATGACTTATTTAGCCACTCTAAAAATCCAGAGCTAGACTGGATCTGAGAGCGCAGCCCACACTGCGATACTGTGACTAAGTGACTTAAGGAAAATGTTCTAAAAAGCAGTTTCTTTCTGATTTCAGAGCTTTGAACCAAAGGCATCTGCCAGTGTACTTCCCAATATCTTCATTTGGCACTCTCAGCAACAACTTAGGTATGCCCAGAAAACACAGTACAAGCATTCAGAACTGCAACTAATAACTCATGGGAAAAGAGATTCCTATAGCAGGAATAAGCCAGAGGCAGCCACCCCACAGATAGTGCAAATTTAGTTACAGATAAGAATTTCATCAAAGAGACATAGATCATAAATCATAAATCACAGAAATTATAAATCACATACTAATAAAAACATAGAATGGTTTGTGTTGGAAGACATATTAATGATCATATAGTTACAACCTCCTTACTACCAACAGGCAAAACCTTCCACTAGACCAGGTACATCAGAGCCCCATTCAACCTGGTCTTGAACATTTACTGTCTGGAAAATGACAGCAGAAAGAACAGCGTAGAAACTTGTTTCATACCAAAATATTTTGCTCTAGTCTTCTTTTATTATTATTCCTTCTCTAGAGTAGAATTACAGATGCATTAATGGCAAATGTGCAATTGATTCAAGCCTCCCATTTTCGAGGAAGAATTTTATGTATAATTTGAGAATATGTTGATGACATTATATTATGTACCATAATATTCAAAATATTATTAAACTCGTAGCTGCAGAGACTTGTAAAGAAAGAACAGTAGTCTTCTGAAAAATATGGTGATTGTGACTGTTCCTTTAGTAGTTATTACTTTAGGAGCAAATTCCTATGCACTAAGGCATCAAATAAATTGATGCTCACTAATTTGAACTTGATTGAGAACATTTGAGTAGTTCAGACTATCATTATGCCCTCTTTGATTGGAAAGGTTTTTGTTTACATATGGCAAGGTTGTATTCCTTAAGGAGAAAAACATAATTCAAATATTCGATGTGATGTAGAAGCAATTTCCTTTGTTTCTCAATTGCCTTTTAATTCTCTTAGAATGAATCTCCATCTCTTGTTCTTGATAATGAGCAAAGACATCCAATAACCTTTCTGGTAGAAAGTGTTATAATGGGAAGCAAGACCTCACCTTGATCAAAATGCCAGGATCATATGAAAGCAACTTTTACAGTGTATTGGTTCCCAAATGTGTATAAATAGTACTGCCGAGTCCCACATTGGATAACCCCAGGTCCAACTATGGTGATTCTTCATTCCATCACAGAGATGACAGTATGGTTTAGTTCACCAGCCAATGGAGAGCTTTTAAGATCAGGTTTGAGTGATTGATGGCAACCCCAGACACTGCCAAAAGATATACTGGGGTGCAAATTGAGTGCTCACGTGGCTGCCACTTATGCTCAGATGCCTGACATGTTTAAGTGGTATCTTCATTCAGATGTCTCCTTTTGGATAACAAGATGTGCTTATGTCTGCTACTCCTTCAGCGGGGTTTTTCTCATAAGGGGGAAGAGGAAGGAAAAACAGTTTCTGCCCAGAAGAAATGTTCTAGCCATCAGCCTTCCAAGTCATCCCTACAGCCCCCAAGGGAGGGGAAGGGCAAGAACATGAAAGGCAATTGCATAAGCTTTAGTGTCACATTCAGCCAGGACAGGCTTGTACCAATCCCTGATATAGGGCATGCCTTCTTCTCCACTACCTTCTCCACACTTTCCTGTCTATCTCAGCCTAGCCTCTAAGTCTTCTATGGCCTTCCCAAGAAAAAGGAGGTGGTGTTTTCCCTCTCATTTCTAAGACTTGCTAACTAAGTTATCTGCCTGCACAACCAGGAAGTCAGCTGAGCTGCCTGCCTGCCCCCACTAGGGTTTGTCTTCCCCACCTCTTCTTCACATACCTCCTTGGAGTGCAAGTTCCTTGGGTTGCTTGGAGCCTGCCCACATTGTTTGAGAGATGTTTCTCACCACACAAGAACAGCCAAAGCAATTAGACTGAGAGAAAGATGGACTTACTATCCTCTTCATCTCTGCTTATTTTTACTTTGTTTCTATTTATTTATTATTCATTTTTACTGGTATTTTATAGCTGCCAGCTGGCTCCCAGACTGAGAATCAGCAAACATCCTGGGGAGTTTCCAGTCGCACTTCTCTGAGCATGTATCCCACGTTGTACTTCAGGAAATATTTGGACAAGGTTTGTTTCAGTGCACATACCACAGATAAACCCGGGGATGGCTAACAAATCTCTCTCTCCCAATACCCTTAGTAACAGATCTGAGTTTGTTCCAAACAGTAGCTTAGCTTTGTGTTAATACTTTTAAGGACCCTCCCTTCATATGGAACTAAATATGGTGGCAGCATTCCTTCATGGATTCTCTTATTATTTCTGTGCAAATTGATATAATTATATTATTATAAACTATCATTAGTAAAAGGCCTCAGCAGAAAAGCCTGATACTTCCTTAAGCTTCACTCCAACAGCAAAGCTGGTCTTCTAAGCCTACACTAGAGACAATAGGAACTTCCCATGCCTAAGCTGTGCAAGAAACTTACAAGGTTTGAAGTATGGTTCTGACTAAGTAATATTAGACAGTAATTTTTGTCCAAAAATGGAGACTGAAATTCAATCAGTTTTACACTGAAGCTGATCACAGAAAACACACTCACAAATTATTAGCACAATTTTGTCAGGAATGCATCATTTAAATTGTCACACATATTCTGCATTCAACAATGAGACCATAAGCGTTCTTGGTCGGAGCTATGCTGTATAAAAGAGCTATATAAAAGGCTGTATAAGATGCTGCCATCTTCATTGGTTGAAGTATATATAGTTGATCTGAGTTAGATTTATGATTTTAAACAATTGGCAGAGTTCGTGAAAACCCAGGTGTTTTAACTATTCCAGGTTATATTTAGACATTAAGAAAAAGAAAAGTGAATTGACTTTTAAATGTGCTGCGCAAAGAACCTCCAACTGCATTCAATTAGTGGCACATATAATTTAAAAGCACATCCTGACCACACACGAACATTAAAATTGCAGTTGGTCTGATTGCAAGCTATCACATAAGCTTTATACCAGCTGAGAGCCCACCCTGATATTTCAATAGATTTTGCAGCAATGATTGTCTTCAGGTGGATCTCAGGTCCACCATCCAAAGAAGTTACTTGTCCATTTTTCAGTTGTGGCTTAGTTCTTAGGCAGTTTAGATGTTTCAGGTATTCAACACCTCCAAATGTAAACTGGTAGAAGTGTTTTCATGCACATAGTGTGGACATTGTCATTCAATGAGTTGAAAAGAATATAATTAAGAAGAAAAAGGAAGGGTTTTTTGCCTGATCTAAAAGCACAATGGCATGCACATCACCTTCATTGGGCATTTCAAGAAATTACTACACCTGTCATCAGAGAAACAGGAACACTACAGATCTCTTCCTAAAATGTGTGTGTGAGTGTGTGTGTGTGTGTGTGTGTGTGTGTGTGTGTGTGTGTGTGAGAGCCATTTTGTTGTTTATTTGGAGAACAGAAACATGGATAAAATTCAGAGATGATATTTCAGTAGCCATCTTTGGAAAATAGTTTATAAGAACAAAGTGAGATATAAAGTTCTGAAAACACATTTGAATATGGATGGTCAAGGTGGACAAATTCTGCTTTTTTTTCCCCCTTCAGTAGAAACTTCTAAGAAAGAAAAGCCTCTATTAGCCAAATCAGTTTTTGAAAGTCATAGCTTCTTCTACATTTCAAAGTCCTTTTCAGCTAAATGGACACAATCTAAGAGAAAGAAACTATTGCTATCACTGCTTCTCTATCTTCATGTAGACATTCACCTGTACCACATCAATCTAAGAAGATATAGAGAATGTCTGTCTACCCTGCAGAGACTCTTAAAGGAAAACTCCTAGAAGGTTTTCTCTCATAACACTCTAATAAAAAATCAGAAGTAATGGGCACTATGCATCACACAATACCATCTTTTCTTCAAATTCCAAACATAAACCATATGTGGCTTGTGTTGCTTCCTTTTCCTTTGCATTCTTTACAGATGTTGCATTTCTAGAAATACTCCCCTCAAAATAGTCACTCTGTTTTGATTTTATTTTTTTTCCAGAAATGTGTTTTTAATTTTTATCTCATATTTTCTGGAGTTTAAAGGGAAGCATTAAAAATGACCTAACATAATGACCGTGTGTCTTGTAAACATACAAAGAGAAATTTGGAAGTATTGGCAAATAACAGTGAAAGCTAAAACACAAATAAAACCAGTTTTAAAACCAGCACAAAAATATAGTTACCAGCTTAATAAAAAATCAGTCAGGTTTAAACCCAAATTCTCTTCAAAGATTGTAGTTTTAAAAAAATTTTATTATAATACTATCATCCTACTGATAACCTCCATATGTATAGCAGAAGTATATTTCCAAACATTTTCAGTCATATTAAATGATCTGACTCCTAAAGTAAGGTGAAAGTTGAAGGAAAGGGGATTATTGGAAGAGATGTGGAAATGGTCATGTCAATTTATTCGAATCTGAACTAGGGTGAAAGACAGAGACTGTTTTAGGGAGCAGAACTTCCATTCAAGAATATCAAGAGAGGCTGAGTGGGAAAAGCACTGTATTAAGAATGGAATAGAGAATGAGAATTTTTATCTGTGTAGGTATCAATGTTTCAAAAAGTACTATTCTTAATTTACCCAAAATTAAAGCTTCAAAAGCCTTTGTGAAATGCAGTGGTAAAGAAAGTTGCACTTTCAAATAGGAAATATCAAGAGTTTAATTTAGATCCTTTGCCTCTTTTTCTCTCATTACAAAGTATTGATATGACATGATATGATATGATATGATATGATATGATTATATTATATTACATTATATTATATATTCAAAATTCTTTCTGTTGAACATATGATCATAAATGAGAGGTATAAATAATGGTGTTTTTTAAAACATCAGCTTTTTGGAAAAAGAGCAATATCCTGTTGAGAATATAGTCTGCAATCCATTTATGGGATGGAAGCAAGGAACAGAAAAGGTAAATGGCTGCTCAAGGTCACAGAGAATGTTTTTTGAATCCAAAACTCCAAACAATGCAATGCCTCAGTTACAAGAACAAACAAACCTAAAAGGAAGGAGCTGGAAGAAGAAAGCACACATAATTTTTCTCAAAAGCTGCCAACTAATGTAAGAATTATCACTTGCTGTTCAAGTGTTTCAGATATCTCTTTAAGATATGAATTACTTATACCCCACTAGAGAATTTATTACTAACAAGGTCAGCACCAAAACCACACACCATCAAAATGTCTTTGTGAGTGTGAGGAGAAATTCCACCATATGTGTTTCTTGAGGGTACAATGACACAAATGTAGAACTTGATCTCAGCAGAGATAATAGATGAGAAACTTTAAATACAAATGTTTTCTTACCAGTGCCTCTTTCTAATGCCTTGCTGAGACATTCTGATCTTAAAGTATACTGACTTCTTAGGAAGAGAAGTACAAAGTGTCCCAGATACAGATATCTTTAACTCATCACCTGTCTGTCGCTTAAGGCAAAGACTTGTAAGATTTTTCTGGAGAAGAATAAGAAGGAACTTTTCAGCCAGCTAAGCTGGAGTAAGAAACAGTTTTCTTCTGTCTCACAAAACATGGTGGATTTTCACATAGTACAGGGTTCAGAAGGCAAACCCCCACCTGAGGGCTGCACCTTGCTTCTGTGTGGGCTGACTATGATTTCCTCTGTGGGATGAGCATAAGTGACTTGCCAAACAGCCACCCTTACAGGTGAACCTGCACTGTAGGAGGTGTAAAGTCAAACCAGCTATCTGTGGGCAGATTGTAGAAAACCCAGGACCCTAGGTCATACCAGTAGCACCACAAACCAGCTTCCTTTTTCCCGGTGACTGACCAGAGGTCTGGACCAGTGACTCATTGGAACTCAGACCAGGAATTTTTTTTACTGACTTCCAAACTGGACAATATTTCCAGACTCCCAGTGTCTCTCCCATCTCCTCTCTCTCCTCTTCCTCTCCTCTGCCTCTCCTCTCCTCCTCCTCTCTCTCCTCTCCTCTCCTCCCTCCCTCTCCTCTCCTCTCCTTCTCCTCTCCTCCCTCTCCTCCTCCTCCTCCTCTCCTCCTCCTCCTCCTCTCCTCCCCTCTCCTCTCCTCTCCTCTCCTCTCCCTCTCCTCTCCTCCTCCGTCTCCTCTCCTCTCCTCGCCTCTCCTCTCCTCTCCTTCCTCCTTCCTCTCCTACTCCTCTCCTCTCCCTCTCCTCTCCTCCCTCCGCCTTGAACTCCTCCTCTCCTCCTCCTTCTCCCTCTCCCTCTCCTCATCCTCCTCCTCCTCCTCTCCCTCTTCCTCTTCCGCGGTCGGGGCTCGGGGTGGTCGGGGCGTCTCCTCTCCTCTCCTCTCTCTCCTCC
>CM031878.1:33020202-33045952 GCA_018697195.1 Certhia americana
TCTCCTTTCCTATTCTCTTCAATCTCTCGCCTAATCCTCCTCCCGCCTCTCCTCTCACTTCATCTCCTCTAGTCTCCGAGATCGCCTCTCCTTACCTCGCATTCGATTCTAATGCCTCCTCTCTCTCCTCTCCTATCCTTCCGTAGCCTCCAGCCCTCTACCTCTTTTCTCTCCTCTCCTCGAACTCTCCTCGAACTCTCCTCGAACTCTCCTCGAACTCTCCTCGAACTCTCCTCTCCTCGAACTCTCCTCTCCCTGGCAATGGAGTCATCTCTCTCTTATCCATTTCAAAACATGCATATTTAGTTACTGATGGTTTTCAAAGGCACAGAAGAAACATTGCTAACCAAACTTCATTCCTAGAAGTTTGTTTGCTAAGTGGCAAAGACTCCTTCCTCACCCCTAAGAGTCCATCTTTTTTCCTAGGGGCAAAAAATATGTACCCTGCTCATCCACAGGAGACTTGTGAAGATTTGTAAGCATGGATTAGAGCAATGGTATCGACATATTGAAAGTATATCAGTCCCTAGGACTGCCACTGAGACCTCTATTTTACATCTTATCCATGCATTTGTTCAACTTCAGGTAAGTATGACTTTGTCGGTTATACGTGTACTATATTGCAATAATTTTAATTGCCTACCAGATGCAAGAGATATAATTATATCTACTCTTTGTGCATCTTTCAACTTCCTTTTTATGATGTTATATTCACAAATCCCACTGAGGGTTTGTGAAAAGGAATACAATTCATTGCAACAGTCCCATCGACTAGGTTTTTTACCTCACCCAGATCATGATGAGAGTAGTTCACAAATATTTTCTTAACTTACAGAAGTCCACTTTCATCCCAAATCTTGCAGTTCAAACTCAGTGAAATCTCCCACTGAAATAATGTAAAATTTACAAAATCATTAATTGCTTATATCTGAATTAATAAGGAGGGGGGCGAGGGTATTTTTCATTTCCCCTTATGTTACATCTCCTCCAAAGTGTCTACCTGTTTGAAACACATGTGGCTTTTAAGTTTCTGTATATTAAAGGATCTGTTCAGCAGTTGGGATTGTGAAACGGTTAATGCAATCAGATACAAAAAAAAGATGCTGAACTCAATGAAGAAACTTATTTTAGATTAAAAGAAAAGGAATGGCCTTTAAAAGGCCATTCAGAGAGGCACGGGGGAGGAAAGCAGAAGAATTTTTGTATGCAGGAAAACTTGATTTTATTTTCTTTAATTTCCACAAACAACACATCATTTAAGCTTTTTTATCTCTTGTCAGCTCTGTGGAAGACCAGAGCTAGGAAAGAAATCCAGACCAGCAAGCAGAACATAATTTTGATTGCACTAATCTGATTAAAAGAAGAAAAATTAAAAGGTTCTAAAAACAGAGAGAACCACAAAGATTAAAACAAAAGAGAAAAACATTTTGCCAAGTCTTGGCAGTGAATAAAGTTGAGATTCTTAGTTCAGGATCAGTAGACAGTCAAGGTTTCAAGGTGGAAAAAATATAGAATTTGATATTTGTTGGAGATAAGGACCAGATATACAGAAAGACAAGAAATCATGTTAAAACTGGACTGACATGCATTTCTGTCCTGAGAAAGTGGCACAAAACAACAGAAGTGTTGTGAAATTGCATTAGATTTTGGATTAAAATAACACTGCCATTTTATACTGATTTTTACTGGTTAGACAATCTGAAAATCTGAGCAAGCAGGGCTTGCTGTGGGAGCTATAATGCTCCCTGTCTTAGCTCAAAGCTTCAAGGGCATCAAAGGTTCTGGCTGCCAAACAGCTACAGCCCTGGCACAGCAGGGGCAGTTGGACACCTCATTTTTAAGCTTTTTTTTGCCTTCCTTGCTCCAGTGGAACTTGCAGGCACCAACTCACACGTTCTCATATTTATGGCTGTGGAATCTCAAGCTTTCCTAGATTAGAAAGAAAGAGCTGAGTTGAAGTAATAGGGAGGACAGTTTGGGGCCATCTTTCTGCAATGGCTTTCTCTCATGACAATTCCAGATGCAATCTCTCATGACAATTCCAGAGAGCAACTGTTAGTCCTCCAAGTGCTTTGCAAAACAAAGCATTGATTTAGCAAAAATCATGTTGCCAGGAGCACTACTGTTAACTTCAGCTACGAAGATAAAGTCACTAAGGCACAGGTTCTCGTCATTCTACAAGCATCCCAGAGCAGCACTGAGCAAAAACGTAAACCCATATGTTCTTCCACTTATAAAGGCAGACTGACTGGAGTTGCCCAATTCGTAATGAAAATAGTCCTGATTTTGCAAGCCAAAATTTGTCAATACTGCAAAGGAAGCACTACACTCCAGTTACCAGAGAAAGGGGGCGGTGGGGTACTTTTCTATTTCGGTTTTGTTTGTTGTTTGTTGTATTTGTTTGTGTGTTGGGGGGGTTGGGGGTTGTTGGGGGTATGTTTGTTTGTTTTATGGTTTTGTTTTTGGTTTTTGTTTTTTTTCTTTGGTTGGTTGGCTGATTTTGTGTGTGCGTGTGTACCTTACACTCACACATGTGTAGAGTGGAGGATAGCTGGCTTGGTGCCACCATATGCTGTTTACCTGTACAGGGCCTCACACTAGACAATAGGCAGGAGAAAAGGAAACAACGTCTTTCTAAAGAACTAAATACATTGCTGAAGCTGAGCAGATGCACATAGCATGTTTCACTAACTCTGATTATCAAGTTCATAATGCTGACTAATCAGCTCAGCTACTGAATTTACTCTCCCTTGGCTTTACCCAGAAGAAAAGACCAGGTATTTCTTGAACCATGATCTTTAAAAACAATTGCTTCCAAGTTCAAGAAGGCCCATATGACTAAGTTGTTGTTGCAATAGCACTGACTTCAGCTTAGGTCCCCAGTGTTATCACACTAAAATTGCTCTGAACCTCTAAACACACAGCAGACATTGACATTAATGGAAGTCTGGAGCTTGCTGGTTTGCTTCTGAGCAGTGACCAGCTGTGCTGATGCAAAACTGAAGTTGGAAGAGACTGGGATAAGGCAACGGACAACCTTACAGCTCTGACACACACATGCCTGCTAACAAGTAATGGATTCAGCTTCTTTGATGTCAACAAATGTTTAATAGAGCCCAACTTAGCTATTCAGACAAAGAATCATCATATATATCCAAGATAAATTGTGCATTTGTAGGGGATGGGGGTCAGGTCACTTGTCAAATTCTGAGTAAGCTTTCCTGAAAAAAAAACCCAAACATTTTCCCCTCAAATATATATTACAGTCTGTCTGTGTTTAGCAATACAATATTAATATTGAATTACACTTTTCTTCATGTGTCAGATGAAATGAAACCTGACATAAGAGTTTTGCAGAGGAGTTTCTTTTTTCATAGTTACTGAAATGCATTTTTCCATTTTTAGACGTGTCCCCCCACAGAACGTCTCTCACAAGTAGTGAAGTGGATTGTGGTTTTTCTACACTAATTGCATATAATAAAAGAGAGGCAAATGTGATGTCACAGGATACTGTAAATACACAGTTAATTTAAGCACCTACACTCCTGAAATGCCTGCTTCTCAGCAGAAAGGCTCTGCTATTTTTATTGAGTGTTGTGCCAATACAGATAATCTAGAGTGTTTCCAAGAAGGGGTATAGAAGAGACAGTCTAAGGCACAGGAACGCACACTAGGATAACTTTCCCACACCTGACACAATCAAGAGAGCCCCAGTAGCCCAAACCTCTACTGGATGGTGACTGACACACAGTCACTAGAGAAACAGTTCTAGGATTTGATGCCAACTGTTGTTTACTCAGACATTGCATCTACAACCCTGAGGGGCTGATTTCAAGTTTGGAGGGGTCATTGCTGCCTCCAGTAAAACCCATTGCAAATCCTATGCATCACAGGCATACTCTGTATCAAGGCACCCATCTTTAGACAGGATCCTGATCCACTGGGCTTTTATGGTGGACAGGCAGCCTTGCCTGATGCTGTTACAACTGAGCAAAAGACATTTGCCATGAATGACATGCCATTAGAAGAGCATTTAGTTCATGTAGCAAATGTTTTAAGGTCTCATTTTGCCAGTCACACAGAAAGTGACAAATGTTCATTCAGAAGCCTGAAATAAATTAAAAAATTGTTATTGCTTGCCAATATCTGAAAAGGAGTTCACTATACTAGTGTGGCAAAGGAAGAAACAGAGAGGTGAAATTTTGTAAAGCTGATTGTTAACCAATTAAGTAATGATTGTGAAATTCAATGACATTATAAAACTGCCTGGATTCAGGGGTGCCCTAAAATATTCATACCACTTATTTTGATATCTAGAAAATTGCAAAGTGGAATCCATCTATATTTATCATTTAAATTTTATTTCAGATTTGATAATCTACATTTTAACACTGTGGCAGGTAGATATGCTTATACTCTTTCTTTCAAGTGAAATAACATCAAGCAAAGCTGTGCTTTTCTGCACCAAAATGCATCAAAATTATAACCACCTCTCTTTAAACAATTTTTATTGAAGATTACTTTCCATTTCATACCTGAGCTCAAAGATATACCTGATAGTATGTAACAGCATTTTCATACTGAGGATTTGTTGGAAATTTCAGTTTAAATGGTTCATGAAGATAAAAGAGTAGCACAATTTTGCCTTTCATTTAAAGAATAAAATTGTCCCACTTTCATTCAATAGGTGGGAATAGACCTTGACTGATCTAGGCTAATACCTAGGTCTGCCTTTATTTGCAAATCATATTTCCTTTATTCAGGAAAGATCAGCCATAAAAATATAGGCACTCATGATTAGAATAAGGACATTTATAAGGTCATTTATTCACATTACACCAGTAGAACGAGCTCCAATATTTTGAAGTTGTTCTGTGTCCCATGTTTTCCTCCCATTCACAAATAGTTTTTCAAGGCAGTTACAAAACAAATATATATTTTTCCCTAGCTGTCCTTCCTCTACTTCAACTGGGCCTTAGGGGAGAAGAGAAATAAAAATTAAAAAAAAAAATCTTTCTTACTATTACTGCCTGCAAGATACATATTTTCAGAATTTAGGGTATAGGAAAATCATGCTGGATTGACTCCAGTTACTTATCTTATAGAAGGAATATCCATCCCCGTAATAGCTTTCGTGGCTGTTACTTGCCAATTGACACAAATTAAGAACAGATCATTTCTTGTTCAATTTCTTCTTTTCTCAGGTCTTTAAGTTCATATTTCTGTTGCACCTTCCACATCTTATTCTACACCTCCCTCACTTCCTTGCACACTGCTATAAAAAGAAGCATTCTTCCTTCTTCAGAAATGAGAAGCTCTATTCAGAACTTGAGTATGACTAATGGAAGGCAATGTTTTCTAATATGACTGAACGAAGAAAGGTTGGAATGGATTTTCAGCATGTGTCCTTACATTTGTTTTAATGTACCCCCACATGATTCATAGGAAATATTCCGTTAATTCTGTAGAAAAGTAAAAATTGGCTTTCTGTAGCATTCTGTTTACTAAGAATAAAAAAAAGTTTATTCCAATCAAAATATTCACTTATCACAAGAACAGCAAGTATGAAAAAAGAAATTATTTGCTAGATCTACAAAAAACAGGGGAGTTAAGGCAGGCTGAGGTGGAATTAGCCTCCTTCTAAGTAAGAGGATTTGAACGTGTGATTTCTGTAGGGCAGGATCAATTTTGTTGTAGAAAAGATCCTAGTTGGGGCTATTTATATTGTCATTCAGCTTTTGTTGAACACCTCCCTCATAAAGTTGGCCTATCTCTGCATATTAATAAGCTTTTGGTTTCTCTGTGCTCCTGATTAGGAGAGAAGCGACCGATTATGCCCATGAGTAATATTACTGCTATTCAGTTCCCACCTCTCCTATTAAGAATTCCCAGGCCACTAGGTCTGTGGTTAAGCAACATTGCCATAAATTTTCCAGGGGAAAGACTATGGCACAAACAGACTCCTGGAAAGAAAAAATTGCTAATGCCTACACTTACACACAGAGTCCTGCAGCTCTTTCTGTATTCAGGGGATGTCACCAGCTGCTGAAAACATATTTGTCTTGGGGCCTGAAAAGAATCTGCAGAGCGAGTGCCATGGCACCTTTTGGCACAGGTAGTGCTGGGAAACAATATAAGACTAACACAGATCAATAGATTTGACTGCACTGAACCCAACTGGTAAAAAACTTACAACAATTTGCTCAGGTATTTGTGCAACCTGCTGGTGGAACTGAATGCTAAAAATTCTCTTAGAACAGGTTTAACAGCTCAGTTTATCTTTTCTACCTCCTGATTTTGCTTCAGTGTGGCTTCTTTCTCAGTCACAAAATAAGACATTAATTTTTCTTCTATGTGCTTTCACAATGACTTTATGCAGTTTTGAACGTGCACTGTCCAGTGTCCACGGTAGGCTTAAAGGGACCAGGCAACCCCACAGTAATTCAGTTTCCATTCCCTTAAGACCCAGGCAAACATCTCTGCAGCACATGACTGTACCAGCTCCCTCAGAGCCCTGCTGAGTTCTGCTCCACTGAGGAGTACATAGACGTCCTCTGTGGACAATCTTTATGTCCCCTGCTGTAAGCTACTGGTGTGGTGAGGGGGCAGACAGATGCTTCACCTTTTGTGCCCCTGAGAAATTGAGGACTCTTAAAATCTTTGATGTCTTATAGGATTACAATAAATAACTGCAAAAAGGCATAATAGAGAACACGTGTCAATGAGACAGTATTTTCTAGCTATAGGAAGTATTGGGAAAGCATTGTGAAAATGAAAGTGTGCATTTGTACCAAACATCATAAAAATGATAGGAAATTTTGAATACTCATAAAAATAATTTTTAAAAGTCACAGCTATCCAATCTAACAAGTAATACACAAAAAATATACAATTAATGTGGCCAATAAAAGATAAATTCTTTCCTCATCCCCTTCATTCAAGGGTAATAATTCCTTAAAAACTTATAGAAAGTGTTGACGATCACTTGTGAGAGGTAAGAAAAGAACAAGATGAGAAACAGTTATTTCCTTTCTCTAAACATACTGCCATGAAAGAACTGAGCTCCAAAATTTCCAGATGGATTTTTCCTGTGATGGAAAGAGTCTGTCTGTGTTTGACATTCCTCCTGAGTCAGCTAACCAGTAAGCCAGTTCTTTGCAGAGCAAAACCCCTTCTCAGGGCGTAGGAGCAGCTGCTTCTGCTACAGTAGCATCCAGAACTGTGAATGAACTCATAAAATTTTTGTTGAGGAGAATTCTTCATTTTCTTGGGACAACACACAGTTCTGCAGCTTAACTATGCTGCCTGTAGATTTATGTCTCTTTGTATAGTTATCTACTTAACACAATTGAAGCTTAAGACTCCCCAAATTTCAGCTTATCACTGCATCAAATGCATGGTTTTCTTGTTCTTATAAGCAGCAAAGTAGTCTGCCAAGTATAGAAGAGCTTACATGATACTCTTTTTGATGTGAACAGAGAATGGAAGTAACTGAGAAGATGAGTAGCTATACTGACCATATCAAACAGTGGCAAAATCTGTGATTGCCCTTGTCCCCTGTCACACTGCTGATTTCATAATGGAAACCTATTATGTTAAAAAAATTAAAGGAAAAATGTCAAAGCCACCACACTGGATGAATGCCAACGTACAGAGTTATACACATGCAAAACCAGTTTATTCAGAATTTCTTTCCTCTCAGGAGGCCCCATGGCACTAATGAGATCTCTGTGCAGTTGCGTACACTGTACTTCACTGACTGAGATTTTCTGTGTCTATGTTATTAATGGTAAATAGTTGATAAATGTTTAAATCATGGCACATGGAGATAGTACAGAACAGTACTATGTGGGATTATAAATCTCTAAAACTGATTCTTAAACTAGTTAAGATGTAGTCTAGGGTTGCCTGTTCAGGCTTAATTTTGACTTATCAGCTATGATACCGTTTGTATTTGAAGAGAAGCAGCTGCATTTTCAGCTACTAAAGCTGACTTGGGGACCTCATATAAGAGACCAGTTGAATCAACACAGATAGAGTCTCTTTCATATTCATTAACTGTCCCAGCTGAAAAATGTTCCAAAGCAAATAAATGAAGCAAACTCAAGCAATAATAGAAGTATAACATTTCAGTGAATGGAAAATTTTCTGTTCCTGAAACCAGTGAGACCCTTCCCCACCCAAGTGACAGAAAACTTTTTATCCCCTCATGCAAGTGACTAATGGGCTCCTAAGGGTCTTCTAAAGAACAACACTACTCCCTGTGTCTTAAAGCTACATACCACTACACCTCAGAGAGGGCAATAAAAATCTAAGCCAAGAAGAGGCATTTTTTCCTCCTGCTGTTTTGATTTTTTGCCCACTGGAAACTGGAAGCCACTGAGCTGGAATCTCATATATGCCAGAGGTGGACTATTCCACTCCCTCGCTACCATGAATCCCAGGGGATGATTTGCAGGAGCTCCTGCAGAACTGCATCTGAGGGAGACAAAAAGGGACTGGACTTCGTATGTTTCAGAGGCTGATAGTATGACCACCTTGGAGATTCCAAAGAGCTTTTTGTTCCAAGCAAGAGACTTGTCACAAGCTTAAATTAAGAAATAATATATATCATTAATATTATATTATTTATTAACAATATTATATTATTATATTATAATAATATAATAATATAATAATATTAGTTTTATATTATTTGTTATTACTGTTAATTATTTATTATTATTGTTAATAATAATAATAATAATAATAATATTTAAAATTAATGTTATTGTTTTCTCCAGCTTCATGCACATTAGCCAAAACTAAGCATGATATCAAAAGGAGAAGCAAGTGCAAAACTATGCCTGGGCACATGCTTGGAAGTCACACCATTATCCACCAAGAGAAATACAGGCACTTGGGAAGTGCTAAGGAAAGATATCCTCTTTATTATTGTACTTCAATCTCATTATTACTAGTTTTGCCTGTGCTGAAAGGGGATGAAGAAGATGAGTAGCCTCAGAACAGCAGAGGTCCCTGGGCAAAGCCCTGCACGTAGCCAGCCAACAGCTTCTCAAAGCTTTATGTGTGGCACTGACATCAGGCACAAGCAACCTGAATCCATCTTTCCACAAAGCATGCTGAAATAATGCAAACCTTCCATAAGCCTTTTCCAAACCTGGACAATTTCTTGGTGCTACCATCATCAGTCCTCTCACCATAGGACAGAACCCAAACAAAGTTGGTGAGGAACACTTCAGTTTTCCTCCTAAATACACATTTCATCAAACGCAACACAATAGACATGCTGTTAAACCTACTTCCTACAAACAGCTTCAGAAATAAACACCTCCAGTTCCCAAAGGAATCAAAATTTTCCATAATATTTTTGTGTATTTTATTACACAGAACAGAAATTCTAAATAAGATGGTGCCCCAAACAGCAGGTGTGTTGGCAGACTGGAGACCTCAGAGAGTGTAGTTTTCACTTCCACACAGTGCCCAACAGGAATTATATGAAGCAGACTAGCAAAACAAATGATGTCTTTACTGAGCATTCTAATTCAGTATTCTCATTTTAATGAGGCACAGGGGACAAACCTGACATGTTATTCTGTTTACAATGTAAGATACAACAGAAGATAGATACTTAGATTTTAAACTCAGATAGGCAGCAGAGAACAGCATGTAAGTAGCTGGAAATCCAAGATTTCTAATGAAAAATAAACAGTTATTCTGCATATATTGTATCTGTTTCACATAATACACAGCCAGGCATTATAAAGGAAATTGGAATAATCAATTTTATTTTTGTCTATACAAGCAAAGTGAGGCAAAAATCTACTTTCCATTATGACCGTCCAATTGTGTGAGCTGGTTTGTGATGTATTGACAATCTTGTGGGCTGTCAATAAATCAGCTAGAATCTGTTTCCCACTAATATCTGTGAAAGTTCCTAAACAGAAAATAAACAGAGGTGAATTTAAGCACACAGGTAATTGTGAGAAAAACAATGGTTACAATAACTGAATTTGAACTAAAAAGGAATGCTTCTCATCTTTTGACTAAATTATTTTTTGAATCTCTGTTACTATGAAATTACAAGACAAGAGTAATGAAGCCCAGTAAAGAGAAATAACAATGGCTTATTGCCCACTTATTTCTCTTTCTGGCTAACTTCTGGAACAACAGAAGTGACATCTCATTCCATAGCTGTCAGATCTGAGATGACATAAGTCATAATCTCAGCAGGGAATGCATCATGGGCAGAACTTCAGCTGCTTAAAAAGCCAATATCATATGTTGACCCCTTCCATAATGAGACAAATCCACTTTGGGTGAAAGGGTGTGGACAGGATGAAAATATAAGTGCAAAGAAAAGACTATAATAAAATTATTTTGTGCTGTGGCACTTAGAGTCACCATGACAAGAAATGGATTCTCAGTGTAAACCTTGATGTTCTAGGGACACTAATGTCCATAGGAGTCAGTACACCAGAGAGAAGAGCAATGACTACCAAAGCAATGCTGATGTAGAAAGACACACAGGGTTCTCCCTTGTCTGCTGATAGGCAAAGGATATCCCTTCATCACTGGTTGATCACCTGTCAGAAAGTTATCATCAATGAATTCCAGAGAGTTCACTGATTACTTGTGTCCTGTTGGGCCATCTCTCCAGCAGTTACCAGGGTGGCTGAAGTCTTCCATGATGACCAGGACCCGTGAGTGTGATACTTCTTGCAGATATTTCTGAAGGCTTCATCTATCTACACTTCCTGATTAGGTGATCTGCCACAGACACCCATCACAACACAGCTCATATGCTTATGACCTTCAATCACAAATTCTCAACTGGCTCACTGCCCACATGCTGCACATCTGCCAAAGCAGACCTCCATTCTTTCCCACCACTGTCTCACAAAAGGGGCTTAAACAAACTCCTTACCATCATCTACAGGCTTGTCCCTCAAAAGTCTGTATTCATCCATGGCAATGATCCTGTCTTGTGGACTATCCCACCACATCTCTGTGATTCCTGTGATTCCTGTAAAACCATAAACCTGCAGAGGCAGACAGGCCTCTAATTCCACTGTGTCCCCCAGACTGTGGAGGGACAGGCACTCCTGACAAGCAGTCTGTCATGCTGGTTTCCTACAAAAGTTGTGGTAGCTTTGCCATGCTAAGGTGTTTAGTCTGAATATGGTACTATGCTGTTTAGACAGAAAACCCTAACATGCAAAGGCCTTGCTGATACAACACAGGCTGTACTGAGCCATTCAAATCAGATTATTCACATTTTCCATTTCAGTAATGGAATATTACCATGGACCTCTCTAGCAAACAGAAGTATATATATGCACACCTATAAAAACAAAAAAATCACATACTAGTAAGAAATGTCAATTCATAACAGTGACAGGCAGCACACTAACAAAGTGCTAAGTTAGCTGCCTCTAGTAAGATTCAGTACGTCTGCCTGAACAATAAATTACTGCTGCTTTAGTGGGTGTTTGTGAGAAATGTAATGCCATTTACTCCCCACATGTAATAATTTTGGGTATTTGTTATGGTTTCATGTTATGAGAACAGCTGCTCTAAAATAACCAATTGATGTATTTTACAAATCCCCAATGAAACTAATGTTGCACACAAGAAATAAATCTTCTTTTGTATTTGTATGGGGAATCATTTAATTTGGTTTGTTCTTTTGCTTTCTTCAGGATCCTGAACATTTGTGTACCTATGGAAACTAGTGGAAGAATTCCCTATTTTTTCCTTGCTTACACATGCAAAAGCTGCATGTGTATCTATGACACTCCCTTTCTCAATCCATGAGCTTTCCCATTTCTACTTTTCCAGTTCTCTTCCCCATTAGATGGCAAAGGAGGGAGCAAATTGCAGTATGGGTCTGAACTTTCTGTTGGAGTTAGTAAAGACAGACATGACAAGAATGACAGAATCATTCTTTGTAATGGGTATTCCCTCATCTGATCCAGCAGGGGCTGATGTATCTGAACACAGTTAAGGCAACATGATCATTAAATTACCTGACTCCAGCTTCAATTCAGGTACATGGATGTTTGGAGCCTGGTGATGCAATTGTTTTGCACCTGCATCTAGTTTCTCTGGCAGCTTGCCTGCACACACCAGAAAAGATAACAATTCAGATACTAATATGTCTCTAAAGGAAACACAAAATAATTGGAGGAGGCTTATAAAAGACAGAATGACAAAACAGAAATGGAGTGACATCAGGCTGGTGCTGTCACCAGTGTGATTCCACAGGGCTCCATCCTTGCCCCAGGTCTGATCAACATCTTCATAAATGACTTGGGTACAGGACTTGAAGATCTGAATGAATTAGAGAAAGGGCAATCACCAACTTAACAAGGGAAAAGTTTAACAAGGGAAAGTGCAGCTGGGATGGGGCAGCTCTGAATGTACAGACAGGCTGGGGAATGAGATGCTGGGCCTGGGGGTCCTGGTCAATGACAAGTTGAACATGTGTCAGCAGTGTCTTGGCAGCCAGGAGGGCAGACTCTGTCCTGGGGTGCATAAGGCACAGCATGGCCAGGTGGACAAGGGAGGGAATTGTCCTCTTCTGCTCTGGACTGAGGTGCTGGGTAGTTGTGTCTTGAGTGCTGAGGCAGTTTTGGGTGTCACAATATGAGAAAGACATGAAACTGTTAGAGAGTGTCCAAAGGAGAGCAACAAGGATGGTGAAGGGTCTTGAGGAGAAACTGTATGAGGAGTGGCTGAGGTCACTTGGTCTGTTCATCCTGGAGGAAACTGAGGACAGATCTCATCCGCATCTACAACTTCATTGTGAGGGGCAGAGGAGGGACAAATATTGATCTCTTAATTTTCATGACCAGTGAAAGACACAGGGGAATAGCCTGAAGCTGAGTCAGGGGAGGTTTATGTCAGACATCAGGAAAAAATTCTTCATCCAGAGGGTGTTTGGTCACTGCAACAGCTCCCCAGGGCAGCAGTCACAGCACCATCCTGACAGAGTTCAAGAAGCATTTGGACAATGCTCAGGCACATGGTGTGTCCCTTGGGGCTGTCCTGTGCTGAGCCAGGAGCTGGATTTTGATAGTCCTGATGGGCCACTTACAATTCAGCAAATTCTATGATATAGTGATTCTATGATTCCATGACTATTTCTGTTGTACCTGCAGAACATGAGGAGCAGATTTTTGCTAATTTCACTAGCCAACTACACTAACTTCAAAAAGTAGAAACAGAAAAATTCAGACTCTTGTAAATTTCAGTTTTGCCCAGAGAAGGTATTTATTACAGGAACTAGAACTCGGGAGGCTTAAATATTCATGGATTAAAACAACAACATCTGCTGCTGCTCTATCTAGCCTTACACATCTTATAACCCATTCATTTCAAGGGCTATGTATGCCTTAGAAACTTCAGCAAATCTGTCAACTGCCTACCAAATCTGACAAAAAAAAATCCAGAGAATAAAATATTAACATTTTACACTTCCCTTTTACTTTCTGGATTCAACTTTAGGGACATAGAAAACTTCTAAAGATATTCTAAAGAATATCATCAAACATTTTTATATTGGTAACAAAATTATGATTAGACTGCTGCCTGTTTCAGGGAACACTTTAATAATGTATTTGTTGTTATAGCCACAAATAGTTTGATGAAACCACCACGAAGTTGGTGAAAAGAAAGGAGAAATATCAAAATACTATTAATTTGTAGTTTGCACAAAAAAGCAAATCATAATCTCTTCTTCTAGCTGAGTATCAATGGGCATGTTAAAAGTGGGTATGTTAGTTGTACCGTAACACCTTTGAAAAATTTATGTCAAGAAAAAAAAAAGACAGATTGTTGTGGTTATCAAAAAAGGTAAGAAGAGAAGCACAAAGTATGTTGTTATGTTCATTCATTATTTGAATACTATTCTACATATCTTTCATTTTTCAGGACCATCATCAAATGGGACTGGCTACATTTAGCTAATGCAAGGGCCATTTGACCCTGAAATAACATAGTAGGAAAGATATAGACAGAAAAACCTGTATTTGCAAGAGGAAATATAAGAACTCTGGAAAATAAGAGATCATTAGTATGGCATTAGTAAGCTAAAGGACTCTGGCCAGTCCCCAAACTGCTGACCCCAGCTATAATGTAACACCAGTCTGCAAGACAGTAAAAGGCAGTACATCTGGCACAGTTCAAACTATAAAATATGTCTAGTTATTCAGAGTCCCTATATGAGGCATATTAAGAATACTGTGTTACTACTTTCTAGAAAACTTGAAGTTATTAAGTTCTTCATGTTTCTTTCTCTCTTATGAGAGTGTTTGGTTCTCATGGGAAAGACAAATTATTCAATCAAAAGAATGGAGCATTGGATTAGGATTCCCTAAATCCTATATTCTCTGTATCAGGTTCATTTCTTTTCATGGTAAATGTAACAAAGGTTTCTTCATCATGCTTTCATTGCTTTTACCTCTTTGTCTGATAGTCCAATCCATTATTTATGGCAGTGGAAATCTTTGAGGAGACTGTGTGAATTGGTTTTACTGCCTCAAAAGTCAAATTTTGGTGCTTATGGAAGTCCCAGCATAGACACCTAAAAAGTGTCCTGCCTAAAGGACACAAACTATTCTTTGGAAAGTTCAATTATTCCATTTTTGTCTGAACAGGGATTGGAAGATAAAAACCAATGTGTTATTGACACTTATTTATCCTTGCTAAAGCTTACTATATAATCATCCTAATTGTATATACATGTAGATAAAGAGATCAGAGAATTGAAAATTGCCTTCTGAAAATACGTTCTGGAAAAACTCAAAGTGACCTGCAGAAAATTTGTTTTTAATTTGTGGTCCTGTTCAGTGAACAATGATATGTTAAATTCTTCTTCCTCACAAGGATATCCCCAAGGCATGCTCCCTTCTGGATTTACATGTGGTAGACCCTGTGTGCTGACACTATTTTCTTTAAAGGAAGTCCATTCACAGAATAAAATTGATGCAGCTGACAACATGGAAATCTTTGTCTGTTTATAATATCCTATCTCATGGAAAGGAAGAATGCTTTTTTCCTGATTATTTTTGGCAGAGAGAAGAATCCTACTGCCTTTATCTCCAGCATGATATCTGTAATAGGACTACAGCATAAAACTTCAGGGTAGCATTTTAAAAAACATAGTCATCTCAGTAAATTTTCAGTACACTCCATAAAAGTAACTAATTTCTTTCAGCTCCTATCTTCACCAGGTATTTTTCCAAACTGAGCTTCTGTACACTTCTCTGATCTCTTAATTGCTTTCTGTAGTCCCTGAGTACTAAAGACTTTTCTGTTTTCTTCTCTAGTCTTTCCAATGACTCTCTAGACTTATGCTTATTATTGTCAGAAAGACATGAGAATGCTTTTCGCCTCTTCTGAATGTTTCCTTTACTCTAAAACTGTCAGAACTTTTTTATATCCAGCTGAAATTTCTGCTTCACTGAAATCTTGAAAATATGACAAATACTTTTAGGAAATTCATGCATATGTCTGTATCATTTAAAAGAAAGGCCTTTTCTAATAGCAAGTACCCAGGCAAAAATTTCAGCACATTAGTCATGATATTTTGGTAGCTGATGAACACAGAATGACATGAACACAGTGAGAGATGAACAATATTTATTGTGGATAATCTTTTCTGTTAAGCCTAGATAATTATGGTTTGCAGAATATAAATTCTTCTCTTTCCTCATTTGTCCATTACTTGAGATACAATGATTTAGAGAACCTGGACAAGGTTTCAACCTACTTTTAACATGTATATCTAGTTGATTGGGAGAGATTGCAGTTAACCTCATTCTCCTTCCAGCGAGTTTATGACAAAGCTCCCAACATCACTTGAGACTGTTTGACTCCCAGCACTTGGAAATAATTTAAAGAGGCAAACAATCACAAGTTATAACCCGGATGCAACTTTCTGATATATAGTTGCACAAATTTCACAGCACAAGCTTATTTGCGTGGCTTGCCCTGGGCAGAATAGTCTTTCTGAGGCCTAGTTAAACAGCTCATGTTCCTCTGTAGTCCTGTGCCAGAGTCCTGACAACTCATGACATTGAAGGAAGACCTCTCATTACTAGCAGAGCAATAATGCATCTATTTGTTTGTACATGAAAATTAATTGATTTCTTAAGTGGTACTGGAAGGTAAAATCAGGATAAGTTTCAAGAACATACAAACGTCCAGATTCATGCCACTGCAAATAACTATGCTTACCATACCAGGGCAACTATTTTTCTCTTTGGGAAATTATATGAAAAACAACCTGTCACCGAGTCTGGATTTAATCCTTTAGTCTGGACTATTGCAATGAGAAAGCAGCTTCTTACCAGCAGATGTCTGAATTCAGGCACCACTTACAGTGAGCCACACTGTGGAAATGTTAGTAATCCTCCACTTCAGTAAACATTCTGCTATCTTCAAACCTGCTGCAGAGAGCACTAACTCTAGGATTAAGACCGTTTCTAGGCCTGTTTTAAGAACAGAAAAAAGGACCACAAATCGCTACCTGTTCAAATGCATGCAGCAGCTCAATGATACCCTAGATGACAATCAAAATAAATAATAAGATATCAGACTCTAATGATCATTTGATCTGTTCATGAAGAGAAACAAGGAGCTTTCCTGAGTGATACCAGCAATGTAACTGTGCTAACACACAGCAGAGATCTGGTTAGAGCAGTGATGTCATGTTGCAAGCTGTTTGTCACATGGGGACTTGGCACACTGACATGGTTGGCACTGCAGATTTCCTACTTCCTTACACATTTTACACTTTCTACCTGCATATTGCAGAACATGAACCAAATCTCTGAGCTGTAAGAAAAGCTTTTACTGCACAGAGAAGCAAAAAAGTCTCAGAGATCTAGTATTTTATTAAAAGCAGCAAGTAGGGATGTTTGCTTACACATTTCTAAGAGAAAATGCAGAACCACTACCAAAATCTGCAGTAACCTACATTCAGAATTTTGAGCAGCTTATCATGCATGTCATATTGTGATGTACAGCTTCATATGGACTTGCTGGACAAAAATTCAAAAGTATAATAATTAAAAAGAAGCTAAATTCTGTTCAGTCACATTTTTCAAGCTATCAATAATTACACTGTTGAGATACTTTTAGAAAATCAGAACCTCTAACTGGTATATCGGGCTAATCCTTTTGCCTTTAGTTGAAATTTATGGTTCTTAGTTACCTAAATAAATAAGAAAGAGAACTCAGACATAGAGAATACAAAACAAAATGCATGTGTTTCCAAAATTATGCTTATTGATAAACCTTCAAAGATTCAAGAATACTTGAGAGATATAAAGAGAGAGGAAAATCTGAATATTTTGTCTTTTCAGTTCTTAAACTAGAAGGTTTTCTAATGCTTAGCCCAATTATTCTAAACTTTAATGTTAACACTTTTTTAAAATAGCATTGTTATTTGGGACTTGCTTATCCTTTTCAACGTAATCTTTGTACTCTCAGACTGTTTATTCTGTGAAGGCCAAAACTCCCATACCAACAATGAAGATGTCATCTATTGTAATGAAGTAAATCAGCAGTTTCAGGCTTCTGAATCTTGGCAACAAGGCTAATCAGTCATAGCAATCCAAGGGAAAATAATCCAAGGGCAAAAATATTTGAAAAAATAGTGCTTTCAATAAAAAAACAAAAAAAACCCAAAACCAAACAAAAGTCAGTGGCCTCCCATGAGAACTTCAGAACGTTTTAGCAGTGTTGTTTTATGGGGAAACCTTAAAAAGCAATGTTAGATCTATCTCTACCATGAAATTAATTTGACATTATGAATCTTACAGATTATTTGACCTATCCATCTTGGAAGATCTCCTAAAAAGAAAAGCTTTTAAAGGCTTTACATCTACCATAGATGGTACTTCCTTTGGATAGCTAACAATAAGCCCGACAAGAATGCTAGAGTTTGAATACTACATATTCTCCTTTGCATCTAAAGCTAAACCCTCTTTTATCTTTCCAAGTAAAGCTGCTGCACAATTCAGCTTTTCATGCAAGTGACATATACTTAAAGACTCCTCTTCATTTTTCAATGCAAGTGCCTGTACTCAGATTACCCTTAAATTTGTGCCCAAAAAAGAACTGATTGACCAAGAAAAGAAGAAAGTCTCAGCTGTCAAATACTAATGTCCTACTCAGTGGAATCTCTCTGCATCTGGAGAGGGTTAAAGTCAGAAGAGCAATGGTTTAGAATTAGTGATGGCTGCAAAAGGAAGACTGTGAAACTCTTTGGGGAGAATTACAGCTTAATCATAGCCCCTGCTGTGCAGCAGTGATACAGGTGAGTTCATTTCACAGCCAAATAACTTCCTGTAAGATCTGATGTCTCACAACTGCACTCTACCACAGTCTATGCAGCAGCAGATCTCATGCAGGGAATGAAATTAACTTCTGTGTCTGTCACTAGTCAGAACTGTATGCATATTATCTCACACCATTTCAATTCCAATTTTTGTCTGCGGTTACTCCACTTAAAGGATATCAGAATCATACCTCAACTTTTTCAGAGTCAGTCTCACCCACACACAGGAAGATTGTCAGTGGAATGGAGCACCTCTCTTGCAAGGAGAGACTTGGGACTGTGCAGCTTGGAAAAGAGAAGACTTCAGAGTGATATTATTGCAGTCTTCCAGTACCTAAAGAGAACCCACAAGAAAGATAGAGAGAGACTATTTACAAGAGCATGTAGTGACAGGACGAGGGCAAATGGCTACAAAATGAAAGAAGATAGCTTTAGGTTACATGTTAGGAAGAAATCTTGTGAGGATGGTGAGGCACAGGCTTTCCAGAGAAGTTGTGGATAGCATATGCCTAGCAGTGTTCAAGGCCAGGCTGGATGCAGCCTGGTCTAGTGGAAGGTGTCCTTGCCTATGGCACAGGGTTTGGAACAAGATTTAGTTCCCTTCCAACTCAAGCAATTCTTTAATTCTGTGATAACACACAGGAGAAGCAAGACTAGCAGGAACCCTTTTGAATCATATCATGGTGGCCACAGTGCAGGATAGCAGGCATTTAGCTTGGAAAAACTTATGGGAAGTCCAGTCCTTTCACTTTTGTTGCATAGTACTGACCAAAACCTTTCATCAGCCTTATGATACAATTCAGAGATCACACGCAGGGAAGCACCACACAGTGCTCATAAATAGTTTCCCTCACCCTTGCTTTCTGAACTTGTGTGCCTTATAAGTTCTACAATTGTTATAACAAGGTCATACAGCCAGAGAGAGAAGGGTTGGACTACACTTCTGCTGCTCTAGAAGAATCATCATACAACCAATCTCCCAGCAGTGTATATACTTGACAATGCTTGTGCAGAGAGGCAGTATAGACTGCAGTGTCCAAATGTAGTACCATCCTCTGCTTCCCAAGCCTGCTGAGCATCTCCACTACAGAAGAAATACTGATAACACAAAACAACTAAAAGTCTTGCAGAAGGATGAAGAAAAATTTGTATTAGTGTTTCCTGATAAACCGAAGAATAAATTTTAATAAACCCCTAAGAAGCATGGCAATAATAGCTAGAATAATATGAATAATTATAATGTATTTATAATATATATAATTATAATTATAAAATGAATAATAGCCAAACAGGAACTCAAAGATATTTTCAGAAATAAAATTTTATTTGTTATCTTGTGATTTAGGGATTTTGTGTGAGACTACAATCCGTTACATTGCCTCTAGAGCCTGTTTTGCTGTGAAAAAAAAAAACACTTCAATGAAGACTACAGCACAACCCAGTGCACAAGTCAGCCCTAAAATTGTGGGCTTGGTTCACAAATTCACATGAGAAAAATTATTATTTATAAACGGTTTTGTTTCAAGATATTGTCCATATCAAGACAGTGTCATACACCTTGAGGAAAGAACAGTACTTCTACCTTTTAAGCAAATCAGAATGATTTATTTTCACATTTTTGCTAAAGCATTCTTGAAATTCAAAATCCCAGTTCTTGAAATATATTGTATACACTTATCTAGCTTCTCTTTGCAGGCCCTTCTTCCTGGTAGGGTTGGTATTGGGACCATATATTTCCCATATAGTTGGTTAATACTGTATTTTCTGTATTAGGTTGGTACAAAATATAGCAAAATTCTGAGAGAGACCAGTAAAAATTTTGCTAAGGAAATAACACTGAGGTTCACATCTGAACTTTCTATTCAATTTTAGAAAGTAAAATGAATTTTATATCTTTTTTAAGGAAAACACCCCAAGACCTGAGACTTCCACTCTCACTTTAGATCACAAATAACTTGCTCACAGCTGTCTCAGTTTGTGATGAGGCACACATCTGCAAGTGGTCTTTGCGTCTCTGTTCCCCACAGAAAACACAGCTCCTATGATATGTTTCTCATACTAAACCTGAAATTAGCTGGAAATCTACAGACACACCAGAAAGCAGGTTCTTTGCAACACTGCTATGAATAGAAAGAGATAGTAGATAGAAGAATGAAATCTCAGCTGAGCACAAAATTCGCATCAATCTTGATAAACCTTAGCATGTCTGACTGATTGCATATTTTAAACACAGGTTGCTATGTTAAACACACAATTCTAGTAGAAGCTAGCCATTTTCACCTAAAAAAGGTTTAAACTGAGCTATTGGTCCTCTTCCTTGTTGACAAGGCTAGGAAAGATTTTTAGCAAAGCTGTGAGAGCAAATGGCAAGTGTCAGTAGTCTAAATTTCACAATATCATTGCACACTTTCCCAAGGTGTATTATATATGTAGCAGTAAAATCATGGAACTTGTATTAATAAATAAGAAACAGATCACACGCACAGACTGTATTTGTATATGAATTTCTGACACTGAAAAGATATACAGACACCTTAATTAGATGTAGCAACTGCAACCTACTCTTGCTTCTAAGCCATCTAGAAATCCTAGAAATCTAAGACGAAGTAGGAAAATTTTCTATGGAAATTAAAGGTCAGTTCTGTTCTGCTGAATTTGACTCAAACATTATATCATAGCTATCTCTCATCTTGACCAACACCTAAAAATTTTATATATATAATTTCTAAATAGTAGGAAAACAGATAGTGATGCTTTTGGTATTGATTTTTTTTTTTTTTTTTTTTTTTTTTTTTTGTATGAGGAACTAACTTTTTTCCCTGATAACTATAGTAACTAAAAATCGGTAAGATTAAGATACATTTATTCCAGATTTAAATTTTTAGCTTTTGGGCCTTCAGCTGCATTAATGAATTCCCTTCATTTCTCAGCCTTAACACCTTGGATCTATGTGTGGAGAGCAGTAAATAGTTTCTTAGACAACAAAAAGTCAGTAAAGTCTGTTAATGTCCAAATGCAGGGCTGTGAGCAAAAATGCAGCCCATAAAGTTCTGTTCTCACATTTCATTTTCATTCTTTGTAAGCAGAGATAGCTGTAGAGATTCTGGGTTGAGCCTGTTCTTATTTATGTTTTTTTTCCCCCTGTGGTAAAAACAGAGGGTCCATGATACAGGACAAACAATAGAGAAGAATGCCTTCCATGAACAAATCTTGGTGTGATTATTTTCAGACAGTTTTCATCCAGCATTTGAAACAAATTTCATTTCCCAAATTGAAGGCCCCTATCTCCACTTAAATTGACAGATTTTTGATATTAAGGAGGCACAAAGTTATCAGGTATTCTGCCTTCACTTCACTCTATTGTTTATCTCACTTATTTTTAGTGCTGATTTTTCATTCATCTGAAGTGCACAAAATACAGATCTTTGAAAAGACAAGAGTAGGGAAGTAGGGTGGCATTCATAGATAAAGACACGAACTAATGTGATAATATTTTAGAGCTCATTTGCAAAGAGACTTCCAAACGCTTAACTTCTCTGGACGATGGCAGCATATATGCCAAAACAAATGGAGAGTAAAAGCCAGTTGTGTTTTTCATTCCTAAGCTTCTTTCTACTCCTCCACTTTATAGTTGTGATCTAATCAGCTGCTCCCACAAGGGGTGTTTTTCCAGAACTGTCTAAATCTCCTCAATTCCTCAAATTCTGGCTCCAAATCCATTCTCACATACTATAAAAACTAAGCATATAGCAGGTAGATGTCACAGTGCGCTTTCTAGCTGCATGTTAGCAAGATGCAAAACACAAGCAGCTTTTAAATTTGCCACATGTCTTCTCACTTTCTCTCTCTTGTTCCTTTTTCTTGTCTCCGAGTAAAGTTTGACTCAGCAAAGCAACATAATCTGCCATCGACTTTAAGATGTGGTTGTACTTCACCCAAGTAGACTCCTCCCCACCACGAAACCATATGTGTTTGAGCACACAGCAAAACACATTTTGCTGAATTAGGACCTTGCATTTTAAGTTATCTGGGGAGGCACCACTCCTTCCATGCATTTGCAAAGTACTTGGCACCAAGACTTAAGACTGTATGGACCCTTGAAGGTGCTTCTCAGTGAATAGCAAAACTTCATAGTTTGGCAGCCACATAGAGCTAAGTGAGAATCCAATTATGTCTTTGTATATCTAAGGGAAGTCATAAAGAATAATACGACACATTTAAATATATATTACTATATGCTAGAAAGAAGGTCCCTTTTTTACCATGTTTCCAGGTGCTATAATCCCAGTTCATTCCAGGCATCTGGAACTTCATGTCTAGGGAATAAGAGACATTGCAACCCGGAGCACATTGTTGGATTTGAAAATTTGCCCCTGAAGAAAGACAGGGGTCACATTTTGAAGGTGAACCACACCTTGTCAATTGCTTGAAAACATCTAGATGCACTACCAAGAGCCCAGAGTCCTCTGCAGAGAAGGATGGATGAGTTCAGTAAAGATGGTGGGTTTACCTCATTAATTGACAGACTCCTTATCATTGTGACTGTTTGCAGAGACTACACAAGTATGTAAAACTGAGATGGTCATGAGCTAGCTGTCAGTAAAATTTGCCTAATGAGGCAAGAGTTCCTTAATTATCTGTGTCAATGTATCCCTTTTTGTTCCCACTAAGCTAATGGACTTGTATGAGCTTGCCCCTGTGAGCAAAAGCTAAGGTTTGTTTTTTAAGACCATTATTACACATTTTTGAGACAGCATGGTCCACATGTTTCCCATCCTAGGTACAAATACATAGATGGTACCAGATGTTGTCCATTGGACAGAAAGAAGCTAAGCTCGAAGCTGACAGCTGTAGCTGATGAGGTCATCAGTACAGTTTAGAGATGGAAAGAGTTCAGTGGAAAAAAACATGTCACTTTTTCTTTTTCTCTTGTTTGAAGTCACTGAGCTTCAGGGTTCAGGGGAATTGTTGCTTTGACTTTATTCTTCTGTAGACGGGTGGCTGCCTGCCAGTGGCAGCTGCATATGGGATCATTTGCATTGCATGAGGAGTCTCTTGTTTAAAGGGAAGCTCTTCCTTCCCTTAGATCATCTGCTTCTTTAGAGTCAGGGCCACTGTTTCACACAGATTGTATTCTTCCTTTAATCTTCTCTCTCTACTTATTCTGTACTCGTTAACAAGTATCCAAAGCCAGGTTTAGCAGACTCATCTGGGATAGCTGAAAAAGGCAGGCAACGGACAAAGAGGGAATTATTTGATATTCCTGTGGTTACATACTTCTATGAGAGGATTTCTGCAGTGGACATATGCTCCTTTACATCACCATGCTACAAGCAGGAGTCTAAAAAACTGCTATTTTTTTGCATGCAGAGTGGATATTTAACCTGTCTTGGGAACAGTGTTCTGTGTTTGCACCTCGTGTAGACAGTGGGGTACCCCTCCCAGTGCCCCACATCAAACAACTGAGTGCCTTTCATCTCCAGGAGCAATGCAACTCATTTCTTTTGCACCTGACAAGTCAGGGACAATCAACTATTTTAATGGGTTTTGTGGATGAAGTAAAGAGTGAAGGATAGAGAAAAAAGTTCTCCTAGAATGATATTATAAAAGCTGTGACTAACATATTAGCAATTTGGCTTCGTACCCTGCACACAGGAGAGTGCCTAAAGTAAAATAAGATTAAGTGACTGTGATATAGCTCAGGCACTCAATTCCAAATTTGCTGGATATTTGCCTTTTCAGATCTAAGGCATACATTGTAAACAGTCCTTTCCATACTTTAGGATAGAAGTTGTCTTTTTATCCCCTTTTGCTTCCTCCTGTTACTTCCCTCACAGAACTTTCAGTATGCAAGAGTAGGTGCATTCCTATTGTGATATAGGTTTAAGATTTGCTGTGTATGGCCTCTCTGGTTAAAGACAGACAGCAAGACCCACCCACAAGTAAGGGCTGTCTCTGAATTCCAGTCAAGTAAAATAATTTTGCCTTCAAAAGGTAAGAATCTTATAAACTATAATGAAGCCTAAAAGTGGACAGACCTAATTAAAGTGGCAATAGCATTTTAACACACGCCATCACATAAAGGAGAGCAGACATAGTTTTAATAAGATCTTTCTTAATGTAATCAGCTAAGCTGATGAAAAAAAAAAAAGAGGGGGAGAAATAGACTCTTTAAAAGCGTTGCTAACCTTCTCTCTGTTTTGAAACTCTTTTGCATCTTCCTAAAACAAAAGAAGAAAAAGAAACAAGGATAACAAGCATGAGAACATGCTGGACAGTTTGTGAGTTCACTGTCTTTGCTAGATATGCACACATCAGTGATTGACTAGAAAGGGGAAAGGGAAAAAAAGGCACAAAACCCCCCAAAACAGCAAGAGGAAACATGTCCAGGCGCCTAATCTTTGGGAAGCTAGCCAGATTTTATCTATAGCCAGCCAAGTCAGATTTGCCAGCTGAGACTCTCTCTATGTCTCTAGACTGGTGCAGACACGGTGAGTCAGGGAGTCACAGTGAATTACTGTGGAATACCAGGAAGAACAAAGTGCTGTTAGCAATCATTGCAAGCCAAACAATATCAAAGATCTACTTTTTGATTATAATTTGTCTAAAAGCAGCTCAAGCAATTCCTAAGTATCACAGAAAGAAAGGCGGGTCTGGTTATTACTTGTTTTGTGGGTCTTTTTTGCTTTCGTTAACAAAGGGTCTGTTAAACCCCTAGTGTATAGTAACCATAGATTTCACTTGGTTCATTCCCTTTGAAGTCAGTTTTCTTTTGTTCTTTACCTAACTTGACGCAATTTCCTACAAGCTAATTTGTATGCAGCCTTGGTCAGAACATGCCACCCAGAATTCTGTATGTGAATTTACCATCAGGGAGAATGAACTTACTGTAGGAATAGAGAAGGATTTTGTAGTGGGAGATTTTGGGGTAGAGAAGAAAGGAAAGGAAGGAAAGGAAGGAAAGGAGAGGAAGGAGAGGAGAGGAAGGAGAGGAAGCAAGGTGCGAAAGGAAGGAAGGTGCGAAAGGAAGGAAGGTGAGGAAGGAAGGAAGGTGGAAGGAAGGAAGGTGTGGAAGGAAGGAAGGAAGGAAGGAAGGAAGGAAGGTGCGGAAGGTGCGGAAGGAAGGTGCAAGGAAGGAAGGTGCGGAGGGAAGGAAGGAAGGAAGGTGCAGAAGGAAGGTGCGGAAGGAAGGTGCGGAAGGTGCGGAAGGTGCGGAGGGAAGGAAGGAAGGAAGGCGCGGAAGGAAGGAAGGTGCGGAAGGAAGGAAGGTGCGGAAGGAAGGAAGGTGCGGAAGGTGCGGAAGGAAGGTGCGGAAGGAAGGTGCGGAAGGAAGGTGCGGAAGGAAGGTGCGGAAGGAAGGAAGGTGCGGAAGGAAGGTGCGGAAGGAAGGAAGGTGCGGAA
>CM031878.1:33046352-33094618 GCA_018697195.1 Certhia americana
AGGAAGGAAGGAAGGAAGGAAGGAAGGAAGGAAGGAAGGAAGGAAGTTACTGCAACTTCAAATTTTGGGAAAACCTGACAATACCATACCTCTAATATGATGACAGAGAAGAGGGAGGGGTACAGCTACAAAGAGCAACTAAAAATCATGCTTACTTTAAATTATCTTCATTTTTCAAACTGTTCTACACTTTTTACATTATATATCCAAACAAACAGAAAGCTAAAATATTTTCCAAAACCCTGAAATACTCAGGGACTCAGAAAAGCAGAACAACAAAATTGTAGGCTATGTCTTGCAAGTAGGAAAAAAAAGTGACCTAGAATTATGTCTGCATTACAGAACTAGGGAGAAGACTTGTGTTGCTTCTGCTTTGTTGTCACTTTTTTCTATTATCTGTCATTCATAATTTGGATTCAAAACTAATTTAGTAGAAAATTTTTTGTGTGCACTAGCTACTGCTCCTATGCCAAGGCCACTTATCTGATTTTGCGAAAATATTCAAAAAAATTACTTCTAGGATGAACACTGTTAATTTTGTTTTGAAATCACCTAGAAGAATCACATTTGGCCTTAAAAAAACAGCTGAACTTTTATAAAGAAATACTAACAACAGCCAGAGTTACAATCAGTGGAAAATATTTTGGAAGGGCTATTAAAACTCATACTTTAGGGCTTAAGCCAATATTTATTATGGGCCAAAGTGAGACTTAATACAGTGGCAGAGAAGGAACAAGGCAGCTTAATCCACATCTGCTTGCTGTTATTTTCCACCACTGTCTTTGAATGGTCTCATCAATCTGAGACAGAGGAGTCTGGAATAGGCTGACCTGAAGTCTGTTCAGACAATGCCTGTGTTTTATTAGGTTTATTTTGTTTAGCAGCAGCACTGTTTCTGGCATTGCGCTGTTCCCAAATACAGAGAGCCCTGACTAAGCTGAATCATCATGAGATTGAACTGATGCTGATGGGAAAGTGCAGCACTCTGCAAAGCTCATCATTTCTCATGAAACAGTGCCATGAAAGCTTCTGCCCTCAGCTAGCCCAGTGCTCAGTACTCACATGGACTTCTCGCAGCTCCTCTGAGTGAGAAGTATCTTTCCTGAGGCTGCCCTTGAGAACACCCCACCCCTTCCTGCTGGACTTTGCAGTTCATCCCTGCCAGCAGAGATGTTATGCAATTTCAGCATTGGTTGCTGCATTTCCCCACACGTAGGTGAAGAGCCTCCCAAGGGTTCAAATGATGGTAAGATTTCTGCTATCTAGTATGACCATGCAGAGACCTTCCCCACAGCTCACACCTTTACCAAACATCTTTAGCTCAGAGACCTGACTGTAAACAGCCCAATTGACCAGCTGGCTCTTCTCAGCCTGCACCACCCATGGTCACTATGCAGCCACAGCTCATGTCCAGCCTTACTGAGCCCTCCATACATGTTACTGAGCTCTCACAATCAGCTCATTGCACCTGCTGCTCATATCTGGAAAATATGGCTGAAAGAGAGAATACAAACTGTGAAGCAGCCTCATTGCAGCTGAGCCTTGAATAGCCATATACCAGCCAAAACCAGACACTGACTGTAGAAGTGCTCTCCAAGGACACTGTCTCCTAGTGGTCATCCATTTCCAGAAATTCACCCATAAACTGGAGACCTGCTTGGCACTATGCTCTTGGACTTCAGGATGAGGTGTGTTGGCTGAGCGATCAACCATGCCTTTCAAATTCACAGACTCAAGCAGCAGGTGGTCATTGTCCTCTTTCTACTTGGCCTCAGTGTTCTCTGTTTAAGGCCTGGCTTAAGGCCTGGTTTTGGCTCCATTCTTTGTGCTTTAAGGACAGCAACAGTGGAAGACAGATTTCCTTCAAGTCATGAAACTGGCAGATGAAGATGATGTTTCCAATGGTTATTTTTATCTTTTAAAGATAACGTAGAGTATCATAGAATCGTTTATATTGGAAAAGACCTTCAAGATGATCAGGTATAACTGCTAATATAGCAGCTGTCCAGCTGCACAGAGGCCGGAAGTCTTCTCCACTGTCCCTTCACTAAATGATTTCACTAAACTATGAAGCCATGAGTGCCAGGTGTTATGCTTTGCTGGAAATTTGGTGCTTCCTTGTAGCTTCACATAGTGAATTTTAATGCTGTTACTGAAGGAAACAACCTTCAGTATATCACTCATGTATCATCACTTCAGTATATCAACCTTTCAGTTTATCACTCATGAAAGAGAATATTTGCTTGATCACAGTTTTACATGCATCTCTGATCAACTGCTACTGTTATGCAGGCTAGCAAACAAACAACAGCCTCTTTGGTTAAAACGAAGTGCAAGAACCAATGCATAAGTAGTCTCAAACTTAAACCAGATGAAAATAAATATAAGCCACTTTTTTTTTTTTTCCATTGAAGATCTGACTTTCTCATTTCATACTTTATCAAACAGTAGCGGCTTGCTTTACAGGCTGGACTCTACTAACTCAAGAGATACAGCTTTTACTTTGTTTAAACTGAGATTGTCACAAGTGTTACTTGAGCCCCATGCTTCAGAAGTTCTCATTCAGCAACTGAGTAACAAGTATTTCTAGTAATGAACAAATTCATTTTACCTAGGTCTACAATTTTTTAAACTATTTTGTTTATTCAAGTAATATTCAAAGCAGTAAGGCCACAAGTGATAACATATATTTTTCTCTATCTGTCTTCATTTATTTACATTCCATGAACCACAAGATACAGATAAAAAAATTTCTTGTTGAACCCTTTAATTTGTCAGATACTGAAAGATTGAGTATAGCTAGCCTAACAAGCTCCCAATGGTGCTTTTTCAAAAGCTCTGTTGGTAGTGCTTTTCAGGCCTGAGTGAGAGCAAGAACTACTTTAAAACAGAATTTGTTGTTGTTATGGTTTTACACTGGCCAAACACCAGGCACCCACAAAAGCTGCTCATTCACCCTTCCCTGCCACAACTGGGCAGAAGAAAGGAAAAAAAGAAGACTCATGAACTGAGATAAGGTTCCAGGAGAAAACATTCCTCAGGCAAAACAGCCTCAGCATAAAGTCACAAAGTGTATTTTTTACTAACAGAGTCAGGGGAGGATAATGAGAAGTAAATTAAGCCCTTAAAAACACATTTTCACTCCCCAACCTCACCCTCCTTCCCACTGAGAGTGTGGGGCTTGGGGGTTTTGTTCAGTTTGTCACCCAAGATCTCCCACTGAGGGTCCCTCTCATGGCAGAAAGTTCTCCATGAACTTCTCCAACGTGGCTCCAATCTCACGAGCAGCAGCCCTACAAAAGCTGCTGCAATGTGAGTCCCTCCCACAGGCACACAGTCCTCCCAAAGCTGCTGTGGTGTGGGTCACTCTTCCATGGGGTGCAGCCCTCCCCCTGGCAGCAGGGACCCTCTCTCCACCAGGTCCCCCACTGGATCTTTGTTCTCAAGAACACTGGATCCTCCTCCAGCTCCAGCATGAACACCTCCCCCACAGGCTGTGGGTGGATCTCTGCATCCCCCGTGGACCCCCAGGGGCTGTGGGTGGATCTCTCCATCCCCTGTGGATCCCCAGGGGCTGTGGGTGGATCTCTGCATCCCCTGTGGACCCCCAGGGGCTGTGGGTGGATCTCTGCATCCCCTATGGACCCCCAGGGGCTGTGGGTGGATCTCTGCATCCCCTGTGGATCCCCATGGCTGCAGGGGCACAGCAGCTTCACCGTGGTCTCTCACCACAGCCTGCAGAAATCTTGGCTCCAGCACCTGGAACACCTCCTCCCCTCCTCTCCACTGACCTTGGTGTCTCCATGTTGTTTCCCTCACATGTTCTCATCTCCTCCTGTTCTCTAGATGGAAATAAACTGTGCACATTTTTTTTCATTTTCTTATTAGACATGTCATTACAGAGGCATTACTAATCTCTCTCACTGGCCCAGTTTTGGCCAGCAGCATGAC
This sequence comes from Certhia americana, assembly GCA_018697195.1. Lineage (NCBI taxonomy): Eukaryota > Metazoa > Chordata > Aves > Passeriformes > Certhiidae > Certhia > Certhia americana. The sequence goes on from CM031878.1 coordinate 33,050,304, forward strand.
CATCATCAGAGCCATCAGTGAACATGGACATGGTGAAAGCTTCCAGAAGCTTCTTACACAAGTCAGCTCTCTGCCCCTCCTGCTACCAGGCCATGCAAAACCAATATAGTTGTCCAGGTCAGTCAGCACTTTGGGCTATGTTGCATGTTCAGAATCTCTCATTATATCTCCTACATCCCTGGTAGCATACTAGTTATCATACTTCTCCAGAATTCATGGGCCACCTCTATCTACACAAATTTTTTTTTAGATGTGTCATTTTGGAGAATATTTCTGACAATCTCTACAGAAGATGCTGGAAAGTAGGACTATTTAAGATTGAGCCACTAATGGAATGTCAAACCAGGGCCTGATTTACATTGACAGCACAAAACTCTGTAAGATTAGTACTTTGTGTTTAGGTCAGGTTTTCCTCCTATGCTGGTTTTGGCTGGGATGGCATTAGAGTTTTAGATTTGTGCTGGAGAGAGTAATGATAACTCAGGAATGCTTTCATTATTGCTGAGCAGTGTCAGGGCCTTTTCTGTTCCTCATACCACCCCATCAGAATGGGCTGAGGGTACACTAGGAGGAGCAGCTACCCAGGGAGGGGACACAGCTGGAACAGGTGACCCCAGCTGACATAAGGGATATCCTAGATTACATGGTGCTCAGTATATAAAGAGAGGGGAAGAACGAGGAAGCAGGGAGGACATTTGAAGTGGTGATGTTTGTCTTCCCCAGTTACATGCAAGAGAGCCCTGCTTTGCTAGGGGTTGTTGAACACCTGCCTGCCCATCGGAAGTGACAACTGAATTCCTTGTTTTTCTTTGCTTCCATGAGCAGCTTTTGCTATATCTATTAAATTGCTCGTAGCTCATAATGGTTTTTTACTTCTAACCTTCTGATTCCTTTCACCATTCCAACAGGGAGGAGTGAGTAATTGCCTGTGTGGTGTTTAGTAGCTATCTAGGGTAAAATATGCAAACAAAATGCTGTGCGCTGACTCAGTGTAGCACAGGAGAGGGCAGGGAAGTGTTGGCTTGGAAATGCAAGCACTTCAGGTGGTCTTTCTACATAAGGCTTGCTGATATGCCACCTTTCTGAAGCCTTGTGCTGATATGCTGATACTTGAAGCTGAGAGGCAGGGCATGTGGAAATATCTCTGAGTCATCCCCATTTTCTTCAAAAAATGTCATGAAGAATCTGTAAATTGTGATAAAATTACCTTTGTTGCCTGTATTTATTAAAAGTATATTATGTGGCTTACATTAATGAGGTCATGCACTGTCCAGTTTCTTAGGAAATGAACTGGAATTCTTTCATGTTGGCAGCATCAAGGCGAAAGTGTTTTTTGAGAGCTATTTCAAGACACTGCCTCCATGTGTGCCATGCCACATGTTTCTATTTCTGGCCACTATGTGTATCTGCAATAAAATGAAATGATTAATGCATAACAATATGCATTCCCATTTTAAACTTCTATCTATAAGAAAACATTTTCCCCATTTTATTTGGTATGTGAAGTTGCTTCATAAAGTTACACTTACTTATACAGAGCTTTGAATTGCAGCCTATTTGCAAGGGTTTTGTCTTATATGTTTAAAGATTTTTTGAGCATGGGTCTGTAGACCATTTTAGCATACCACATGCATTACAGTGCAAACAAACTTGCTCTTGATATCACATACAAAAACTGTGTTGCATAGCTGAATTAGCAGAATGGACCCTCTTGGTGGTGAGTCCAGCCACTTGCCACATAGACCAGACTTAAAGGGTGGTCCTGCAGCAGCACATGCCCTGACAAAATGAGTTCAGGTGGAAAACTAAAAGACAAATTCCTGAATTTGTTTGCAGTTTCTTCACCTGATTCAGCAGCAGGGAAAAAGCATCATTCAACTGATTTGTACATTGTCTCCTGTCATTGGCAAGCCCATGATGAACAAACAGCGCAGCTTGGGATATACCACAGACCTGCTACAGTAGCGCAGCATGGCAGCAGCGCTGCAGCTGTGCTCATGGTTGAAGCTCTCCTTTGTGCTTCCTCCTGCCCTAGCAGCATCCTTGCAGAGATACATTTGCATGTGAACCCAGTTTCAGTAGACTAGATCAGAGAGGGATGGCTTGCAATAAAACCTTAACCAAAATATTTATTGATTTCAAATTCAGCACAGGCGCCTTGTTGCACTAATAAAGCCTGAAGGGGCAGTCACTAGAAGGACGAAGGAAATATTTATGTAAATATCACCCCTTTCTGTGATCAAACGTTTGTGCTCTTTCCCTGGAAAGCATGCAGATGTCCAGTAATGTGGAGGGTACCAGTGTTTGGGCAGGTCGTGAGCACACCCATAGTGTTTGGAGAGTTTTGCTGCTCACTGATGACTGGACAGAAAACCACAAAAGGTCAAAGCTGGAAGAAATTATGTCTTGGAATCAATTCAGCTTGTTTACATAAAATGCATGCCTACTTCCAAATGCATACCTGATGTACTCTTTCAGAGACCACCGCTACTACTGCTACTATCAAGCATTTGATGACAATAGAGTAGTGAAAAATTGACAGGAATATTTATTCAATCTCCTTCATCTTTTATTCCTTTATATCCAGGCTAAAGCTAGAGGTAGCTCACAGCAGTAGCTGATGGATTATCTGACAAATTATTCAAGACATTTGGAAGGGGTTTATTAGTCCAAAGCCAGTGTACACTAGAAGTAGACAAATGATCCAATATTCTTATTCCTTTCCAGAAGCCAATGAGTTTGCTATGGAGGTGAGCCGAGAACTATCCTGAACACTGCCAAATATTTTCCAGAGTCAGAAACTACTAAGAAGAAAGCTCCTTTTTACTGCTAAATGCCTGAGTCCAGAAGAGAACATTGCTAAATTTCACTGTAAAAAAAGCTGAATCCAGCAGATGTGGAGGAGAGACCAGAGGTGCCACATGGGTACATGATGCCATGCAGAATAGTAAGACCTGCTTCTTTAGGCAAAATATTTTTTAAAATAAAAAGGAAAAGAAAGACTACAACTCCTAAATTGCCACCTCATTAGACAGCACTCAGGGAGAAGGGTGAAGAAAAAAGAACAGCTGAGAAGACAGAGTTCCTCCAAATTTCAGATGGCACAAGGAGGACATAAATGATCCATTTGTCAGACTTCAACACACATCAGCATTATTTATTTGCCATTATGGGGGGATCACACAAGAAAACATTCACAGGCTTCCCCCTTGGTGGTCTCTCTGCAGAAGTTAAGATCTCAGAAATCATTCAAAGACAGCCTGCTTTTTTCACCACCACCATGGTTCCCAAGCACTCTCATAACCACTTTTGGTAACCACCTCATCCTGCTCTCTCCTGAAGTTTGGATTCACTACTGCAACCCACCATGCCTCTTGCAGTCCATTAACCTGATCTGGTATCAGGCCACATGCTTGGAAATGCTGCTATTTCTCCCTCCCTCCAGAGGCCCTGAGAAGGCAGTGTTTCTGTGTCTTTTACCCCAGCAAGCATCCTTTCCTCAGTGTTCTTCCTTCCAGTCGCCCACTGTGTTATAGCCCCAGTATGCCAGCTTCATGCATGCCCCTAAAATGCATGGTCAGCTGGTGACCCAATCTGATGCCCAAGGCTGTCTATCACAAATTGTCTGTATAAGGCTGCTCAGTAAAATGCTTTGCCTTTTTATTAAAAAGACCTGAATTAGAAGATTCATTATAAATTTAATAATTCATTCTCTTAGGAAGGGAAATCCTTTGTACACATTTTCATGGTTCATCTAATGACAAAAAATCTGTTATAAAGAAGTGAAGTTATAGGTGATTATGGGTGTATCAGACCACCAGGTTAGTCATGGCTCCTTCTAGAGAATATCAGCATTTCTCCTCTAAATAACTAATACACAATAATTCATGAAAACAGAAAGATACCTACAAGTCAAAGTAATTATACTATGCAAGTAAAACATATCTGAATAAAAGCACTGGTAATAAGGTGAGAGCAGTAAGAACAATTTAGCCATCAATAATTTTGTGGTTGTATCCTTTAAGGATGACTAGTTACAAGACAAACCCCTTATGTAAGGCAGTAATGGACTTGCATGACAACCAGTTAATGGGGACCAGATTTTTAAGCACAGAAGCATGACCTTGCAAGAATTTTGGAAACATCTAGGCAATATATATGAAGAATTATTCACTTGGACAATTAGAGAAAGATGTACTTAGGCACCCTAGTCTAGCACATAATAATCCTTTAAGTCATATATACATTAGTGTGCTATTCTGACCTTCTCAGACATTTCTTGGTGAAGGTTGTCATGCAGTGTAAAGACTTCTAGAATTAAATCAAATTTCACTTTACTCGGGCCTGACTTTAGAGGCTCTTAGATCAGCCTGGCAGGAGGTCCTGAAAAGAATATTTTTACTCATCTGAGCCAACTTTGCTCTAGTGGTTGCTGCAGACCAAAAGTGCAGCACAAAACCAGAAAGGTACTATTCCCAACTATTTCTTTTGAAGCCCGTTTTCACAATGTTGTATTGCTTTGTCAGCTTTGAAGAATAAGGGAGTTCTTTGAGTAAAAAAGGCTGAAAGCCAAAAGCATCTGCAACAAATAAAGATGCTAGAAGTTGCTTTTCTTTGAAGAACAACCAGAATCAATAGGAATTTAGCACTAAGTGGAAACTTCCAGCAAACCCAGCAAAAAGAGCAGAGGAAGCACAGGTTTTCTCTCCAGAAAGGACACTGGGGGAAAAGAAGGAAAAAGAAAAACAGATCTAACTCATAGTAATGAGAAATGAGACCTTTCACTTACAGCGGCTATTATTGGCATTTCTCACTGCACCAGCAGAATGGCAGCAGTTGCTCTTATGAACAAGACTTAGCACTGCTGAGATGCATAAAGAAAACACAAGCCTTGATTTTACATTGTGCAAGTGGAGATACTGCCCACAAAGAGTCCTTGTAGTCATTTATTCAGAAAACACCTTTGGGATGTGTAAACTGTGTCCTGAAGTGTTCTGAGCAACCAGCACTCTAGAGCTGTTTGGCTTCAGAAACCTGGGTTGAACTTTTTCCCCCAATGTTTTATTTTGAATACAGGTAGAATTGTAGAATGGTATGGGTTGGAAAGGATCTTTATTAAAAATCATCACAACCCCCCTGCTTCATCCCTCTAATCATTTTGTTGACCCTCCTCTGGATTCACTTCAACAGGTCCATGTCCTTCCTGTGCTGCAGCCCTGCAGGTGGGGTCTCTGAGCAGAGCAGAGCAGAGCAGAGCAGAGGAGCACAATCCCCTCCCTGGCTCTGCTGCCCACACTGCTTTGGATGCAGCCCAGGACATGTTTGGCTTTCTGGGCTGGGAGTGTCATTTCTGGGTCATGTCCAGCCTCTCCTCCACCAGCTTCTAGCACCCCCAAGTCCTTCTCCCCAGGGCTGCTCTTTGTCTATTCACCCCCAACCTGTGTTGATAATGGGAATTTCCCCCCGTGAGACTGCCATGGGCCCACTTCTCCAGCTCGTCCAAGTTCCTCAGCATACCATCCTGTCCTTCAGATGTGTCAGCTGCACAATTCCTCTTGGTATCATCTGCACACTTGCTGAGGATGCTCTTGATCATTTTGTCTATGTCATTGATGAAGTCATTGAACAACACTCATCCCAATATGGACTCTGGAGGGACACCATTCATGTCCAGCAGGACACTGAGCTATTAATCACTACCATCTGGTCACCACTATCCAACCAATTCCTTACCCACCAAACAGTCCACCCATCAAATCCATCTCTCCAATTTAGAGAGAAGGATGTCTGGGGGGAAGTTGTGTCAAAGACTTTACAGAAGTCCAGAAAATTGACATCTCTAGATCCTCCCTGGTCCAGTGATATAGCTTCTTCAACAAAGGCCACTAACCTCATCAGGTAAGGCCTGCCCTTGATGCAGCCATGCCGGCTGTCTTGAATCATCTCCCTGTTCTCCCTCTGCCTTAGTACAGATCCTTCTAGGAGGATCTGTTCCAGAATCATTCCAGGCACAGAGGAGAGGCTGTAGATCCCATGGTCCTCATTTCTAACTTTTTTAAACACGGGTACAATGTTTCCCCTTTTCCAGACCCATGGGACCTCACATGACTGCCGTGACTTTTCAGCTATCCTGGAGAGTGGCTTGGCAGCTACATCAGTGAAATTGCTGAGGACTCGTATCTCATCAGGTTCCATGGATTTACATACATTCAGGTTCCTCAGATGGTCCAAACCTGATCTATGCTTACAGTGGGAGGGACTTTGCTCCCTCAGCCCTCGTCCTGCTGTACATCCACTTGAGAGACATTGAGGATTAAGGCAAAAATATTGTTGATTACTTCAGTCTTCTCCTCATCCATTGTTACCAGGTTTTCAGCATTGTTTATTATTGCTTACACCTTCTTTTCTTTCTTTTTCTGGTTAACATACTTTTAGAAGCCTCACTTTGGCCTTCCTCATCCTATCCATACACAACAATACTGATAAATACCTTTAAAAAAGTCACAAAACCTTAAGTACAATACACTGAAAGGGATTTTTAAAAGGCAAAACAGGAGGGTGTCACACATATTTTACTTTTCTCATGTTGCCTTATATTACCTCCATTTCTGAAGAGCCAATAGAGATGCCACAACCAAAGCAAACTGCCTTCCTTCCCTTATCTTCTGTTTGGGAATCCCTTCTCTCATTGGTTCTTTTAGTGCTGGCTCAAGGGGGCAGGAGAAGAGCAGAATTAAAAGGACCTGGGAAAGACTCAACAGATGGCCCTGGAGTGCAGTGGAGCTGGAAGAAAAATACCTCTGACTCACACTAAGGCAATTTAAGCAAGGTTAGGGAGTGAGCAAATATGACAAGCCAAGAAAGAAGCAGCGGCATCAAGGGGTTAAGCATGTATTTAGCAGTCTTCTGTTTCATACCAAATAGAAAGGCTGGGCAGCTATTTCCACCTCCTTCACTTGTCACTACCCCTGCCCCTTTCATTTCATGTTTCTCCAATCCATATTTAATCTCCTGCTTTAGTCTTTTTAAACTGCTTCACAAGGGCATTTTGGCTGCTGATGTTAGAACTGCAATGTTTTCTGTTCCTTCTGATGGTTAAGGACCAACAAAAATTGATCGTGAAAAGTACAACAAAACTGAACAAACCAAACAAGATTGTTTCACATGGAAAAATGTTAAGCTTCAGAAATGAAAATATTTTGTGGCCGTGCTGTCATTTTAAAAAACTTTTCTGTTGAACACATTCCCAATCCAAGGCAAATTTTTGAGCAGAAGCTTGAGGAATAGCTTTAAGAATGGTGTGATTTTACAACGGCCTGTCTGTGGAAAGCACATTGAGCACATCTATATATTGCAAACATTACCTTAGCCCCTTAGTGTTTTCCATTTTTTCCAGGAAAGTTTCAATATTACTCTGGTTGACATTTCTAAAGAAAGGGAATTGCAGTTCTCTTAGTAGTCCTTGATCTGTTTCATCATCAAGGACACTTACACATTCTCATCTGCAAGTGTGAGCTGCCCATCAGATAGGCATGTCATAGCACACTGTTACCAGGAAAGAAAGAGGCCACTTAGAGGGAGTACTGGTCTGAGCAGAAGAAAGTGCAGGAATTAGAAGTCCACTGGCCTAGACTAGAGATAACTGGGAGAAAAACATAACTAATTGCTCAGTCTCCACTCCATTCTCACATGTTGCCCTACAAGAAGATTAAAGTTATGCTGATTCCAGATCAGATTGTAAGTTGCCTCCTTACATTTGCCCAACTGCCTACAGTCTTGTGTGCTTGCTTAGTGTTAGCTGAAGCTAAACTAATCTGTGATGACCTTGCATCTAACCTTATCCCAAAACTATGAAGACAAGGAAAGTTGCAATAGAAAAGAGTGGCCACCAGTGCTTGATATAAAATCATTTTGATGGAAACTGTGGCGGTTTTTGAAGGAGGGTTTCATTGGGACACCTTAAGCAACACATAAAGTAGTCAATGATTTTTTGTAATTAGGCAGCATCAATCCCTTTATAGCTTTAAGCACATGCACTGTTTGGGCTATTTGGGAGACACACCACACTATGTACTCACAGTGTTAATGCTTTGAAAATTGCATTAGAAAACACCTTATGCTATTGTACATAGATACAAAAGCCTGAAGTCAGATCTCTTTGCTGTTGATCATCAGAGGGACAGATCTGCTGAGGCAATACAAAGAAACTGTATTTTGAGTTGGCATGATCTTTAACTATTGAATAATGTGTGCTGCCATGCCATCACTTATAGACTCCCACCTTCAGCTTCCCAGGCCACAGGTTAACTCTTGCCTACCAAACCCCCTTTTTCCAAAAGTTGTTTCCAAAAGTAACCACTTATTTTTGTGCAACAGCGGAACAGAATCTGCCTGAGCTTTCTTCCAGAGGGTTGTGAAACCCAAAACTAATGAAAGGATTTCACTTGAGAGACAAAGCTAAATTCCAGCAGTGTGTGAGTGGACATCACTTCTGGCGGTGTATGTTAGTTACTAGGTGCTCCATGTAAATGCAATAAATTTATAAACAGATATTTATTAGCAAGCGTTTAAAATGTGGGCCTGAAAATACTCTTGGAGATTGTATTGAGTTTGCATGGCCAGGGGTTTTGGTAGAAGGAGGGTTTACAGGGGTGGCTTCTGTGACAAGCAGCCTGAATCTTCCACTATGTCTGGTAAAGCAAATGCTACCTGGCTTCCAGACAAACACGTCACTGGCCAAGGCTGGGTCAATTAGAAATGGTGGTAACACCTCTGTGACAACATAATTAAGAAGGAAAATAAAAAGTGATTGGGCAGATGTAATTGTGGTCAGAGAAGAGCAGAGAGAGAACATGTCAAAGGAACAACTCTGCAGGCACCAAGGTCAGTGCAGAAGGAGGACAGGAGGTGCTCCAGCAGACACCAGAGCTGAGATTCCCCTGCAGCCCCTGGTGCAGCCCATGGTGAAGCAGCTGTGCCCCTGCAGCACATGGAGGATCTCAGGGATGCAGAGATCCATCTGCAGCACATGGAGGAGACCCACACCAGAGTAGGGGGATTCCTGAGAGGAGGCTGGGACCCTGTGGGAGGCCTGTGCTGGAACAGGCTCCTGGCAGGGATCACAGACCTGGGGACAGAGGAGCCCACACCGGAGCAGATTTCCTGGTAGGACTTGTGATCCCATGGGGAACCCAAGCTGGAACAGCCTGTCCTTGACGGACTGCACCCCATGGAAGAGTGACCCACATTGCAGCAGTTTGTGGAGCACTGTTGCCCATGGGATGGACTCACATTGGAGAAGTTCCTGGAGAACTATCTCATGTGGGAGGGACCCCACACTAGAGCAGGGGAAGGACTCCCCTTCCTGAACAGTGGGAGAAACAACATGTGATGAACTGACCATAGCCCCCATTCCCTGTCTCCATGTGCTGCTGGGGGAAGGAGGTAGAGCTGGGAAGGATGGAAGGGTGGGGGGAAAATGTTTTAAGGTCTGTTTTAACTTTAGAGTATTATCCTGCTCTGATTTTGTTAAGAAAAAATGCAATTAATATCCCCACATTGAATGTTTTGCCCATAACAGTACTTGGTGAGTGATCTCTATCCTTATCTCAACTCATGAACCTTTTCTATATCTTATCTCCCCTGTCCAGCTGTAGAGGGGAGTGATAGAGAGGGTTTGGTGGATCCTGTGTTAAAGAACACTGCACTCAACTACAAATCTTAACTGAAAGGTGGATTTTGGGTGCCCAGTTGCAAGCTCCATGCTCTTACCTCTTCTGGGAGATTTAAATACCTCTTTAAAATCCTGTTGTGTACCGAAAGTTTCAGCAGCATTGCTCTGCCGCTGTAGCTCAAGTCGGTAGGTTCAGTTGGACAGTAATTTTGGAAAACGTGTTCTGTAACACCTGTCTGAACGAAACACAACATATCTGCTTTCTCATATGAACTGATGTCCACAAAATGCTCTTTTAAAATGACACTAGTCTTAACACTTTTCCTTATTTTTATGACTAAGTATCCTACAACATCCAGAAATTATTAAAATTATTAAAAATAGAAAAACTGCAGGAACAATTACAAAATACACAAAATGGCTGCAAGCAGCAGATCAGTTTGAAACTTTGCAGTGAAGGTACAAAAGGAGCTCCTCTGAGCCCTGGCTGCAGCCACACAGTTACCCTACTTGCTGCCAAAAAGTCATAGGTTTGTAGCACATGAACAGGTGAGTGAATGTGAGTGGATAGGGAGGGGGAAAAAAGTGTGAATGGTAAGTTGTGTGTCTGTAGTACTTTTACTCAAATACATTTTCACTCACATCATACACATTCAGCTGATGAATTTACACAAGCTGTATTTTGAGGGGTTTAATTAGGAAAGCATATATTACTAAATTACTCTATGAAGGATTGTGAATGGGAAGAAGAGAACATGAAACCAAAGAGCTGATCTGAAACAGATTTGAGAAATTTCTCTGTATGTGCAAAGATAGTAATGCAGTTAAGTAAAAAGGCACTGCAGTCAAATATACATTTTTCTTTCAAATGGCTCAACTTGGCATTGCCCTTTAGCTTAAGCTAAAGTTTCAGTGACCCATTAAGCAAATGCACTAAAAACAAGGATTCCCTGCAGAGGCAGATATGGGTTGCAAAGAGGAACTTTGCATAAAACCTCAGGTACAGTGAAATATGCTTTATGAAACCCTATGGATCACGGGGAGTGCTTTAGGTACCTACAGCCAGTAGCTGTTGTTTTCCTGTCAGGCAGAAACTCCTCCCCAGACACAACACACACAAACACACATACCCTCCAGTATCTCCTGACACGTCAGACTCTGCGTATGAAATACAGCCACTCTCAAAAAGCTCAAGTTTTTGCTGCACCAAATGGGTGTTCCTCATCTGTTCAGAAGACCTACCAGATTGTCATAAACAATGTGACTGTGCCAGCCAGATGAAGACTACTCTGAGAGATTATTTTTAGATCCAATATACTTTTGATCAGTCACACCCTCAGTTTCCTCCCATCCCAAAAAGCTTTTCCTTTTGGGCCACATGTTAGGAGATGTCTCAAGTTGCATCTTTCCTCCACAATGTCAAGTGATGACAGGTGAATTGCCAGCCTAAGTGCTGTGTTGTATCAAAGGAGCAATTCCAAAGCTGCACTCCAAATGGCTAGAAGAAGGACCCTGGTGCTAACTAAAACCAATATTCAGGAAAAGTAAATACTATCTACTCTTTCTCTCTGTCATGTGCCAAAACATTAATTACTTACTTCATTAATTTTTCTTGTTAGGTCCTCACTGAGCAGTTACTCTCATGTGGTCTAATTATGGTTACAATATATATATGCAAGTCAATTCTTTTGCTAAACAGACTGGGTTGGTTTTGTTTGGTTATTTGCTTGGCTGGTTTTTGAGTCACACATCACACAAGCCACTGTGTTTTGGACAGTTTTTCTTTATTGTCTGTGAAGACAAAGCTTTGTTAAATGCAGGCTTTAACATCTTCTAACCCTTTCTTAATCTTATGAGGTAAAATCTTAATTACTATAGCTTACCCTTCAATTTCCCAGTGTACACACACTAATTATTTACAGCTCAACATCATTGTCTCCATAGTATTTATATTCTTCTGAATTTAAAAAAAAAATATTAAAGAACAGACTCTCAAATACAATAATTGAACCTAGCTTCACTCTCTTCTGTGTATTGACATCAATTCTACCAGCAGGAATCCAACATTCAAATGGTAAAACAGTCACTCTTCCCTTCCCCTATTATATTCTGAAAAAGAACAAATAGATCATTCTGCAACTGTAACAGTATCGTCACAAAGACACTTACAAGACTCTTGCTTACATAACCTTTCCTTTCATTCTGCAAAAACCTTACAGTCTAGTGATTATTTATTATTATTAATATTATCTTTTTTTTTTTTTTTTTTTTTTTAAGTAAGAAAGACTAGTTATGCAAAAGTTCATTAAAAAATCACCAAAACAAAAGAGCAACAGCAAATTCACCGGGGCAATAGAAATAAGCAGATTTGAAGCCTGGAGGAAAGTTTTGTATTGAATTCATTCTTAAAAAAAAAAAAAAAAAAAAAAAAAAAAAAAAAAAAAAAAAAAAAAAACAGGGGGTGTGAACAAGAAGAAAGGAAGACACTGAATGAGTGAAAGTTTTGTTGATGGTGGAAGTTTAATGACTTCCCTTCTCAGTGCTCTTTGACTGCTTTCCAGCCGCTCCCCTCCTGGGCCCATTTCTGTGGCACACTGGGCTTGGCTGGGTGCCAGGGTGACAATCAATGTCTAAGCAGCCTCTTTGGGCAGAGATTATTCCTTGAGTCCCTTTGTTTTATTAGTGAGGAGGTAGGGGGCCACAGGGGTGATTTCTAAATTGAAACAGGATGTCCCGCTGGTGTCCCAGGCTGTGAAAGTCTCCATTTCACCGACTGTACTGGTGATGCAAGATGGCTTAAGTTAATCTAGTGAGACTAGGCTGCAGATTTCTTCTTTAGCTTTAGTACACAAAAAACCTCAGAGGGATGCCGCCTTAACAGACAGCTCTAGGGAGGCTGCTCCTCAGGATAATAACCCAACTAGAAATTATCATGTTAAAACATGTATCTGAGTATGCCTATTATCCACAGACAGAGCTTTCTAAACTAACCGTGCTTCAGTCTCCCTGATAATTATACAAAATGCTTCAAGGAAATAAGTGATTGTGCTGGTATGCAAAATCACACACAAACAGGTATTAGTCAAATAGTTCTCTAATTCAGGCTTCTAGTTTTCTAATGCTTTGTGTAGCAAATTATATGTCAGCAGTTTAAAAATCAGAAAATAGTAAGTTCATCAGTTTTAGTTCAGCATCTATCGTTTTTTGAACAATAAAATCTCAAAATTATATGCTTTTTATGCATGAACAACATTTACTAACTGTATTTGTATTGCCCATGTTTTTTATTAAGAAAATAAGAACAGAGCAGTGCATTAGAAAATATTCTAAATATAACATTGTTAAGCTCTTAGACAGAAAGCCTATTTTAAAAAATAAGTAGTTTTTTCTGTATATCCTGCTGGTATACCAAAATCTGATTCACAATACACCTATTTTTGACTGGTTTAGGTAAAATATGGCATCTCTCCTTGTGAAAACAGTTTTTTTACTGTTGTCATCAGGAATTATTAGTAAATTTAGTGTCATATTTTACAGGTCACTTCTGTTTACTGAGCTACATTGTTATATGGGTACTAAAAGCTGACAAAATTAAAAATATTCAGCCTTCACGGTTTCCCAGCCATTCCCCAGCCCCTCACCAGAAGAGAGAGCACCAGATCAGACAGAACTTCAACCACTTGCACAAAATTAGACTCACTGGGTCCACAGCAAAACTGATGTTGATCACCAGGCTTCCTTAAAGCCAAACCAGCTGGTGCCCCACCCTGAGCTATTCTGGATATCCACCATGACAATGATACTTGATTTCCTACACAGAGCAATGGTAGCAACAATTTCAAACTGGTAGCAACACAGAAAAGGGAAATGGATGCAATTTCTATCCATACTTTGCGGATACAAATGCAGTAGCATGGATGAATATAGAATTACCAGAACAAAACAAAAGAGAAAAAAACAAACAAACAAAAAATCCAACCCAAACCAAACAAAAAACCCAAACCAAACAAACAAAGAAAAAACAAAAACAAACAAACAAACAAAACACACAGAAAACCAAACCCAGGCAAACAATGACCCCTCTACCCTTACATCCTTAATAGCTTCAAAAGCAAAAATCAGAATAAAAGAGAAAGTTCGTAAGCACAGAGAGGCTTAATGGGCAGTTCTGAAGCATATTGCAAAGTATGCAGATCTTAATTTCTGGCTTGAAATCTTGGGTGCTGCTTTCAGCAATATAAGATTAGGTGTTTCCTGTGTTGACACTTGGGCAACAGCTGTATTCCATAGCTGTGCTTCACAGCCACCGCTAGGTGCCTGGGCAGGAGCAGTGAATTCACAGAAGAGGCTTCTATCAGTCATGAGTTTCTCCCCTCCACAGAACAGTCTCAGTGCAGTTTGAAGACACTTGTCTGTCCTTGTGACACTAACTGTCCTGGATTTTCCTGCCTCAGCACTAACACAACTGGAAACATTTTACCAGGAATAATGTTTTACCAAATATATAGCTACTGTTGTTGAAACGGAGACCTCGAAAAACCGGAATGGAGAGAGGAAAGCAGCATTATCAGTACAAATAATGTGAGATGTAACCCAAGAGACAGTGCCTTAGTCCAGTCATGCCACTCTCTCTAATCCAGGCCAGTTTAACATCATCACACACTGTAATAAGCACTTCACACTGAAGAAGAAGAAGAAGCAGATGGTGAAGAAAAGAAAAGCAAAACAGCATCAACATGAAAATCCATGTTTGAATCACTCTGACATTTCCTTATTGCTGGACAAGGAGAATCTGTACCTGCCAGGCAGACACTTCAGAAACTACCTACAGTTAGATTTCATAGCAGGAGGAGCCCAGACTGAGGCATCTTCCATCTTTCTTCTGGTTTCTTTACTGTCGTCTTTCCATACACCATCAGTTAAGCTTTTCTGGCCTTCATTTTTATTTTTAAAAGAGTACTAGAGCTATTAGATACAATGACTATATTCAAGTAAATAACTTGGAAACCTACATATATTACCTTTTCTTCTTGGGAAGTAATAAGGATTTAAGGCACCACAGAAGACAGCCACTTTCATTTCTTAATTAGGGTGAAATATCATGTGTGCACAGGTGTATGCTCAGACTATGCCTGCTGAGGATTAAAAAGACTCCTGAAGAAGGAAGAATGAAAGATGTAAAATTTTGTCAAGAGACAGACACACAGCTGAATGTTGCAAACATCTTTCATCTTCACTGTCATACAATACATCTGCTATTTATATCCAGAAATCAAACAATATTAACAGATAGACATATTTTGCTTTTATAACCATATAAATATGGTGATAATCACCTCACTGAGCTGTGCCTACACTCAGAGCTGAAAAGGAAACTTATATATATCCAAGGCTCCCCATTCAGCATTGTTCCCTATATCCCTCTGGGACTGCACCATTTCACCCACTAGTAGTCCTATCAGCATTGCAGTGGTCATTACTATCCCTACTCTTCTTTAGAGATTATTTTTGCAGTTCAAGGGTAACACATGTGCTCATATAAGCACAGATGCTTATATGAGTATGAATTTTAATGGCTGCATTAATGTAACTGCATGCACAAAGCACCTGAGTGAGAGCACATTGACAATTCACACTGAATTAATGCACAGATTATTCCTTTCTTTATGATCAACTTATTTAAATAATTATTTCAATTCCTAGATCCCAACAGCTGACAACAGAGAACTCTACTGTGAATTTAAATTCTTTTGCATTATTTTGTGATTATACACACCAGAAAAAATTGTGATCTATAGGTGCACAGATGATTGTTCTGGCTATTAAAAAGGGAGTAAAAGTTACTGTGCATTTTAACTAACTAAAGAAAATTTTGTGGGATTAATTGGGCTCAAAAGCAGATGTCTTAGTTCATATGTTATGATTTTCTTATTTATAACAATTTTTTTAATGTCACCATGATTCTGGCATGTCAGAATTTTTTACCATAAATTGTATGTATGTAACTGTTTGTGTATACCTGAAGATAAATTCAAGTACATTTTTGCGGTCTTGGGCAAGATTCAGAGACCCACAGAGCAGAAGTTATTATTAATTTCTGATTTCATCTCTAATGAAACCCAGCCATGCTAGCTGGGTCATTTGTAAGCAAAAATGTTCTTTGGACTACTTTCTCTCCTGATTTTGAGAAAGCCTCTGGCAAGCTCCTTTTTCAGCTAGCCCATGTCTGGGTTTTTTTAAGCTTGTGCTTCTGAGACAGCAGAACCAAACCACAGTAAGTGCTCAGAGCTCCGAGCTCAGTTTTAGAATTACAGCTGATTCTGCAGATGAAGCAGAACTTGTGTGCAGTGAAAGTAGTGGGGATTGCTTCCACACCTCAGGTTTTGTCACAGTGTCTTGGCCTGCTTCTCTACAATGTCAGACAGCTGCAGCAATAACATAGCAGCACAGGCTGCATGCCCCTGCTAGTTTTTCATGTCTTTGTAGGAGCCTTTATAGGCAACACACTGTGTGTGTGATGAGAGGAAGAAAAAAAGTGAAAACAAAATGTGAAGTGCTATCTTTTTTTCTTTCAGGATCAGAAAGATCAGATAAGGCAACATTTGGTTTGCAAAGACATCAGTGCAGAGAGCTGTGTTTAAAAAGGTACTTTCACATCACAGGGTGGAAGGATTGCTGCTCAGTGTAGTTTTTCAAAGGTTGCAACAATCACTTTTAAATTCTCACTTGCCTGTTCCCTCACCAGAGAGCAGGGAGTCCACAACATCTGAAACAGCTATTCTTCCCCCAGGCTCCCTAGAATAAAAGCTAACTGCACACTGAGGGTGACAAGGCCTGCTCGTGGGGGGTGGTTGTCATTTCGGCTTTCTTTTCTTCTTTTTGATTCATACTAAGAGCTTCTAAGATTTTCCAGTTATGGAGCAGAACTCCTGGCTGCCCATTCTGTAGGCAATGTCTTCCACCAAGCAGTCACTTTGCTGTGCTGTAAAACAATGTTACAAAAACAAATGCTGCTTTGAATATTTAATATCGTTGAAGAACCAATGCAGAGTATTGGTCTGATAAAGGTGTAGAGAAGTCACAGTCAAATTATCTTTTACTGTCTAGACAAATGCAGAGAAAACTCTGCAAGCACTCAAATATTCAGCAGCTCACAGTAATTGTAAGAACATCATCCTTCTTCTAGAAACATTATTTTCTATTGTTAATATTTCTGCTCCCTTTCATACTTCAGAAAATCATAGAACCATAGAATATGCTGAGTTGGATAGGACTCATTAGTATAATCAAAGTCCAGCTCCTGGTCCTTCACAGGTTCACCCAAGTGTCACACCACGAGCCTGAGAGCACTGTCCAAATACTTCTTGATCTCTGTCAGGATGGTGCTGTGATCACTTCCCTGGCAAACCTGTTCTAGTGCCCAACCACTCTCAAGAGGAAGAAACTTTGCCTGATATTTAGCCTAACCCTCCCCTGACACAGCTACAGTCCATTCACTCAGGTGCTGTCACTGGTCACCACAGAGAACAGATCAGTGCCTGCTCCTTCTCTTCCCCTCATGAGGAAGTTATAACTGCAGTGAGCTCTGTCCTGTCTCCTCTTCCCCAGGCTGAACAGACCAAGTGGCCTCAGCCAGTTGTCATGCCTTCCCCTCACAGCTCTTCACCATCCTCACAGCCATCCTTTGGACACTGTCTAATAATTTACTACCTTTTTCATATTGTGACACCCAGAACTTCCCCCAGCACTTGAGGTGAGGCCACCCCAGCTCAGAGCACAGCAGGACAATCCCCTCCCTTGCCTGGCTGGCCATGCTGTGCCTGATGCACCCCAGGACAGGGTTGTTCCTCCTGGCTGCCAGGGCACTGCTGGCTTGTGTTCAACTTGCCATCAACCAGGACCCCCAGGTGCCTTTTTGCAGGGCTGCATGATCTTGTACCCCAGTCAGTCCATACTTGTGGGCTTGCCCCATCCCAGTTGGTAATATCCCAATCATATACAATTGAAGTGCTGAGACTATAAACTTATTTTCTGGAGTTTTTTCTTCTTTTGTTTTATTTTTAATGTTTTTTGGTTCGTCAGTTGGAGGTTTTTTGTTTGTTTTTTTTACCTAAGACATGTCTGATTTCCCAGCAACATTATCTCACACACGCCATTTGAGAAATCTTTAAAAGTGCCTTTTTAAAGCATTATTCCTACATTCTTCTCAATGTGTTTCCATTATACTCATTAATATACAGTTTGTATTTACCTAATTCCACATGGGTGTACTGTGTGTGAGACTGGCACAATGTGGGGGCTCTGCCTTTGCCACATGCAGCTGCAGCTAGTCTGCTGTGAGGTAGAATGGTGACTATTGACTGCAGATGAACAGAAAGGGACCCAAATATTGTCAAAGACTCAAAATCATAATCTTTCAAGCATTCAGTAGCTGAAAACAAAATTGGTACTTCAGGACAATACTTTGTGGTACATAAAAGGATGGAGACAGAGAAAAGGAATGTATACTAGGACAATGAGTTTCTCTGTTTGAGGCAATGAAAAAGAAGAGGGGAATAACAAACCTCTGTAACTATTTTAAATGCAAAATATTTGAGGTCAGAGTTTCCAGGGTCTCTAGGTTTTGGATTTTTGGTTTGGTTTGGGTTGGGTTTTATCTTTTGTATGGTGACTCTCCTTCATTTCTTTGGTTTTATGGAGTAGTAAAAATGGCACTGAAAAAGTCTTGGTCATGAAATCTGTATTCTGGTTCCTTTTCTGCCACTGACCTTTCACATGACCTGAAACAAATCATTCTAAATCTGCTTCTTTCTGTACTCTAGATACAGAAGGTTAGGTTGTCAGTCAGCTTTCACATATAATAACTAACTTTAGGGAGTTCTCCAAAGGTTTGAAGATGTTCATCTGTAATGCAGTAAAGACCAGCAGTACAAAGTCACATTTAGCCTTCTACAGGGCTGTCTAAGAGGTGAGTCTCAGTGGATGAGAGACATCAGTACATTTGCTTACTGTTGACTTTAGCAACATTTTTGAGACAGTCTCTTGTAACTACTGAAGCTGAAGTCAGATAAATGGACAGTGACACATTATGAAAACTGGCTTAACTGCCTGGCTTAAAGAGTTGTGTTCAGTAGCATAAAGTCCTGCTGCAGCTCATTCAGCAGCAATGTGCCCCATGGGTGGATCACAGGGACAGTACTATTTCATTCCCTCATGAATGTCGAGAAAGACTAGATAGAGCTTGTAGGTGACACAAAACTGGGAGGGTTTGGTTGCTAGACCTGTTATGTAGTTCAGCCACCCAGGGGTACTTGGACAAGCTGGAGAAATGGGTTGACTGAAATCTCATGAAGACTGACACAAGGAAATGTTAAGCCCTAATCCAGAGAATCCAGAATCCAGAGAGAAATCAGCCCATGCACCAGCACATGCCTGGATGCTGACTTACCAGAAAGTAGCTTTTCAGAAGAAGACCTGAAGAGCCCTTGTGGACAGCATCTGATTGACTCAACAATGTGCTCTTGCAGCAAAGAGGGCAAACAACCTCCTGTGCTCCATTAGGAAAGTGACAGGAGGTGCAGGGAAGTAATTCTTACCCTCTGCTCAGCACTGCTGAGACATATCTTTGTGCTGGACAAGTTCTGCTCTCCACACTAAAAGGGTTGCATGGACATAATGGAGAAAGCACAGTAAAGGCCAGGAAAATGGTTAAGGAACCAGAGCATCTCTTACACAAGGAGAAGATGAGAGAGAGCTGTGACAATAAAGTCTGAAGAGCAAGCTGAAAGGCATGTGTGTAATTATCTCATAGAAAGGTGTAAAGAAAACAGGGACAGATTTCTCAGTGATGCCCAGTTAAAGACCACCAGGCAATGGACACAAACTGAATTTTGGGAAACACTACCCAAACACCAGAAAACCCTTTGTTGTGATGAGGTTGGTCATGCCTATGGACTGGAATGCCCAGTGAGGTTGTGAAGTCTCCAGCCTTGGAAATTCTAAAACCCTGCCTGGACTATGACCCAAGCAATCTGTAATGGTTAAGCCTGCTCCGAGCAAGTTGTGACAGTCTAGATGATCTTCAGAGATCCCTTCCATCTTAAACTGTTCTGTATGTGAAATATTCTTCAGTGGTTAGTTAGCAGTAATTTTTTTAAAAATTTCTAACAGAAAACTTACAGAAGCAAAAATCCTTGTTGTTGTTTTTGTTGGAGTAGCTATTCTGTTCTGTGGTTTGGTGGTTGGCATTTTTCCCCAGGTGATTTAAAATGGACAAAAAAGCTTTTTCATCAACAATGAAACAAAAAGAAATTGCTGAACTTCAGTTACATTCTTTCTGTCACAGGTCTGCTCATATCATGCCTAGGTCTCTTTGTTCCCCAGTTGTTGCTTCCTAAGCCTGACTCCTCTGCCTGACCATGGCCCTGCCACTTTCAGCCTCTGAGAACATGGAATGATTATGTCCCTTGGTCAGGAAAATGCCCATGTGTTTTCTCTGCTACATAGACCCTGCATTGATAGAGCCCTGTGTTTTTGTTGACAACAAAAAAAGATTACACTGAAAGGATTGTTGCTCAGGGTTCAGGTATACTAGCAGTATTCAAATAGGTCTGTAGTCTCTTCCAGTATATTTTGCAGCATGATTTCAAAAAAGAGTGGCCAGTTTAATGGCTCCTCAAAACAAATCTGTTTCAGCATCCCCATTCCTGAAAGGATGTGGCTGAAGTATTTCATACAGATTACAGTCATCTTCCTTTCCAGTTGGAAAAATATCTAGAAATACACATAGTGAAGCAAAGGGATTTCCAGCTGTGGCTTACTTCTTAAACAATACTATGTCAGTGAGATCTCATGGAAGAGATGAAAAAAATGTTATGATTTGAGACAGTACATTTTTTTTCTTTTTTTGTGTTCTATGCCTTAATAAGATAAAATTTAGAGATAGCAATGCTGCACTGAACTATGGACAAGGAAAGCATTTCAGTTATGCCTATGAGAGAAGCTCCAAATTCACCCTGAGAGTGGAAATGGTACCCTGTCTCTACATGTATTTATTTTATTTACCTGGTATTGTGTTTGGCTTAACCACAAAAAATAAAACATTCTACATGGCAATTGCCATATTTCCAAGGGCCATATGTCTATTTTTCCCTGTGTTAGGCTGTGAAGAAAAAGATAATATAATACATTTATCTTCTCATAGAGCAGAAACTTGGGATATGTCAACTAACTTAGGCTTTCCAGCCCTGTTGTAATTGTAGCTCAGGGTAGCTCCATACAGAAATAAAAGGCAGAGATAAATTCTTTTTCTTGGCACTTTTGACAGTGACACAGGACAAGGCTAATGCAAAATTTAAACATTAAAACTGGTATCAACACTTTGATGGGCCCATTTTTAAAACAAGCACAATAAATGCAATTTCATCTATGCAACATCCAAGCATACCCATCTGCTGCTGAGGCACACAGCTGTTTCTTTTTCTTAAGAAATGCTTCTTGTCAGTTATTTTGAAGAGATGACTTAGAATATATTTTATGCTTAAGTTTATTATGAACATAGCAAAGGTTTAGCCCAAAAGGCACCTAATTTTTTACAACAGTTTGCACATATTTGGATATACTTCAACTGTTCCAGAGAAAAGAAAAAGCAAGAGCAACTTACCATTCCCAAGACAAAATGATGACCCAGGTTCTCAAGGCTGTCATAACATTTTCTACTGAGATTTACCATGGTTTTTCCATAGATTAATGAGATAGTACCCAATAAAAAGGTCAAGACATCTTCTCCCCACATGAGGAGGCTGAACTGCAAAAACACTGGCAACAAAGCAGAAGAAAATTCGTCAGCTAAATTAACAGATGTGATGTATGAAATTCTTTACATTTATTAGCTTATGATGTGAAGACGAGCATGTTATCAGGATCACTTTTTCAAAAGCGAACCACTGATGGCTAATAGTATCAAGATGTTTAGTGTTTAAACAAGGAATCTGGGCATTTTGCTGTCTGCTCCACATGAATATTCTACCATGAGAGCTGCAGTTGTTTCAGATTTCCTACTTACACTGAGTGGAATTGATGCCAGACAGCAGGTTTGCTTGTACAGCTGAGCTAAGTTTACAGCCCCTCTCACTTTTATGGACCCAGAGAGCTGGCTGGTTTGCATGCTTCATCCACTTGAAATACAATCAGGTCACAGCGTGGAGAGGAAAACTGTTGCTGAAGTCAGAAATTATTAGATTTTCGTCAGTTTGTTCCCGTAAAGCAAATATTGTTCCCAGTGTCCCCACTGTTTTCGATGTCAGCTCTTCAAAACTTTCGTTCAGTTCATCATACGTATTATGCATAAGGTCATGGATGTTACTGAATGTTACTGAATGCAATATTTATAGATAGGCAGCTAAAGTTAATACAATGTCTTTACTAGTTTAAAATTTAGAAAAATGCAGAGGAATTTCTGCAACTCCTGTTAGAACAGTAATTACAGGAAGTAAATAGTGGAAAAAATATGTTTCCTCATATTCCTATTTTTTAAGAAAGAGTTTTAGTATAGGAAAAATCTTATCAAATGTAAATGAACTGTCAAGACCTTCAACATGAGTCCTGAGAAGTGTTTCAGATATCATTAGTTTAAGTTTGACTTCTTTAATTTTTCATCTTATTTGAAGGAGTAACACCAATTGTCATCAACTTTTCTTAAAGTAACAAAGAAAACAAAGGCCATACTTTTTTTTTTTTGTTTAATAAGAATAATATTGATATGTTTTGAATGGTAATATTTTGCTTTAACAGACTACCCCTATGTTGAATTTTTTCATTGAAAAATACCAGCTTCTGAAAACAGCAATTATATCAAAAGATATTGTAAAAGAATTGCTACTTGTTAAATCCCAATTTGAACTGTAGGCAAACGTAATTGTTCTGTAATGTAATATTTTATTCACTAAAGTTCCATTGAAATACCAGAAGTCATCCTGTGGAAGCTGTAGGAAAATCATAAGTGGCATATCCAGTATGAGAAGGAGATATCCCAAACCAGAACTCTGGCAGGTTACAGGCAGAGTAGTACCAAGAGGTCTCACAAGGCTGGATGCAGCTCATGAGCAAGTTGTGGTAATCCTACCCATGTCCTTCTCAGATGCATACTAACACCACTTGTTAGGCAAATTAACCAGTCTGGTCTGCTAGTTTAAAAATGCCTTACCAATGTCTCCCCTTTCCCACGGCACAGGAGATGTCTGAAAAAATGCTAGTAAGAATTTCAATCTTTTGCCATTGTCTGGGTACCAGCCACATTAGTGTGCTCTGACTTTGAGGTCATTACATCCAGCATTTGCATGTCACAAAGTCTGGGATACAGCATTTCAGCAGCTGAACTGCACATAGATCCACAGAAAAGCACAGCGTATCATTTCCCTTTAAAGTATGACAGGAAATTGTATAGGCAGAACACAGATTATCTGAAAGTGGTGCTTGACAGAAAGATCCAAATGCAGCCTTCAGTTATGACAGATGTCCATGACTAGTGTTCACTGCATATCTCAGCAATGGGAAAAATATTCTTACACAGACTGTATACGATGAGAAACCAAGAAGTAAATACAGCAGCATTTGATTTTGGTCTATAGCTGAACTAAGATATTTGGTCCATTCTAAGGATTATTGCTCCTGACAGTTACGCTTTCCAGATGGAAGGGAGAATGTCCAATATACTGCTGGATTGTACTGTCAAGGTATCAGAGGTAAAGGTTTGATTTGGAGGATGTGTGAGGGCTAGATGGGCAGCAGAACATGACCAAGGGAAGACTTGCAGAACCTCCTGCCAGGAAGAGATGTTGTCCAGCATTAGTAAAGATCAAAAATGCTGCAGAGTAGAGACACTGCACTGTGGAGACCTTTCAGTTTGTCTAGAGACACACATTCTGAATTGCCATGTTGAAAAGCAGAAGTTTGCAGATGATTTTTGCAGAAAAATATGTTCAGAAATAACCAAAGGTGGGGTTTCTTATTTAGTCTGTCCATTTCAACATTTCCTTGGTTGGTATCTGACACCATGGGAACAGCAGCAACATGTACTACCAGCCCTATTAAAGGAATATGGACAGAAATTCACACAGTACAATGTCTTTTGCAGGTTACTGCAGTCCTGTAAGGACTAAAGGAAGTACTGCCTGGGCATATAAGAAAATAACATGGAATGTATAAATGCTCTCATTTATATGTTAGCGTATTTGTATATTTTCAGCCAACATAACCTGAACCTTAGCAGGGCACAAATGCAAATGACATAAGTTCTTAGGCTACATTCAAAAGAGGTAAGATTTCAGAAGAAACCCTACAAGAACTAAATTCTCAAGGATTTAGAAATAATCAAAGGCATTTCAGAAAATCAACAAGTTTA
This sequence comes from Certhia americana, assembly GCA_018697195.1. Taxonomy (NCBI): domain Eukaryota; kingdom Metazoa; phylum Chordata; class Aves; order Passeriformes; family Certhiidae; genus Certhia; species Certhia americana. The sequence goes on from CM031878.1 coordinate 33,074,378, forward strand.
GCACTTGTATTTGTTTCATCAATAAGCTTGTGCTAGTGTTTAAAACAGGTTGTATTTATATAAGCTAGGAAAGCATTCATAAGGTGATACAATTTCACTGTGCCATATCTGCATTTTGTAAAACTCATTGCATACTATTGCTTCTTATTTTCATCTTCTAAAACAGATCAACACAAAACAAGAAATAGAAAGAGAGGTCAGTGCTTTGTCAGGCAGACAAAGTTTTGTGTTCTCTGTTACATTCAATTCAGGATTAACTGGACAAAATTTTCATCTCCATTCACTAAGGGATCAGACCACCGTTTCAACAGTTCCTCCAAAACAAGTATGTTGTTCTACAAAATGGTTGACAAACCATTAAGCTAGCATCCAAGACCTCTATGAAGATAGGTAACTAATTAAATACAGAGTAATTTCTAGATATCACATGCTGTTACCACGTGGAAGAAGAGAATCACACAGAGTCAATTAGGTTGGAAAAAATCTGTGAGATCATAGAGCCCAACCTGTGATTGAATGCCACCCTGTCAACCAGACCATGGCACAGATTGACTCATCCTTAAACACTTTTAGTGACAGTGACTCTGCCACCTCCTTGGGCAGCCCACTCCAATGCCCAGTCACTCTTTCTGCAAGGAAATTCTTCCTGATGTCCAACCTACACCTCTCCTGGCACAGCTTAAGACTGTTGCCTCTTGTCCTGAATAAATCTAAAATAAGAATTACTTTAAACCTGTGAAATTTGTCTATCTGTACTACAGCTACAAATAATTATTTAGAAAGCTTAATGCAAAGTAGCTTACTAGATAGAGAACACTGAAAAATTAGAAATCTTTACTAATGACAAAAAGGCTCAGTCCAAACACTTATAATTCATATCCTCAAGTAAAAGAAAATTATTTGTTAAATAATACTTTAGATGTTTTAAGGCCAAGGCATCATTATCATCTTTGCATTGCCTATCAAAGACTGAAAAACTGTGGTTTAAGATCATTTTTTTGTACCAGAGTTTGGGTACAATGCCTGCAAGGTACTTAGGATAATGTCACAAAAGAAACAGTATTCATTTGTATTTATTCCTTTAGAAAGTGAATGAAACTTTAAGGACTGGATTTTATGATAACAGGAAAAAAAAAAAAAAAAAAAAAAACACAACAAAACAAAAAGAAACAATACTTCTCAGTTCCAAACTTTGATCTACATTTTGATTACTGATTGCTTATAACATCTGCTGGGCGTCCTGAATCCTTACTTTAGGCTTACCACAAGCTAGCACCTTGGTGAATAACTCAAGTGAAAAGGTGAACATTCTTTCAAGACTGTTTTGGAAGCATTTACAATAACAAGCTACTGACTACTACTGCATACTATTCTCTTAAATGAAACTATAAACCATTCAGTCTGCCCCCATATTTCAGTTAACCTTTATGGATATTTTATTTACAAATGGAGGAAGTCTGTTAAGGAATTGATCTGTCAGAGAGCAGTTAGCTCATCAGCCAAGGTATGAAGGATCTGCTTATAGCAATCTTTGCATTCTGATCTGGTGGAGATACTCCACAACTCCCAAGTCCAGGACTTTGCTCCTTGTTGTCAGTGTTACATGTCTACATGACCTTTGGTGTGCTACAGACCCATTGGCTATGTAAGGCTCAGATTTTCAGAAAGGCTGAAAATTTACTATATAAAAAAAAAAAAAAATCTCTAAATTAATGGATAATACTGAAAGATATTCCTCCAACACTATATTACACCTTATGGTTTAGTGGCTTATATTGTCTTGTACCTATTTAAAACTGAGGTAATGAAACCTAACCCTTGAGTGGAACAGTACTTTGTATCCCACCCAAAAGTGGTGGAAAGCATGAAAATGCTGTAACTAGTTTCTCTGTGCTTATAGCCAAATGCTTTGAGCCCATTATTTATAGCAGAACTATCAAAATTATTCATAGGGGGTTTATTTATCACACAATTCTATGCTAATTTGGTGGTCATTTTCTGTGGTGTTCCTAAGGGAGTTTTTCACAGGGTTTTGAAATTTTTTTGTGGGCTGGGGGTGGCAATTGCCAAGCACTTGTCTAACTTGCATGCTTCTCAGTGTGCACTGACTTCACAAGGCATAATAGATTTAGATCATAACCACTAAAACTAGAAACATTTGCTTTTGACTCTGAAACAATGGCTCCTTCTGAATATGTGGGATTTAAAATTCAAGACACACACTTCGCATGCATTTATCTCAATGGCTCCCTGACTGTTTTACTACAAAAAAAAGTGACATCTTGAAAAGGCAAATCAACTGTATATTCCTTTGGGGGAAAAAAAACCCAAACAAACCCAAAAACAAACCATGCAGATGTCTCTGTCTCCAATCTTCTCCATTTTCATAAAATATGAGGTGTCTGTGAACAAGTCAAGGGGAATTTAGGATCTGAGTACTCTTTTTCACTGTACAGATATCTATTTTGTCCAATTCTTTTCATTATTATCCATAGCAAAAAATATTCCTTTGCCTTTTAAAGCAGAAAAAAAATCATATCTGAAACTAGAGGATGAAGACAACTAACCAGCATCTGATGGGGAATACTGCCAAGAACTTGAGAACTCTGACATTTGTTTTTACAGAAGTGAGGGCCTAACCCATGCAAACTGATCATCATCGTGATCCCTTCATCAGAGAGGAGGGCCCACTAGCTCCCAGACATGACACTGGTCTGTGGCAGACACTTTGCATTAGGATGCTTAGTGTATTTCATTGCTCTTCACAGAGTATTTTCAATAAAGAAAAGCAGAAAACCAGTAGATAGGAAGTTTTCCCTGCTCATTTTATTCACTCCATCTTTTTCACTAAATACACCACAAAAATAAATATATTCACTTCCTCTTCATTGCCTCCTTTTACTCTTATTCCCTATCCCTAAATTCACCAACAAGACCTTACTTTGTGTTGTTAGTAGTTGAGGAGAACAACCACTTCATCTAAAGAAAACTGTGTCCTGAAGTTCATAAAACTGTGTCTGAGGTTCATAAAACAACAGACTTACAGTAAAAACTAGTTCATACTAGTTTGTCAGCTGTTCCCTTTACCTAATCTCAAGGATTTTCTGCAGCTTCTGTAAGAAACAAGGCCTTGGACTACAAACACTTCAGCCTGACAAGGATTTCTGTATCATAAACTTTTAAAAAGCATAGTAGTATAATAATTATGGACTCCCCATGGTCTCACATATTATAACCTCCTAATTCCCTCTAAGTGAGAAAAGGGAGATCTTCTCACCTTACATTATTTTTAGGAGGTTGCAGTGAAAATTAGTAACCAAGCAAAATATAGAGGATTCTTGAACATGTATATTAAATACACAAATATTTATATTTATATACACAAAAAATCTGTGGTGCTATCTTGTCTTTAATATTTCTGGGGTGGCAACATTCAAGCGGTTATTTTTCTTATTTTAGCATTTATACACCAGAGTGTATTCAGTGCAGGGCTGAATCTAATTAGCATAAATGCAGCTATGTGAAGATCAAAACCCATGAAGATGTTTTGAAGATTGAAAAGGCTGGAAAAAAAGGCTTGAGTACAACCACAATGTGCTGTTAATTTGAAGAGAAACAAACAAACTGCAGGCTTCTAGGTAATGGTGAACACTCATTTTCTATGAAGGGACTAGCACAGGGACAAAAGACACTTGCTGGCATAGAATTACTCACATTATTCAAATTACCTATTGGTAAATTACTGTATTTTGTGCCATTAACTTCAAATATGCTGATTCTCCATATCTATCTTACAGTATTAATATAATATTCATAGGAAGATTGCCCAGTAAAAGAAAACTAAAGTACAAAAATAAAAAAGTAATCAGCTGAGATAAAGTCCTCTTCTGCTCTGCATATTTATGCATCATTTGCTTAAAATGAAATTTCACTCAACCAACCACCCACTTAGTTTTCTATTGAAATTTTATTTTATTGCTCTTTGAAAGAGAGGGAGTTTAATTATCAGCCATTAGTCAATTTCTACATCCTCACCAAAGTCATTGGCAGAGTAGGACAGACTTTTCTTCCACTGTGAAGTTACTGCATCTCATCTAGTTTAAAACCTGGTGTTTGTATATTTTTTCATGTTTTTATAAAGGCTTTAGTCTGGTTTAGATGTATGGGATGGCATGGAGAAAACACAAGCCTGCAAGGAGTGAGGGTGAGATGCTGGGAGAAGCAAGGGAGCACTCTTTAGATTACAGTGTCAGACACTGCAAAGCAAGAGCATGGGTGTCTGGAGATGCAGACCTGAGAACACCAGGGCCTGGGACAGGAAGGTGACACTTGTTCTCCAAACTGCTCTCTGGATGTCTGCTGCCAGGGAACAGCTATGGATGGATGAGGGTTCTGGCAAAGGACCTCCACACAGAGGGGAGAGCAAGCTGGAGGTCCTAGTATTCAAGGGCAGAACCCTCAAAGTCTGAACAGATTTCAGCTTTGTACTGGATATTGAGCCCCTTAAGATTTGAGCCTAACAAACAGGGGTTTGAGTACTACTTAATAGAAAAGTTATGTAAAGATATGTAATTTGTAATCAATGAATGCTGATGATTTGTTTAATAAAATGTGTGAATAGTTTAAAGTTCTGATGACTGGTATGCCAGGCTTTTTATGGGTTACCATCTAGCTCCCTACTTTGTGCAAACTAAAATGAAAATTAAAACATGTCACTTCGGGGGGTGTGAATTGTTGTTGTGCACCAGGTAAGGAGCCTGTGTTCAGGACAACACACTCAAGTACTATCAGCAGTGTCTAGGGAGGGCAGTTGCATTTGTTTCACACAGTCTCACCATCTGGGAAAATGCAATGCAGTATTAGCAGTTTCCTGTAGGCAAGAACTCTCCTTAAACAGCAATTTTGAAAAACAATATGTTGAAAATAAAAGCCTACAGTTCATCTTATGTTCACAGCCCACTGCTGCTGAAGGAACATTGCAAATGCCAAGCTGACCTAGAAAGCCACATATTCTGTTCCACCTCACTGTTACTCTGCTCCTTGACAGCCTCCATCTGTCTTTGAACCAGAAGCAAGACTTAATTATAAAGACAAGAAACAAAAGAAAAGTGAAGAGAAAGGAATCAAAACTGGAAAACAAAGAATGCTAGAAAGAAGAACCATCTTTTTTAAAAGCCAGTACATGAATAATGTTTCAAAGAAATTTTAGTGAAAGACAAAATTCTTGAAACTGTTTAATGTTCCAAATCAGTTACAGACTCATATTTTCACATGTATCTGTATAAACAGTATACACATTTAGTCATGAGGTCTCACAAAGACATTTAAATACAGTTTAATTGTCCATTTTTCCCTCCTTTTTATTTCTTTTTAACTACTGAAATCATCTTCTTTAATTGCATGCCAAAGTCTGAGAGTGCTTAGTGGCACTTCAAAACTTTGACCAAATAAGCAAACCAATTAGATTAATTGGCACCAGCGGTAGTGTGTGCTTTTGGATAATACACAGATGGGAAAAAAACTCTCAACATTTACTAGTTTTAAAGCTCTGTTTGCAAAGCTTTGCTTGTTTAAAGGATTATGTCTATGTATCCGGCTACTATTGATTTTCACAGAAGAGGAATGGGATGTACACATCCTGTCACAATGTGTATCCACGAAATATCTTCCAGACTGACATGCAGACTCAAAAAATATTTACTACTTCCCATTTTCAGTCCCAAAACAATTCAATATGTACAATATGCGCAATATTGTGCATGCCTCTGAAGAAGTGAGGGCTGAGGACAGGGTCACAAAATAACTCCTTAAATAATTAGCAAATTATTTATATTTCAGCAGTGCCATGAATAGATAAATTCCTAGTCTTACACAAAGGTTCTAACTTTACTACTCTACTTTTGAAAAAGATCTCTACTTTTTCAGTCCTTTTTTTGCTTAGTCCTCTCTTTTTCATATCATAGGAAGATCAGTAGAATTTTTTTTCTGGGACTGGCATCATATAATCTTTGAAGTTACCCAACACTTTAAAGCACCACATGTCTTTTATATTCCTGTATTGCTCTTTAGGAGTTTGGACTCTGCATATTATGCAACAGTCACAGTAGGTAGCTGCAAATTCTCTAAAGACTTGAGGGCTGCAATAAGTGCTGGATAAGTCATGGATTGAAACAGCTAGTCAAACAGCTATTGCAGAGTTGGTGGCATATTTGAGAAGTTATACAGCTCTTTTGAGCACCCCTAATACCTCTGAACTCTATTTAACTGAGAAGCAACAAAAGAAAGAACTGACTGTAAATATGTTATTTCTGATTTAAATTGATTAGTAATAAAAAGAGCTTCATAAGTCACCTGTGAGATAAAGGAATACTCCTGTGTTACCATGTCAAAATTAGAACTGAAAAACAGAGTTTGATGACAGTCAGAAGGAAACTTGTAGAAGCAGCATTAAGCCCCACCAATCATTCCTACACAGTGCTGTTGTGCATAAACCTGTCTCCATCAAAACTTGTAGCAAACTGGGAATATACTGTCAGCTCAGCAGAACTGGTAACTTGGTGCAAAGCAGTTAACAAGGATACAGTAGTTGCAGTCCTAAGTTTTCAAAATCCATTAAAAAAGTTAACCTAAGTTGACTACAAAATGATCCATATGACTTCAGTTCCATATGGCACCATAAGGGACAGAGTAAAAAATCTGGGAATCTTCCCATGGCAGCTGCTTCTTGCTGTAGCATTGGCTTGAGCACCATGCTTGCAGTAACTGGAAAATGAGATCACTGAGCAGGGACCCTGCACACTTCAAAAATCCAGTCAGATCTCTTACATTGATGAGGACTCACTATGAGGCATGAGAATAGTCTATAGCCCATGTACAAAGAAAAGGGATTATTTTGACCACATGTGAGATATGCCTTCCCAGATGGGTAACAAGAGAAGATGTCAGGAACATGAACTGATTTTCTCCATAAGATGGCTAACTATCATTAGCTTTCAATCTCAGGCATGAAAACATTTACCTTGCAGACCTTTTCAATGAATGCACTTCTGCGTTCACACTTCTAGCCCAAGGTCTGTGATGGTATGGCACTGTCTGGAATCAGACCTGGGCTGTCTAGCCAATGAACAATGGGCTAATGGAGACTCATTGAAAGAGTATTTGATTCTGTTTCAATCATTTGAAACATCATCTACTTGTTTTCAAAAGCACAGCACACAGATTGAATAGGTTGGTGTTGCTAACTTTCCCTGGGAAAATAGTCCTTTTGAAATTGATGCATTGCTTACAACAAACTCAGTACAACTGTTCCTGGGCATCTCAATTTTTCTCATTTTGTTTTAGTTTTGAATATGTATTATTTAGATGGTGAATTTCACCATGAAGTTCAGACACTGATGAATTGCTGTGCCTACTCACAGTGCTGTGTAAGCAATAATTCAATCTCCAAAGTATTGTAAAAGTGATTTACAGTGAGTGACAATAAGTGATTTAATAACTGTTTCAGTTAAGGCTGTAGGGTATATAGTAAACCTCTAGCCTGCAAAACCTGTTTCAGCTACTGTGGCTCTCTGCAGATCTGTAAAAAATGTGTTAAGCTACCAAAATCTGGAGACAGCAAATTCACCTGAGAGTCTCAAATGCTATAGAGACCATGCTATTAACAATTAATTTAATCATTAATACCAGTTAAATTTTTATTAAAATATTTTCTTATATGCAATACACTTTTAACGCTGTCAGCGAAAATAAGAAAATGAAACCCCAAAACTTCAAATGTTCACTAACAAAGGATAGTAGTTGGGTTTTGTGTCATAAGAAAATTTATAAAAAAGTCAAAGAACACAAACCTTTAGGCAAAACCAGCAGACAAAACATGAAAGATTTTCAGGTGCATTACCTTTCAGACTTATTTTGCAAATTTCAAATGCAAGCTTCATGTATAGCAAATTGAATGAGTTCTCTGTGCACTCACCCTGTGATAAAGAATAAATATTGACATACTCTGGCTGAATCTTTTACTCCTGATTTTAAAGGTTTGTCAAACCTCTCTGGGGACTGTTGTGTGCTTATATATAAAAAATACGCTACTGCTATATCTTCATTTATTGAAGTCAGAACTTGTGATCCCATATTGTTACAGACTCTGGCAACTTACACCCTATAGGAGGCACACAGGTGTTTTCCTACAGCCCCAAGACTATGGTACACGATTTGGGCAATTGATATCCATGACACTGACACATAAATAGAATACTTATGCATGTGGAGAACAAAATGGGGTAAAAGCCTTAGTGACTGGGAGACCCTTTTGAAGAGTAGTGTTAATGTCACTTGTATACTATGGAAATTTTTACTGTATTGTTTTGGCAAAAATTTTGAATGGTTGTCATTCCTTTTCACTCCCAAGAATGACAGCACTGAGATGTGTAAAATCCATAGAGCTTTTCTTTCGTCTCAGAAAAGAGTGCAAGCTTTGACTTTTAAAGGCTTTTGATACTTTTAAAGCCAATACCAATACAAAGTATGTTAAACTGGTTGAAAAGGAACTGCTTTTCTATCATGTTTCAGTATTTGGGGTTGAAATACAAGGTAGAATAGTCTGAGTGCTATTTTATGTTTCTGCTGCTTTGATAAGGTAAAGACAAAAAGAAAAAAAAAAAAAAAAAAAACAAACTACCAGAGATAAACTGGAGGATTACCAATAGACATTAAGTAGGACATAATGAATCAGTAGCTCTGCTGAGAGTTTAACAAAGGCACCATTGTTCTGCCACACAACAGGGGTGAAAGGTTAATCAGAGGCAAGAGCATACTAAAATTTGGGGACAGGAAAAGATATTAAACCTTCTGAAAAATATCAAAAGCTCACATTTGAACTTTTTCACCCTGCTTCTTTGGCATTTTCACGTCCCCTGGAACAAATCAAGATATCCTGATCTCATTAAATGACTGTTTAACTTACTTTTCTCAGAAATGTATTCCATACAGCCTTCATTCTCCAAGTGAGGAAAAACTGCCATTTTTCTATATTGACTCAATTTCCTAGGGTACAGGCTGCTCTTGTATTTCAGCTTTTGAAGACCAGAAAAGGTTCTGATAGCTGCACATTTAGAGGCACTGCACTGGTATTTTAAAAGATTCCATAAAACTATGTCTGATATTCCTCCGTTTAAGAAATACTCTCTGAAGATTAATCCCACAAAACTTCATTGTATTGGTTTACATTGTTCTTGCTCATTCCTTCTAGTAAATTAACATATCTTCAGCCACATAAATCTTTGAATTTTTTTTTATGTCTTATGCTCTGTCTCCTCAAGTTGCATATATGTCAACACCCTGCATTCCTACCTCTCTCCAGCGCAGTCTTCAACCCCTAATGATTTCTTTTGGTATTCCCATTGAAAGCAATTAGCTGCACCAAAGCTCATTCCCTCCTTCCTGTTGCAGACACAGTACCTTTCCTCTCGGCCTGTTTGCCTGCAGGCAGGACAGTTGGGAAGACAAGTGTTCTCTGTTCTTGTCATAGGTCCTTGCCAAGAGCACTCCATGTGCCTCCTGTCCCTCCAGGAGACAAAGCCACTAAATTCAACAGGGCATAATTAATCAACTTTCATCTTTGGTGCTACAACTGTTCCTACCTTCAAAGAAAGAGTCTTCCACCTCTTTTTTCACCTTCTACATTCTACGCTTTTTTTTTTTTTTTTTGTTTGTTTGTTTGTTTGTTTGTTTTTGTGGTTTTTTTGGGTTTTTTGTTTTTGGTATGTACTCTGTACACTGCACCAACAATGCAAATGGGTGCCTCATCATTTATTTTATTCTCTCTGATCAGCCTCATATTTGAACAGCTTGAGTTAAATGTTCCACCATTTCTTGCTCCCTTTTCTTGTCTTCTCCTTCCAATCTAGAGGAAATCAGAAGTTTATAATTCCTTAATTTAGAACACATTGCACTTGAGTTTTCAGTCTCAAGCAGTTCTTGGTCTGTTTAGGGATACAGTGGCAACTGCATGTATTCTCAATGGTTTATATTTTTTCTGGCATCCACTGAAGTTTAGAGGACAAATTTGGACAAATCTTTTCAGACATTCTGTGGTCCTTCTGGACCACACTGACTTTCTCCTTCTTAAGACCAGCTATAGGATACACAGAAATGGACTTGAAACTGCATTGGAGGAAATCAGATTGAACAGGAAATAGTTCTTCACACAGAAGGTGGTTGGGCACTGGAAAACTGGTTCCCTGCGGAAGTGGTCACAGCACCAGCCTGACAGAGTTCATGGAGCATCTGGACAACAAGTTAATCATATGGTTTAGTGTTAGGTGGTCCTGCAAGGAGCAGGGAGTTGCTCTTGATGGTCCTCATGAGTCTCTACCAGCTCAAGATATTCTGTGATTCCCGACAATGTACTTCGGTAGGAGGAACAAATGTGACATCGTGAAAAAAAAAAAGGAGGAAACAGCATATCCATACTCTGTACTTTATGCATCTGAATTAAGCAGAGAATACAGTTACATTAGAAACTTAAGCTGTAGTTAAAAGAAAACCATGCCCTGCAGATACTGAAGGAAAAGGAGGGTATGTTTCAGTTTGGTATGAAAGTAACCAGAAGTATGTAGCTTAAATGGCACAAACTGGACACTTAGAATGAAGGGAAGATCACTGATTTTATGGACAGGGAACCAGGGACAATTTTCTGTCATGTAGCATTCTCAGATTAAAACCAAATGTCATTCAGACATGAGCTACAGTTCAGCAATATGGATTTGGGAGCAACCACAGAGACAAATTCAGCATATGTTATGGAGCTGGTTAACATAAATGATCACTAATGACATGTTGGACATGAAAACTCATTCACCAGATCTCCTAGAGCCAAACAGATACTTCCGTTGGGTTTCATCAATCCTACTTATCATATCATCAGACTGGATTTCTTCAAATCTTTCTATAGCTTGACTCCTATTTTACATTTCAGCTTTTTATGGTAAAAGAAGTCACTAAAGCAAAGTTTCTCTCTGTTGAGAGAACTTCCTAGCACAAAAAAATATTGTCCAGATGTTTTTATGTGCCGTAAGTCCTTGACCTTTTGGGGAAGTTCAAAGAAGACCCTTTTAACCCTTTACTTTACAAAGAAGACCCTTTTAACCCTTTACTTTACACAGAATTCATTACTAAACAAACCTTATATTTGATTCATCAGTTTAAGTTTGTATATCAATGTGTAACTTGGTGTTGTTTCATTTAAAAAAGGATATTCATTGCCTAGTTTTCTGGCATCTATCTTGAGATAGAATGGGGGAATAAACCCCACTAAAACTCAATTAATCATTTCCCTGTTTATATACCCCCAGATAAATAATGCATCCCCAGCTCTCCTCCACACCCTTTGTGCTGCTCTGACAACAGGAAGTGACAGAAAATCCTTATAACTGGTTACCTGGCAGCACCATTCATGAGAAAAAATGCTCTGGACTGGATTAGAGATGCTTTTCATACTCTAAACTGCACAGTAGCTACAGGCCAGATTACATATGATTGAGCTTTATGGTATGATAACTGTCCCACTTGTAATTATCCAGATTTCATTTAGTGGCCATGGATAAAGTTGTGGGATGTCTTTTTCAAGTCTAGCAACAGGATTCAACAGAGAAAGGAGGTACTGGGTGTCAATAAAGAGTTCTAACATCTCTGGAGCAATCCTGTCCCGAATCTGTGCATAGGACCTGAAAAGCCACATCAACAGGTGCTAAGCCATCTGGCTGACTTCCTAGCACAGCTACACCCTAACAGGTCATGACTACAGAAAGGCAAATGTAGTACCTATGCCTTACAAACAGAAAAGAAGGGTGATCTGATGAACTACAAGGCAGTTACCATCTCAGTTTCTGGCAAATTCATGTAGTCAATGCCCTTGGAAATTTTTTCCAGGCGAGGTGGTGGTTACGGTATGTAACATCAAGCATTTACAAGAGTAAAAGTGAGAGCAGTGGATGTCAGTTACCACAACCTTAGTAACCAACTGATTATGCCATGGTATGTCCATATTTGGGTTCAGGCGCTGAGGTCTGGGTGGGGAGACAGCTGCATGACCTAAAGAAGTGGTTAGGTGTAGAGGCTGATGACTAGTGGTTTGTGCTCAGCCTAGAAACTGGTTAGGGGTGGCACTCCCCAGGAGTCTGTTGGGATGTGTCCTGTTTTATACCTTCATCAGTGTCTTGAGGGAGAAGATGAAGTGCACCTGCCTCAGCTTTGTGTATGACACCAGGCTGGGGTGCCTGTAGTCAGTTGATGGCAGGGCTGCATGACTTAGACAGATGGTAGGAAAGGGATGGTGGTGACCCTGTGAAATTCAAGAAGGACAAATATTGAGGTCTGCTATGGAAGGCAGAGTGCTGCAGACTGGGTCTGAGGAGCAGCTTTGGGGAACAGCCATGTAGCAAGGTGCCAGCTGTGTAGTATGTGAGAGCCATGGATCATCCCCTCTTCTCTCTGCTCAGACCACATATGAAATTATGCTTTATGTAAAAAACACTCACAAAAAGGCTGGTGAGACTTGAGGTCCCTAGCACAGGACAGGTCCAGAGAGGGCTTTAGAGAGCTGGTGTTGTTCTGCCTGGAGAAGGGGAAACCTCATTGCAACCTTCCCATAACTAAAGGGGGCTCATTTGAAAGAGAGAGAAAGATATTTTACCAGTTCCTATAGTGACAGGACAAGAGGTAATGGTTTTGAACCAAAAAAGAGTAAGATTAGATTTTAGGAAGAAATTCTTGAATGTAAGGGTAGTGAGACAGCAGAAGAGGTTGCCTGGAAAAGTTGTGGATGCCTCAGTCCTGAAAATGTTCCAGGCCAGGTTGTGGGAGCTCCGAGCAATCTGGTCTAGTGGAAGGTGTCCCTGGCCATGGCAGGGAGGTTGGAACCACGTAATTTTTTGCAGTCTTTTCCATCAGAAATCAATCTATAATTCTATGATATAATATGTGCATTATTAAGTATATAAGGGAAATTATCATTATTATTACTATTGTAAAATCCAGAGCCAACCAAGTATATTTGGACTGTAAAGCAGTATATATTAAAATTGTTGAAAAGGCTTCTTCAAAATTACTTCCATTTCCTGTGAATAGAGGGAGATCTGTACCAGCTTTGGTCCTTGGATAGAAACTACTTACCCAGGAAAAAGAAAAGCCTATTTTTAAAGGAACATAAGGCTTGTAAGAGTGTGCCTAGATGCTCACAGCTACATTTAGTTTACTTGAACACTCAGTTCCTGGGAACAGGCCAACACAAAGAGCTTCCCAAAGAATCTGGCAAAAGCCCAATGGGACTTTCAAGGAGAAACCATGGAGTTGGACAAGATGATCTCTCAAGGTCCCTTCTAACCTCAAAAATTTTGCAAAGCAGAGTCAATCTTGCTTTCCTTGCTTTAAATCCTTTTGAAGAAGAAACCAGGATTGATTTAGGCCACCAAAGGTTCTGCAGATGTTCAATGAATGACATTTTCATGGGAAGAGCTTGAGCCTTGATATTTTATTGTTAAGAGTCACTATCTTCAGAATGTGAATCAGGAATGAGAGAAGACATTGCATTGATGGAGAGAGAACAACTCTCTCTCCCTCCTTTCTCCCCCACCTGTATCTCTGCAAATATTAATCTGTAACCACAAAAGAGTAAAGCATAAAGAAAATTCATCTGAGCAACCTCCATCATGGTTAATTGTGAACATAATCCAGCTTAAACCAAGGCACTGCAGAATTCTGTTCCCTAGCTGCGAGACAGTAGCAAGTGCTGTGACAATGCAATGAGAAAGGAGTGTTTAGCACAGAAAAGTCCCAGCCAACACTCAATTAAGTTTTTACACAGGCTGTGAGCAGATGTCCAAGGGAGCTTAGGCAAGAGATAGTTGAAAGCTAATTGAGCACCTTAATCACTACTTCCCTTTATACACAGGCTGAGATACATGCATTTCTACAGTAACAATAAATGCATTTCTATGCTTTAATCTATCCCTGATTGCAGTGGTCCAAAACACCATCAGGCCACATCTTGATCTTAAACATACCTACTTTCACAGAAGCTTATTCCTAATTCATCCAATTACTTACTATACACTGTGCTAATAAAACCTGATACTAATGAAAGCAGTATTAGCTTTTTCCTACATGCAAGACAATTTTTGAGAGTAAACACTTCAAAGGCTTATACTTGTCGGACAGAAGTATAAAATTATTATTATTATTATTAATAATATTAATAATGAGTCACTACCATGCTTCACTTTTGTCTTATGACCTTCCCAAAGAAACAGCCACATCACAATAACCCCATCCCAAACCTAACCAGGTGCCTAGCAAGTGTGGAACTTACAGCTGGGAACTAACAAGAGTTGTAAAAAAAGAATTAAAATATTTAGCTGCATAGGCAAAGTGAAAATGTAGCTGCTCATAAAAATTGCAAGGAAACTGCTTCATCTTGGATAGCCTGGGTGGTACTGGCTAAGTATATCATGAATGTTTCCTCTGCACCACTCAAAAACTAAGCCCTCCCACAGCATTTTGCACCATTTTCTAGACCACCCACTCAGATGAGGATACACAAACCACATGTGCTAGGAATGTCTGCCCTGTACTGAAAGCAGTATTAGCATTATGGCCTTATTCCTTGCACAGCCAGGATTTTAACACAAACTTGCTTGTATTTTCAATTCCTTTGATTCTTAAATAGTTTGTATATAGTCACTGGCTATTAGATCCTTAATGATTTGAAAGAGGAATGTAATTGTAGGAAAACCCCAGCATTATCAGAGTAGAAATATTTTAAGCAAATATTTCCTGTCCTTCACCCCCCGCCCCCCCCCCCCCCCAAAAAAAAAAAAAAAAGAGACAGGCTTTATTTCTAGGTCTTATTAAAAAGCTGTATCTGACACCTTCACAACCCATTCTTTCCTAAACAGGACTCAGATGTTGCATTCTGAATCTCTGTGGACAATGATAAAAGCCAATAATTTATTCCTTGCTATGATGAGAAGGGTGAAGTTCACTAACAGAAATCTCAGCTTTATAGCATCAGTTCCATAAAAGAACACACAAAAATGCATAATCCTTTTGATGGAAGATTTGGGATTTGGTTACTTCCAGTCAGAATTATACTGAATGACAATAAAAATACATCTGCTGCATTCACAGGCCTACATTTGACTTCACTCAAATTTCAAGACTGAAAAATTACAGTAAATTAAAAATGCAAGATTATCACTTTGCAGTACAATCAGCCTGGCTGACATAAAACACAGACTGTCAGTCAGATGCAATACTGAAACATGAAATGTGAAACAGACATTAGCATCTCAAACAATAAAACACCTTAATTTTTTTTAATGTTGCTGCAAACTCCATCTCTGCCTCCATTCACCAACAACTGCAGCAGATTTTACAGTAGCAAACCAAAGCAGTTGTATTACTGCATCTCTTCTTTACACCTTTTTTTCTTTCTCCCCACACCACCCAACACCCCAGGGCTTTGTTCTCACTGTGGTAATACTTCTTTCCTGTCTAGTCACAGTGGCATTTCTTGCTGCTCAATCAAATGCAAGGCCCTTACAGTGACTGTGCTTTGATGTTAATTTATTTGCCCACAGAGCTAGCCTTGTAAATGTCACTGGTTTAGCAGTGTTAGTGCACTGATTAACTCCCAAGCATGCACAAAAGCACTGCAGATATATGTTTTAGTCCCTATCATCTGTTAGTAAGGTTTTATGCCCAGCAGTAAGGCTTTGTACAATGTACAGAGTAGCCTCCTGGTGTACACTACATTCTAATGTACACTGCTTGACAATTAAGAAAACTATCAAGGCTCATAAAAACACCATAAAAAATGCCTAACACTTGTTAAACTTTGGAACATCTCTTACTCCACTGCTTATTTTTGTAGGTCCTCCTAGCTCCTGCTGTGGCTGAAAACCTGACAAAATTTTCATTATGATGCTTAATTTCTGCAAACCACAGACCAATAAGCAAACACGAAACAGACTCTGTAGACTGAAACAAGAGTTTACTAGAAGATAGTTTGTCATCAGACTGCAAGTGGTAAAAGATGGGATATGGTGCATATGAACAAATCAAACATCCTACCATCCAAGCAGTGTCTGGAGTAAGATAATGCATACAAGAAAACCAAATAAACAAAGCAGTTTTCACTTCTGACATTTCTACAGCTTTTCCCAGTTAGCTTTTGCAAACTAGTCTTGAGATCAGTGGGTCATTCAAGAGATCCCAAAGCACTGGTATGGCTTCTAGGAAAGGAAGATTGTACCAAGGAAGGACCAAGGACTCAAACTAGATTGTGAAAGTACTTTATTTCACTGTGAGAGTGGGAAAGAAGAACAATGGGTCAGGGAAAACCCAAGAACCTGTAATTTCCTTCTCAGAGACTAAAAGAAACTCATATAGAAATATACTGGGCTCTTCAAATGCACTGTACTGTGTGCATTCTGTTTCTGAAATTGAAAGCATAGACCTTTCCTAAAAACACCAAACCAATGAAGAGAGAGAGAAATGATCAACCATTTCTGACAGTCCAAAGGCTGAAGACTGAGCATGGGTTTAGTTTTACCTTGGAAGACTATTCACTTCAGGGCACAAGAGGAGGAAAGGAGGTTCCTTCCTCCTTTCTAGCTCTTTTCCTTTAGCATGGACTAAGATGGCCTTCGAATTTAGATAATATTGAAAGTTCTGTAAAGCCTCTCAGCTGATTAGAATTTGTAGAAAAAAATTTTAAAATTAAAAAAAATTTTTTTTTTTTTAAATCTACCCAATTGGACATCCGCTTTCCAAGGAGGAAAGTTACTAGTCTAGTTACTAGAGAAAAATGTCTTTGCTACTGGATACAACTACTGCTCTAGTAACAGTGACTCATGCTGAGAATTACTTTAGATATTGGAATTTACTGCTAATCTCCATCTGTCTGGTCCAAATTCTCCCATATAACTGTTTTAAACAGCTTTATGCTAAGCAAAACTTCAAAATATTTGTTGCCAAAACACCTTAATCCATCCCAAAGATCAATGCTCATAAATATTAAAGACTTGGAGGGGTACTTTCTTGTTTTTCCTTTAAGAGAAATATGAATGTCTGAAATTAGGTGAACGTAGATTTATTTTGTTTCCATATACAAAATTAGATGGAAATTTAGCTAACTTTAAAATTTAGATCAAAACTTAGTCACTCTATTTCTATCAGAGTTTTGTGAAAAAGTCAACACAGACATTGACACCAACAGTCTACTTTCTCTCTCTCACTGAACTAGAAAATTTAAGAGTTTAAGGATCACCCACAGTTTGCATGGAATTCAGCACTGATCTGATACTATAATTGATGTAATCTCCCTTGTATGCCTATTCACCTAGTTTCTCTTTCCTCCACCCCTATTCTCAGTGTACAATAAAGCTTATCTGGTAATTTAAGGGTAAAATGATTCATTTCACCATTTCTAAAAAAACAGTGCAATAGTCGTACTAGAAGTATCCCCTTCTGAAACTCAATGAGTCTTTACCACAAGACTTAGTTAGAAAAGTCTAAATGGACAAATTTCCATATACATCTGGTATAACTAGAAGACAGGAAAGTTGAACACACATTTGTAGACCAAAGGTTTTAAAAGTTGTTTTTAGATTACCAAACATTTTTTATATAAAACAATCAATAAAAATTGAAGTTTATCCCCTTTACATGCACCCCTTTTCCCTTCCCCATCGTCACCTGCCTTCTGTCAATAGTAAAGTTAACATTACACTCCCACTCCTCCATCCGCTCCCCAATTGCACATTAAGACATGGACTTAAAAGAACAACATAATGCTTCAAGTATGCTTCATGCCAATCATCAATAAGAGTCATAACATTACTGAAAAAGTACACTTATTCTTCAGAAGCCTAAGGAGGACTTCCTGCGGAGTATGATCAAACAACATTTTAAATAAGAAAAAAAACCCCAACCCAATCGTGCCCTATCAAAAAGAGTAAAGTGTAAAATTTTCTTTGGACTTAAAGAAACAGTATTAAGGTTTACCATCTGAATAAGAAATAACCCCAATAGTTTTTCAGTGCTGCACAAACTGTGCACATGAAACAGTAAGTTATAAAGATACTACTGTTTAGCTCTACACATAGAGACTACATGTGGCATATAAGCATACACATGACATACTGGCCTGTCTAGCAAAAGATACATTTTTTTGTCTGGTAAACCTGAATAAACCTTTGCATCCAGAAGTATTTTTAAAATTATTATTTTCTCTTGTCATTTAGGAATTTGGATTTTCATAATAAAGGTAATGATTTCATCAAGAAACCATGAGCAATATGAGAGCATGAAGCATTGATGTGCAATTGAGTACACATCCTCTCATTTGATTACACATAAACAAGGATCCTGATTTTAAGAAATAATGGATGGTATGAAAGAACACTCATTTTTATAGGTAAGAAATTCTTCTGGAAACACAATAAGGTTATCGAACAGATAGCAAAATCTGTAAAGTTTCAAAAACATATGTGCATGTATGTGTGTGTATATATATAGATATATATTTATACAGGTGTGGTATATGTGTATATATAAACACACACATACAGATACCATACATGTATTTATTTAACTGTACAACAACATCTTTTTTTTTTCTTTTCAAATAAAAGGTTTTAATTTAGCAGTTGTAAAAAACAAACTAAATCAGAAAAGAATCCCCAAACAAACTAAGCAGATCATATACTATATGAACAAACAAAAATGTAATGCAAAAATTTTTATGGTAGAAGTGAGTGACACACTGGCAGCAGAAGAGTGTTGAAACTCAAAGTAATAAATAGTTCCAAATTAAAAATTTTCTACAACTTTTTTTAGAAGACAGGACCAGCACTTTTTCTTTTATCATGAGCTCCTGCAGAACACCTTCACTCTACAATATATTTAATTTTGCAACATTAAATGGACACAAGAATGTAGACTGCAAGAGTTGCCAGATTCAGGACAGTATACATAACATTTTTTGTTAAAAGTCTTATTGGTTTATTCACTGAGGCTAGACAGCAAGTCATATGAACCTATTTGGTGCACTTTTGAACCATGGTCAGTATCAATAAGTGGACAGAATCAAGGACCTGCAGTCCAACTTGCTGTAGTCCAACCCACTGTAGACAGGAGATGAAATATAGGACCACTGCTTGGTCGCCAAGTTTGTATCTTGCTTCCTGGAATTGTGGAGGTGGAATCAAGACTGTAGTGTTTTAATTGATTAAAGAAAGATAGCAAAAAGTGGCATTTTAATATGAATAAGGTTACTAGGCCTGTGAAAGTACTGCATCAAAAGAGCACAGAAGGGTCCCACTACTTGCAGTATCTGGTAGTGTCACTCAGTGACTCATTGACTTTTGGATACATGTAAGCAATAATAAATAGATCAGTTATGTAATAAGGCAGTGTGTTGAACATGCATTCATCTTGTGGACTTGAACACCACAGAGAGAGATACATGATATCATACACATTCATTAAGAAAAGTATTTTTGTTTGTTTTCTGTGTCTGATTTTCAAGGCTATCCAGGCAAACTCTTCCAGAGCATTTTCTTCTTGAGAAGAGTGGTCCTCTGAGTCTGGTCACTTTTTCTCTCCCTTATCAAGAGACTGGCTTTAAGGAAAAATAAAAGCTGAAGAGGTTTTAGGGTTTTTTCCCCTTCATTTTGGTCACATCATTCTGCACGTCATTTGAAGAACAGTTTTTGACGCAGCCATATGCTGAATCCTCAGGAAGTTCCAGATGTTTCCAGATAACTCTGTAGTTTACGGACTGTGGTTTTGTCCAGTGAACAAAGATCAAAGTCAAAGGTTGTATTTGTGATATGGAAGTGTCCAGTTTCTTCTATAAGATTTACTATCTGAAAGAAAAGAAGATGCAGTTGGAAATTCTAGAAATTTTACATCCCCACTGTAAGTATAAACAAGTTCTATATGAAAGGCCTAACAAATTGCCCCAATACTTGCAGGTTTACCCATTATCCTTATCATTCACTTCCTTTTGACATGCATTATTGTCCAGATAACAGTACCTTGGGGTTTTTTTGATCATCATCCATAATGTCAGTATAGTGATCTGCTACTCTGACAAACATTAGCATTGATTATATTCTTCAAATGTTTAAAGAAAATCTGCTTATTTTCTAATTCAGTTAAAAAAATGGGGGGGGGGGG
>CM031878.1:33094718-33186865 GCA_018697195.1 Certhia americana
CTCTTACATGAGCTGTTGATTTACACACTAGCAGTCACTTTTTGAGCAACAGAGTTAAATTTTTTGTTTGTGTTTCTGGGTTTTTTGGGGGGTTTTTTGTTTGTTGTTTGTTTGGTTTTGGTTTTTTGGGAAGCTTTTTTTTTGGTTGGTTGGTTTTTTGTTTTTAGCAAGATCAACTATGGAAGGGCTCCCAGCAAGGTCATAACATCACTTGGGTTGTGGGGTCTAAATCCTTGGAGATATTCCAAAGTCATGTGACATAGTGCCAGGCAACTGGCTCTACATGTCCTTGTGACCTCCAGAGATTCCTTCCAACGTTGACCATCCTACAATTCTGTGAAACCAACAGTAGATACCTAACTTGTGCCTTCTGCACTGGTGACATTTTTAGTTTCTAGACTGTAGTCTGTATTTTTCAAGAGTAGTCTTTGTTTTGAGCTTTATTACTCTGACCACAATTCCTTGCCCACAGCTGGAGATACAGATGTATGCACACATGGGTTACAGAATGTACCTTAAAAAGACGAATCTGGTAGGAATAAACAAGTTCACAAAGAACAATGAATCTAAACTAAATATTTTGTAGAGTTCCACTCTCCATGTCATTTTATAAACATGTATTTTTTCTTCTCAGACCACAGAAGCAAAGACTATGTTGATGATAAATGAAATAAGACATGTGTATTGTCAGAAATGAAATGACACAGCCCAGGACTGATTAAATAGAATGGCTACAAGATAAAATAATAAAAGGGAAATGCTTATTGTAATAAAAAGCTCCCTTTTCAATCACCCTTTATTTTCAAAGGTGGGAAAAAATAAAAATATAATTTGTTTAATTTGGCTTGCAGCTGCCCAAAATTCTGAAAGTATCTGGGAAAAAAATCTTGCTTTTATTAACACAACATTTAAATCTGTACCTCTTGCTTTCAATTTCCTTTCTGCATGGGAATTTTTTAATCTAAAATGACTAACTTCATTTACCCACTTGTTAATTCACTGATTCTTGTAACACTTTTCCATACCCTACGGTTCTGCAATTGACATGAGCTAAAAAACAATCCAGTGGGAAAAAAATGTTTGATACCAAAATCAAACTTTAATAGGCATTACTATTCTCATTCTTGGCACTCTCTTGAGCTTCATCTAAGAGAGACGCAAATGTAAGCAGTCAATCTAGCCTCCTTTTGTAAAGTTTGTAATCTAACCATGGGCTTGCTATCTGAATATCCCCTACGAGACAAATAAGTGTCTGCACAAGAAGCTTAGAGATGCAGAGGCCAGGAAAATGCAGCTACGTTGAACAACTCAGTCTAACGCTTCCTTGCATGGAAGAACACCACCCCTAGTAACCCTCACTGAAATATACTTGATTTTAGAAACTCAGATTATGTGAAAGTGCTAACACATGTATTTTTAAACAGCACTGCATATTTTAAAAAATGGATAAGGACTTCTATTGATCAATTTCTGCTTTGGGCTTTTAGGCTCTAGGTCAAGGGAAACATAAACACTTTAAACATATCCCTCATCCAGCCCCCAAGAGATACAGTCACTATGTCTGGGCACCTGGCAAATGACTGAAATGAACCCCAAAGGCTTTAATAGATGTACAAAAATGTATCAAGATAAACCCAGACAGCTCAATGAAAAACACCTGCCTGTGTGCCAGTCAATGAGGAGTTCATGATTTACAGTATTAGCATATGGATCCTTGTGCTATTCAGAAATTCTTCAAAGAGAATAAAAGGTTGAGATTAGTTGCTAGGAAGTCTCACAGTTCTAACATTAAAAACATAGCATTAAAATGTTTTATTTTAAGAGCTCAGGCTGCAAAGAACAAAAATATCCCATTTGTTCCTGCTGTATAGGCTTTGTTTTTCTGCTGTAAATTACGTCTCTGTTTACATAATGTCTCTCCAGCTCAGTTTCATCATTATCCATCATAGTATAACTATTTATCAGCCTTTAAACAAGCAAATGAGTGTGTTTGTATAAGGAAGCCAAAGTGCAACTAATGACAGTAATTTTTCAATTTATGGAGGGTTTTAGGCCATGTGATAGTTTCCAGACCTCCAAGCTGCCCCTGGCAGAAAACTCTATAAGATAGTTGCCATCTGAAGTTAAGCACCTTCAGAACATGAGCAATGTTCAGCCATGCTGCATAATCTCAATTTCTTTCTTACGCCTGTGCTGCCTAATGCATTGGCTTTCAGATTTTTTAACAGCTGAAGATATTACTTCTGATGCCTCAAAGTAAGATATAAAGTCTTACTAGAAATGTTGCTGCCTTTTGTGGGGTCATGCTAATATTTTCTGCACTGAAATGCAGAATTAGGAACACTGCTTAAGCCAGCCAAATTTTAATATATTGGACATGCAGAATTAACATCTGATAGCAGACTCAGCTTGAAAAAAAAAAGCGCCTCATCACTGTAAATTCCAACCTCTTTCCTTACAGTGAAAAATGTGGTAGAGGAATTTTTTTTGTAAATGTAATTGCAGATGGATTTCTGCCTTGACATGGTCCAATATTCATATAAAAACTGCTCACAGGACTAATTTCTTGGTCAAATGTTCTTCAAATGTCTTTTCCCTCTTGGGCAATTCTTATATGTTTGTAAGTAGCACCTAACACCAGAATTATTTTAGTATGTATCTGGGCACTTGCAGTGCAGTATCACATCTCTCCTGTCTTCTCTCTTTATCAGCTTCCTTCAACAATGTGTCTCAGAAAGAATGCCTCTCTTGGCAAAGAGCCACACTCACAAAGATATATTTTTCTCATTTCCAATTTGGCTGCATTCCTGTTTGCTGTCATGCCTATGGACTTGGTAACTACTGAGACTAGAAAAATAAAATTAAAAAAAGAAAATCCTTTTCATGTCCCTCAGTGTAAGTTTAAGAAGCCTGTGTTTTTACATGGTATCAATGCCTTCATTGTTCTTTTGCAAGTCCCTTCTCTGAAAATTCCTGCAAAGTCTCTGTGCAAGAGACTTACCTGCCCTAACATAAACTAACAAGATGACAGCCAACATTCAGGAACACACAACTCCATCACCATTCACTTCAACACCAACACCTCTAAAAGTCTTGCAGCTGTCTACAGTTTTCTGTTGCATATTTTTGCATTTTATCCCTCTCCTCATGCAGCAACACAATCCCATTACACAGTTTTGCTTTCTAGCTTTGTATTTCCTACAATCCATACATATTTCTTAGTCTAGAAATCTCATATTAATTCCTAGAAACTTCCTCAGCTCTGTATCTCTTTAATTTCTGTGCACACTGGAAATATTTTACATTAACTACATAGCTGCAAAGCAGTAAGAACATTTAAGATGGGATGGCAGATTATTTTTAATGTACGGAAGCACTGATTCTCTGCAAGTTACCCATTTAGTATTGGGAAGATATTTCTGTAAATGGATAAAATCATATGAATTAATGAGTTGCAGAATATTAAGGAATTAAAGGTTTTAAAACTAAGCTGTGTTTTGCTCTACGGCAGCACAGACCATTCACTAGTGCAGACAGGCTAACAGGTAAATAACTTGGCTCTTCCACTGACTCCTGGTAGACCTCTGGAGCCAGTATTATGCTGTTCTCAGCAGAAATGAACCACTATACCAGCCTGCACAGCCTGGACATAAATTCAGCTTTCACTGGGGCTGTACCAACAGCCTGCAAATGCTCTGAAACACAGGAAAAAATCTGCAAGAACAATTCCCCAAGGAAGACGGCAACAGTTCTACATCTACCAAACTTCCATAATGTAAATAATAATGTATAAGTAATCACGGATTACAGCATTAAAATGCCTCACTCCTAATGCAATTGTGAGGCAAAGTTCATGAATGAATGCTTTCTCTGGTTTGATAAATTGTCTCAAGAGGAAAAAAAAAAGTCTAGTTTAAAATGCACAAGAATATGCTGTTCTTTTTCATTTACTCAGAATAGGATACTCCAGATTTTCAACTCTGTTACGTTTCTATTAACACAATTTTTCCTCATATTAGTAAATTCCCACAAAGCTCACTATAACAGTACTCCAATAGTAGAATGAACAACCCCCTTATTTTTCTAGTGGATCTATCTTTAGTGGATAACCCCCTTATTTTTCTAACAAAGACAAATACTTCTTCATCACCAAATAAATGCTGCCAGTGAGAAAGAAAATGAAGGGTTCAACTGGAAGCACTTAACTTACTTTGAAAATATTTCTTAACATAGCTCAGTAATTCCAATTGAAAAGGATCTTGATAGTCCCAGCCTCCGCTCAAAGCAGGCTCAGTTGTGGAGTAAGATCTGGCTACTCCAGGCTTACCCTGTCAGGAGTTCAAAAACTCTAGACCACCATCATGGGAAAAAAAAAAAAAGTTTTCTTGCTTGTTTTATATCTGCTCTGCTCAAAATGTTTTGAAGTCGATTTTCTTTTTCAAAATTCCACATGAAGCCATGTAAGCCCTATGGTCTGCAGGCTGTCAAAACAGCCCAGTGAAAGCTGAGTTCATGGCCAGACTGCCCAGGCTGGGACAGCATCTCAGTTCTGCACTGGTGATAGCAGTACTGGCCACCAATGTGTATCAGAATCAAAACCATCTGGAAGCTATGCCTTGGATAACTGGGGACATGAGTTCTCAGGAAGCAAAGATAGGGTGGGAATTTACAATATGGTGGCTTTTCCAGATTCAATGTTAATGTGAACTGTTTGAGAATCAATGAATAACATGAAATGGACAGGGTGTTGCAATTCCTATATTTTAGCCTTCTGCAAAATAATTTCCCTATCTAGATAAAAATGCCACCATTCTGAAGGTATGCTTTGATTCCCTTTTCTAGGAAAAGGAAACTTGGGGGCAACAGTGCATTAAATACAAAGGGTAATCAATATGTGTAACTGTGTGTTATAGGACAGTATCTGACAAAGCTACCAGAATTCATCTTTAATTAAGATTATCCTTAACCCGGATTTCCTTTTTCAATTACCTCTCAATGGTTTCCTCATCTTTACTCACAGTATGGAGACTGAATTAACAAAGTGGTTAATTCTGGAGCTTGCAAAATACTGTTAACACACTTAGTCAAGAAATTCAACAAGTGATTGCAACCATTTAGAAGTGGCAAATATTTTCCTCTTTAAAACATCTCTAGAAGTGGGACATAATTGTGCTAAACGTAACAAAACCATCTGTGCTACAATTGCATCTACTTTGGTATTCTGGTCTTACTATTGCATAACCTTTCAATAAATTTGGAGCCTTTTTGGTTTGGACATTTTGATATGTTACTCATTTTGTGACTTCGGAAGATTCAATGAATATGTTTTCTTCAAAGTGGGCTTTGCGTTGAATTCCATGTTTTCTGCTTGCATAGAAAAAAAACCCACTTCAATTGTTTCTGAGACAAGGCTGGTCATTTTCAGGAAAGAAGCGACAAGATTTTTATGAAGTCACAATGCACAGCTATATCCATTCTCCCATCCTGCTTTCATAATTATTAATACAGCATGTTAAGAAATGTAACAACAAACTGGTGAAAAATTTATCTCAGGAATTTTTTTTTTAATTTGTCATTTAGAGAGCCAACACAGTTGCACATTTCTTTGAGTGCAAAAAGTTACCCAAGCTACAGTCTAAGATGTAATGTACTTCTCTGGACCATATAGGCTTGAAGGCTATTAAAATTGATAGCAGAGTCTTTAACCAATAACTGATTACAGAGTTTTAAATGAAAGGAAAAAAAGAAATAGATGTCACTTCAGAATTTTAAGAAGCACACTGTGACAGTGCATGAGAATGTTTCTCACCTGCTGCAGTACATGTCTCTCTCTCAATGTCATTAATCTTCTGTGGAGCTCTACTAGCTCATCAAGATATGCCTAGAAACAAATTCCCCCCCCCCCCCCCGTAAACAACTTGTTAATTAAGTCATAGCAATGTAATTCATAAACTTCAGATGTCTTCAAAACCAATACAAATAGAAATCCTATTTTAAATCTTGGAATCATATAATATTCTGAGCTGGAAGAGACATAGAGAGATCACTGAGATCACTGAGTCCAACTCCTGGCTCTGCGCAGGACAATGCCAAGGGTCACAGCGTGTGCCTGAAAACATTGTCCATTCTCTGAGCTTCATGAACTCTTGTCAGGCTGTTGTGATCAGTTTGCTGGGGAGCCCATTTCAGGGCCTGACCACCCACTGGGTGAAGAACCTTTTTCTAATATCCAATCTCTCCTGACTCAGCTTCAGGCCATTCTTCAGATATTGTCATTAGTCACAATGGAGAAGAGATCAGTGCTCCTCTTCCTCTCAGGAGGTCCCTCCTCAGTCAATGAGTTCCCCCTCTTCTCCAGACAGGACAGACCAAGTGACCTCAGAGGTTCCTTGTAAACCTTCCCCTCGAGGCCCTTCCCCATCTTTTCAGCCCCTCTTTAGATGCTCTTAATAGCTTTAAATCCTTTTTAGAGTACAGCACTCAAAACTGCACACAGGACTTGAGGTAAGACCAAATGCTTCTTTGGAATGTATTTTTTTATTAATAGTCTGGCATTCTCTAACTTAATACAACACAAATATAAATTTTTGTGGGTTTTTTAAGATACTTCATGCTGACAGGAATCTTCAGAGGTGGTCATTTCCTGTAGAAGAAAATCTTTGTATCTCAACTGTACCAAAAAGCATCAAAAGACTGGAGATGCCAAAACAGCATAGAAACATATCCCATTTTTCTACGTAAGAATCCAACCCAAAGACTCAAAATCAAATCAATCTTTTTCTCTAGAGGTATGTAATAATTTCTTTTCTGTCAACAGGGAGAGATAACGGAAAGAAAGACTAAGCAAGATTAATCCACAGGTAAATTCCAGTGCTTCTTCCCTGGGATGTCAGACACATTTCACCTCTCCCCCTTATTATCAACTTTCTCCTTCAGCCTGAACCATCAAAAACTTCTTTCTTTTTGCTTGTAAGCTGAAAGAGATATGGCACTCAACCTAAGCAACAAAAACACAAACCAAAATATCAGACAACTAAAAATCTAGGGACTGCTGATAAAAATCTAGACACTAAAAATCTACATGCTGCAACTTTTGTCTCATGTTATCATGAAATTAACACTAATACCAGCAAAATACAGACTTGCAGAGAAACTTGTCTAAAATGGGCAGTTGTGCTGTGTTCACTCACAGAAGGGCTGAGAGCTTTTGCCCACAACCAGTAGACAGATTTTAAATCAAACTATCTCACTGTTAAATGGTGACAGTTGCTTCATAGCATTTTAGTTAACATGCTGAATCACACTGCCACTTCCTAATGCACAGCCTTCAGAAAGGATTCTGGAAAAGAGATGATTTTTCCCCCCTGCCCCGACTGATTGACTGATTTGTGGGCTAGGAATACATCTGTGAATTCTCATCTACATCTCCTTCCTCTGTGAAGCACAATACAAACTTATGGTGGACAGTAGATAAAATAAATAGATGGAAGATTCCCAACTGACGAAATCTGCCAAATCATCTGATTGAAAAGAAGGAAAAAAATTTCGAAATATGAGAGAAGATAAAAGAATACAGAAAGAAAACAGAGAAATCTGCACATAAAGGAATCCAAAGCAAAGATGTATTAAGATTTTCATTCTGTAAAAAAGGTTGGCATTTGGTAAGCACATTAGTATCACATTCTGGAGTAGTTTATTGCTACCTCGTTGTTATTTACCTTATCACAATCCCCATTCTTAATTTGTTTATCTGTTTTGTTTTGCTTTATTGGACTTTTCACTTCTAAAATCTGGAAAAGAAAGAAAATACTGTAAAAATTAAACGCATCATTGGATACAACTATATATGGAAAATTCTGCTGTTAATAATAGAAACTGAAAAGTGAGTTTTTCATTTTTTAATCCATATAACTTACTCATATTTTTCAGAACAAAAAGTAACTTACAGCAGAAAATGTTGAGGTACTGGAATGAGGTGATATTATTAATCCTTAAAAGAAGGAATTTTAAGTCATTTAAAGTCCTTCCAACACATTTTTTTCCCCTATCTTTCACATGCTGGTAGGATAAGAGGTGATTTGGCACTACAAAATGATGTTGAGGTTCTCTCCAGTGCCTTTGAAATGTCACATTATCACTGTACTTTTCCTGTTCTTTTTTTTTTCCCCTCAGTACTATCTCTTTTCTTTGACAACAGAGGTTTTCAAAAAGTCCTTGAAATGACTGTATGAGTTATAACTGAAAATGAAAGTGATTGAGTAATTTCTTTTGCACTTTTATGGTACCCTTCCTTCAATGCCACTAACACCCATTTATTATCACTCATACAAGCCAAGATTGCTTCATCTGATACTGAAAGAGATCCAAGAAGATCACATCAGCAAGCAGCAGGACACTATGCTTGTTTTGAAACTTTTAGGACTAAAGGCAGCAATACTGGGAGTAAAAGAACTGTTAATTGTTTTTTCAGTTTTTCCCCAGAGAACACTTTTTTGAATTTGAAAGAAAAACCACCATATTATTCCTAACCTAGAATAGAACCTGTTCTGAAAAACATTGAAGAAAACTAAGTAATGACAGATAATGGGAGATTATGTTTCATATTTCATTTTAAGTGAGACTAACATCACTAGCGTGATTAACTCCAAAACCATACCCAACAGCCACAACATGGGATTAAATTCAGTAATTAAAACAAGGAAATAAAGCATGTAAGAACAAGTCTTCTAGAAGTTTTACTGACATTTTGCCCCAAATCCTCTCTCGTGTCTCCTTCCCTTGGTATAAATGATTAAATTGCATATGCCCTCCCTAGGCTGATGAGCATTTTAAGAATACACCTGGCAGACAGCTATTCTCTATCTAGTGAGAGCGACGGCAGATCTGAGTTATCCTTACTTGATTTACTTAACATGCTCAGAGTCAAACCAAACATTTTTGAAGAATAATTCTATTACTTCCGTTCAACACCCTCTAGGATTATTGCTGCGTAGGCCAGTAGCAGAAAAGTTTTGTCTTGAAAAAAACCCCACCCTACAAAAAACCAGACCTTTAATCATGGATTCAGAATCTTTTAGATGCATTTTTTATTTTCACAGGAAGAAAATTCTTGGTTTCAAACAGAACCAAGAACACTCTATATTTGAAAAAGCAGCTTCCTTACAGTGCACTTGATATGCAGTTAAAATTTAACATCTTAAGCACTATAGATGTATAGATGAGATACAGCACTAACTATGTCTGAGGAATCTAAAACAAATACAAACTCTGTCTTAGCTCTTCAGTTCCATAAAGTAACTTAATTAACACAAACCTGATTTCATCAGTAAGAGATATCTTCCTGGCAAGCAGTACTAAGCAACCAAGAAGAGATTTCAAATGTGGCTATAGTCCACACAATTTGAATTTTCACAATGCCTCCTTAAATTTCCAGTTTGGAGCTCTATTATAAAATTTAGCCCAGTTAAAGGAATGGAAGAAGGTATGTGAAGGTATTTAGCTGATACACAGTTATTGTTTGGAGTGTTAAAATGTGGAGGTAGACCTTCTATTACATCACCAACAGGCAAAGGAACACAAAAGATGTGACTGAGTGGGTGGCTGATATTGAGACTTAGAATTATTTAACAATTGCATTGGCTCTCTAGGAACCGGTATTCACTAAACAACAAGCCATAGACAGATTTTTTATTTTTCTTGTGTTCATGTGGTCAGTAAATGCATTATTCTTCACCCCTACAGACAGCTTCTTAACCTCAAGACTACCTCTTAAAAATGTGTAACTTTTGTACAGAAAACTTAGAGGAACCTACAGTGGTAGAAAATAAGAATATTTTCTGGACATGGAATTACCTTCTCTCTGTGCACAAAGTACCTCCTAGCTTTTGTTTTTTCCCCACAGTGTATTTGAACTTAGCTAACATGAATAGTAATATTTGGGGTTCGCACTATAGCTTGTATTGGAAATCTTAGTAGAAAAACAAGGGAAAGTAAATAATATCTGCCAGATAACTGAAGCAATTATAGAGAAGAGATGTAGAAAAGACCCACCCATGAAACTCGCCCTCTAAACCACAAACTTAGTGCACATAGACACTATTTTAACTATATCATAGCTGTAATTAGCCATTTATTGCCAGCATGTGTCCTAATAGCTCTGTATATGATACAATTGACACTGGGAATGAATCACACCTCCTTAAAATAGATGACAAATGGTACATTTTATTTTGTTAAGAATATAATTTTGACATAATGTTAAGAACTTAATTTTATATTTAGAGAGTCTTACTTACTGGGGGTCAGGTACCCGCCCAAAAGCTAATTCCCATTTGTCCCTGGAGTATTTTGCAACTCTATGTAATTTCTTTTCTTTTCTTTGAAAAACCGAAGTACCCTATGTTGCTACCTCAGAGAGAACCATGTTAGCTTTTGCAAATCTGGAACAAGTACTCTGATGCAAGTAAAAACTATTATGCCTTCTACTGCAGTAAAAACATATTGTGCCTTCTACTGCAGTAAAAACATATTGTATCTTCCTAGATAAACACTGGTGGGGGAGAGAGGGGGAGATGAATCAATAAGCTCTTGAGTTTGATGTTTAACTGTGTCTACTGCTAACACAAATCCAAACTGCATTTTTTTTACCTGGCTGTTGCTGGTTTTCAGTACAGGTGGTGCTGTATCATGACGCAGTGGTGAAGAAGCTGAGCTGCTATCACTATCACTGCCATCACTCAGACTAACCCTGTGGAAAAAAAGAGCCACAGCATTACACCTGCAGGCAAAGGGGTGTCAAATGGTGTGAGCCAACCGTGGACTTTGAGGTAGGGACTTACAACGACCAATCCCTTGCTGAGCAGGCTATTGTCAATCAAGGTCACAGGAAGAGACGCATCTGAGCAGGACTGTACTCCAGAAAAAACTCCTTGTGGCACAAAGGAGGAAGCTGCCCATTTGCACTTGGCCAAGACAAAGTGTCCAGTTAACAGCAGCTAACTTACAGAAATGGTTAAACACCTACAAAATTGAAGTGCTTCTACCTATCTCAGTTCACAGCTCTGTCAAAGGATGACAGTGGTCTTTAGGCATACTTTCCTGCTCTTCTAAAAGCTTTCCAAACAGCTGTAATTCCCACTTGAATACGTGTTTTACTGAAAAGTTGCTTATTTGTTGTCAAGAGTAACACGCTTTTTCCTGATTAAAATTGAAAAATTTACCGTCTCAGGAGAGGTCACATAAAAAAGCCCAGCTCCTAGTCAATTTCACCCTTCATTTACTTATGATCAACAGGGGATATTTTTTTATTGGAAAAAAACCCATTAGTTATTCGGGATAAAAAGAAGTAGAGAAACAATAGCCTTTAATAATTATATTAAAAAACTGAAACAAAATCTCCACACTTGGAGACAAGTTGAGCTTGAAACAATCCTTTACACACTCACTGACACGAACAGCTAGTCATCTTGGTCTTTTTTCTCCTTGATTCCAGCGGCTAAAGTACAACACGGAACCAGATGACATTCATTAAAGTTTTCCTATTATCTTCCCATTCAAGCAGTAGCAGACACTGGCATGCAGGTGCTGTGCACTAACAGGAAAACCCTCTGAATTACTCAAAGAACCTGATATGAAGAGTGCTTGAGAGAGGCAGTTTCAAGTCCTCCATAACCTTGAACAATATTTGGATGGAGCTTCAAGCTGCCTGAACATCAGATGAATTTTGGAACATCTTCTGAAGGTTCCAACAAGGATGCAGAGGTTTCTTTTAAAAATCAAAAATTAAAAAATTTTTTGTGACAGATGCTTGCTTCCCCTTCTGATGCACTGTTATGCATTATCTACTGCATCCTGCACAGAACTTACTTGAAAATCAAATTTCATTGATTTGGATTCAATTTAACAACTTAATTTAAAACCAGAAAAGCAAAGACGTCCTGTGATTATACATAGAATAGCTCATTCAACAGCTGAAGGACAATTTTCTCTAATTCAGTCCACGGAGTAATTACAACTCCTTCCTCTCACGTCACAATGCCATGAAATCAAGTAAAGTCAAACAAATGAGGATCATCATAACTATACTGACAGAAGAGTTTGTTATCAGAAATGGCTAGTTGTGTTTAAAAGTGTTTTAAAGGGACTCTTATGTGCAGATGCTTTAGAAAACATGTATTTTCTGCCCATTTGCTACTCAGCATTCTGAGAACATCAGACCACACCTTGTTACCAACAAACACTACGTGTCTTGATCAGCAGGCCACTTGCAATCACAAGACACTCACCTGCGAATCCTGCTTCCTCCTCGTGTATTTACAGGTTGTTCCAACTCAGAATCATTGTCCTTCTCATCACCTTCATCTGATTCATCTTCATTATCATCCGAATGCAGATCTTTCATTATAGTCCTCAATGGACCTGAAACAACAGTAGCAATAAAGTACAATGAAGTTTACTTCCCAGCGTTTTGGGTAATATATCCAGCTTTAAAAACTATCTTCCCCACACAGTGTTGAGAGAGAAGAGTCTTAAAAATTAAACAAAGTAATGCACTGGGGGATTATACTGCAGGGATCCATGTATTCATGAATCTTTACTCACCTGAGCAACTCAGCTTCAACAGACTTACTCATGACAATGAAGTGACTCAGATGTTCAAGTGTTAGAATAATTTGTACTCTGGTCCATAAGTGAAGTAAAGTACTGTCATGACAGGAGAAATTGACATGAAATGTATGCTTGCTAAAAGCATGCTTCTTTTGTATTTCTGGGGTTTAGTATTTTTTGCTTCCTCATTATATGTGACTAAAGATCTACAGGGACATATTGATTAGTATTAGTACATTTGTTAGGTTAATCTATATATGGATTGGTTGGTTCTAACAAATCATTCTAAATTGTACTGTACAAGGCAGTCATTTTGTCTTCCTGGTTTTTATGCATTTTAACTTCAGCTGTTCCCAGTATTTCAGGGTCATTTTCAAGGGGAGTCTTCACCCATGTTGATAAGTACAAAGTGCATCAATACCACCCAACACCATATTATCACTTTTCTTGAATTAACAAGAAGGTAAAAAGCTTGATTTGCTCACAAGTCTCTTACAAGTAAACTTGCATTAAACTCAGCTTGGGTTTTGATTTTCACTCTTTTTGCTCTAAGAGACAGTTACAGAAAGCAGAATATGTTTAATAGATCTGGAAAGTGTAACACTAGAGTTACTTGAAATGAGAATGGGTAAAAGCAGATTAGAAGAGGGAAGAATATAGAATGTCCTGGTGCCACAGGACATATAACTATGAAGCACAGCCCATCTAGGACATGAAGCAGCAATGGAAAACACCAGTGACAGCTGTAAGAACAGCAATTACTATTATGGTTGTAATTCCTTCAGCCCAAAAAACACAGTACTAACGTGAACTCATGTTAGCGAGCCTGAGACGAAGCTTTCAACTCTCTATTGGGGAAACAGAGTCAAGGAGTGTCCTCCCTGGTCACTGCCAGCAGAGAAGGTAGATACCTGTCAGTCAGTGCCATACTCATAACAGGGCTAGGAGTATGACTGTGTTCCCTTCATGTTCATGGGAACAGTTTTATGGAGTGTTCCAGACACAGCAAAGTTTAGGACATAGGTATTTTGACTAGTTTTGTGCAAGTGACTTCAAAGTTGTTGTTTGTAATGATTTATCACTAAGGCTGCCCTAGAACTTTTGTAAATTGGCACAGTTTGGACAAGTT
Source organism: Certhia americana (assembly GCA_018697195.1). Classification (NCBI taxonomy): domain Eukaryota; kingdom Metazoa; phylum Chordata; class Aves; order Passeriformes; family Certhiidae; genus Certhia; species Certhia americana. Next base: position 33,108,454 of record CM031878.1, read on the forward strand.
CAGAGTAATTACCCTTTTCTCTGTTTTCACACCCTAGGAAAGAAAACCAGATGGTGCTGATGGGCAAATTCCTGGTTGACCAGACATTTTTATAGGTGACAGTATGGAAGTGCTTCTTGTCCATGCATCCATAGCTGATATGTAGAAGCAGCTGAGCTGTGCTCCATTTTCTGTCCCTGTTTGGATCTCAGACAGACAATGCTCAGTTGCGAATGACAACTTGTAGTCTGACTGAATAACTTACCATCTAACCCTTGAAGGAGGGAAAGGGTTTTCATAGGAGCAATAATAAAAAGACACTTGGACTTCTCAGGCACATCCATAACTGACAGTCCCATTAAGCTTTGAACAACTTGTCATTCAAACAAGTTCTCACTTTGCGTAGGAGCATGTCTGGGAGACTGAAAAGCACATTGCTAGCTAACTTTTCAGCAGACCTTCCTACCAATTAGAAAAGCATTATTTTTTAGGTCCTTTTTTTCAAGGATAGATAGCGATTTTCTGCTCCTTGGTAACACTTACCCTAAAATTCCATAACAACCTTTTTAAAAGGTTTGAGAAGTTGTTACCTCCTAAGATATCAGAATAGTTAAGGAGAAATTTAAAATTAGGAGTTGCCCATGAGAAAGTTTTCTCGGTAAGGAAACAGATAAATATCAAAGTAAGCCCCAAGGACAGAAGAACTTGAGCAATCTCAGGTTAGCCCATTGCTTATGCAAAAAGAGGTGAAGAAAGTTCATGTTGTGTTTTTTTCGACACCCAAGTGAGCACCAGAGTCTAAACGCAACAGAAAAAGAGCAACAGTCCAGTCAAGTAACTTCCAGTTAAGGGAAAAAGCATGGCTTCTGACCAGAGCACAACAAACAGTGTGAACATGCCGTGGCATGCCTGGTGCTCCATACCTTTGATATAACAATTCATGGCCTGGGCAATGAACACAGTTAATTAGGGTTTCTGGAACTCCCAGAAAGAAACAGGAACGACTGTTTACTGTGGCAAAGAAGCGAAGATGTATATACCATTCACACTTCAGAGCTGCTCACATCAGAGGACAAATCTCCCATCTATTCTAGAGAAGGAATAAAGAACTGAAAGACAAATCTGTGATATGTCTTATATATGATCCAGAAAATATGGATGGGACCAGCCTGCTCAGAAGAAACCACTAAGTCAGCAATTTTTTTCCCAGCAAAGATAACAGATGCAGAAGTGGGTATCCAAGTCTTTCGGCATGTAATGGACAGTTCACACTACTAAGGTTTTCATGAGAACAAAAATGGGGGTTCAGCAAGAAATTTATCTGTTTATTCTTAGGTGAATATCAACTGCCTGAAGCCAGTCATTAACACAGTTCACTTCAGCTCTTGCCTTCTTTCACGTGGAGTAGCACTCCCACAAAACATCAGAAAATCAGCACCAGTCACCTACAGAAAGGCAGCAGGACAGCTATGCATCATGTGACAATCTATTTAAAATCAGTGTGCCTGAGGCACTAATGTATTGTCATAACCTTAAATCAAGTCTACCACTGAGGAATATAAATGGCTAAAGCAAACAATTTTGTTTAGTCAAAGGCTGCTTTTTTAATGCTCCTAGTCCAAAGAATAAAAGAAAAGCTCATTAAGAATGTATCGACTGTACAATCTTATAAACCAGGAAAGAAGCCAACCAGGAACTAAGTAGTTCAATAGATCATGGATCAACTTATCAACATAATATCAACTTATTTACAGAAAACATGCCTTGGCAAAGCCCCCAGGAAGAAAAATGCATTCTTTATTGAGTTTCAAGTAAACTGAAATTATTAGCCAGAAAACCAAAATGCAGGCTTGAAGTCTAACCATCATCCATCCCTGCCATGTATCTGAAGTAAATTCTGTATTCTCTTAAAACTTCCCTTTGAAAAGGCTGTGGGCTATCTGTGGGTTTCTGTTGGCTGCCCATGGGAAACCACACTCTTCCAGAGCTTCAGATGGAGCCGGGTGCCATGCTACCTAACCCTGCAGAAGGACAACTCAGAAACAGAAGCTCTTTTGGGTTTAGCCTCTGTTAAGTGACTGGAATGTATTTAGTCCTTCAAAACAACCAATATTCACACCCTTTTCTCAGATTGACAGTTTCTTCCTCTCCTTTTATTTTGCACTTACAGCTGCATCTGTAAACAACCCACAGAAAAGTTTCTAAATCGAAACTGTGGCCAGTTCAGGCAGTGAAACAGAGAAGAAAGAGGTAATGAGATGACATGGATTCTGTTTTTATTGGCCCCTTCATTTCACACATTCCTTTCAATTTCTTTTCCTTTACTGGTACCTTGTTGTCTGTTGTTTTGAGATGGTGTGAAACTGGAACTGGAACTGGAACTGGAACTGGCAGGACTGGGCTGTTCAGACTTAAAAGGAAAAAAAAAGAAAATAAATAACATTTTAAGAGACTTTTTTTCCCTAGAAAAACTCTTATGGTTAATTAACGCCTAAAGCATTCTATCAAGAAAAAACAACCTGTGGGGCCAAGTAATACTGAAATTAAAGACCTTAATTTCAGGTGTCAGTGAGGCAAACATTGTGGAAATCACTTTTGCACTCACCATACAAGCACACTACTACACACTCTACTACATTATGCCTAGTTCTTTGCTAAAGCCTAACAAGAAGTTTCCAATGCCTTGTTTGAAAATGTACAACTTGAGAGCCTAAATGAGTCTATAATGGACCTAAGGCACCTCTGTCATTGTCATACCGGAAATGCAACATTTTTCAAATTAGCAATGACATTGTGGAAATGAAGAACAAAAGATCTGAGCAGACCATACTAAATGCCAGAAAACCTCAGGCAGTTTTCTTTCATCTCCCTTAGAAAACAAGCCTTAATACAGTTTAATTCAAATTAAACTTTTATGCTGTTACTGAAATTCTTCTTATCCTAACACTTTCCATATGTATCGAAACTCTGCAGATTGTAAATGTCATTGAACTAGAATGATACTTGGTTACAAAGAGAAATTATCTAGAACTTACCAATTATAAAAGACAACTAAACTTTATCAGCTATTAATATCAGTTCTACACATTTTACTCCTATTATTGTTAAAAATGTGTAAATTGCCCTTCAATTTAATTAGGAAGTCCTATTATTTCACAAAAAAAATCTGTATACTTTGCTCTGCACTATTTTGCTCTTCAGCACTGAAGAGTCTTGCATCCTCCTGCCAGGTTGCATGCCTCCGTACACTTTTCGGCTGATTCCCAGACTCAGTGGTCCTTCCTTGCACACTCATCTGTGTACATGAGACAAAATATGGAACTGGTATGTGGACAGAGGGGATGCTAACGGAGAACACAAAACAAGGAGTGGCCATACAGAAGGAACAGTGAAAATCAGATTAGGAAATAATGGTCCACTACTGAAATGAAAACCCGCTTACACTTTAAATTTTATACAACTGTGTTATCATGATAAATTATCCAGGCTAACAAACATTTTCTGACTCTCCTTGCCTCATGATTAAGACAGAACTAAATTGTTCTCAAAAATGACAGCAGAAATATCCAGTCTGTAAAACTTCACGCACACAAGCTACCTAAGCCTAACACTTGCTTTTTCTCCATAAATCAATCTATTGTTGCCCTCATAATAGAGCAGGCAGATTTACTGCCTTTTGTTGCCTTTTCTCACGAGGAGAGATGCCTATTTGGGTAACAGAATGCTTGAGAAAAACACCATTAACATCTGCTCTCCTTAAAACAACACCAGCTCCAGTTCTCACAGACACACAGTAAGAATACAAACTCTGTACCTGTGTGGGTGTTTGCGACTTATATACAACTGAATCAATCCTGTGCAACAAAACCCAACCCAAACAACAACACACCCCACTTCAGAGTACCAAGAAATATTCTTACATGGTCCAAAGCATCAGACCTTTTTGAAACACACTGCAGCATCACTTGACACTGCACCGAAAATCAAGCATTTTTGAAAAAAAATTCTTTTTCTTCCTGAGTTTCTGTAAAACCTTAGAAGATTTTTAGCTGCAAAATAATCATGATAATATGAAACAGACTGCAGTGATGAAGAACAAGTGTCCATGCAAACTTTAAAGACATCAGCAAACTAAGTTTAGTTGTCTAGCTGCAGGCTACTCTTAAATATCTGGTTTATCTGTCAATTTCTGCTTCTTGAAGCAAAATTACTAGCTGAGAACTGGTTTCTGTAGATTAACTCTATTTTTTCTTTATTAACTTCAACATGAACTTAACTTAGCTAAAGTCCATTCCCTAAAAAAAATTGCAAACACTAAAAGACAGTCATATTCGGCTTTCAAGTGCTAAAAGTCTAAAAAGAAAAAAAAAAAAAATGGAGACACAGAAACTATTTCACTATTAGAAGTTCACTACTTTCTTTTTTAACCAGCTTGCTTGAAATGAAAGAGGGAAAGGCCTAGTCTCATTATAAGGCATGAAAATACCAGTGAAATTGCTCCATGTAGAAATTTTCTCCCAGCATTAACTAATTGGGGCAATACCACAAGAACAAATGAATAGAAATACATACAGAGTTATATGTTTTCCCAATAAAAATTTTGCTCTGCTTTAGCAAGATCATTTTGAGAACTAAAACCACAGAAAGTCCTTACGAAACACATATGATCATCCATACATATTTAAAAAGGATTCCTAATAATTTTTGAAACTATTTATTTACTTAAACAGCCCTATCTGAAAATTTATTCCAAGAAATACAGATTAGCATAAATATTAAAACTGTTAAGTATTGGAAATGAAACTTTCAGTTTTTGACTGAAAAATCTGGGTGAGAGCACACCAAGAAGCAGCAGTTGCTTTTAACCTAAGAATCAAAGTTACTAACAGAAAAGATATGCCTTTTCAGAGGGAACTAAAAATACACCTCCTATGTATGAGTATGGATTAGTGCCAACAGCACCCATTCTTCTAGCTAACAGAGGGTGTCTTTTGTCACTTAAGCAATGCTTTTTGACAGGTTCTTTTATTTCACAGGTTCTTATCCCAAGGACTTAGGTATTTATGGCTTTACGAACTTGGGCTTTCTGCTCTTATTCACTGGTTCCTAATCATTAAATATTTTTTTAATGTGTCTGAAATTAGCTAAGGCATAATCTTTCAACAATAGAAGTTTAAGACAGTATCAGCAAACAGCTTCTCTCATATGTCCTTTTCCTGTTTTACCAGTTTTCTCTTTCTACAGACAAGCTAATGAGAGTTTTTGCCCAAACTGTTCATTAGTGCAATGACCCCATATGATTTATTGCATTCTTAGACTGTCTACTTAATTTCAGCGCTCTCATAGTGATGCACAGGTAACAGTGACCTCTTTATTAGGCCTGATTCAGGGATTCTGTGCTTTGAAACTGTTCAGCAAAGAAAGGCAATTTTCTTCAGCTAAGTTTTCTGTGAAAATGTACCTTTTTTCCAGTGATTTTTCTCAATCTCCTGGTTTCTGCCATTTCCAAATTCTTGGAAATGTTTTTACAAGTAGTTCACTTGAGCTGCAAACAACTTTCAGGCAAAACCACCTGTTTACGACAAAGTATATAATAGAGCTGTTTCTGTAATATTTCATGGTTGTCCCATTTGTGAAACTTCTTGGAGCTGTCTGGTCCAGGGCCAGGAGCTGGACTTAGATGGTCTTTGTGAGTCCCTTCCAACTCAGGATATTGTATGATTCTGATTCTGGAAACAACCCCCAACACTTCAAGCTCTTTATTAATTCTTACATGAAAAAATGGAAGATATCTGCATGTAGGTCAAAATGGTTTTTCTTGCCTTTCCCTGAACCACTCTCGAAGGAAGCTTAAAAATTGTTTCTTGAAGTAAATGTTAAGTGGTGCAGCAATACCTCATTTCATACCAGTCTGCATATTTCTTATTTTTTATGCATGATATTCTAGAGATATATGTTTCCCAGTGCTATACATGCTGAAAAGTCAATACACTTGAAACTACTTTTACATCTGAGAACTGCTTCCACTTCTACTTTGTGCAAATATAGAATTTCAGGGAGGAGGAACATGCTCCTGCAGGACAAGCCTTTTTCTGCAAAAGGACTCCTGTACTTACAACTTCTACTACCACTTAAGTGCCCTGCCAGTGACCTCAACTTTCAGTAGAATAATTCAACTTATCTGTAGTTCATACATGAGGTTCCCATAGAACATCAGCAAACACCTTTTCACTGCACGGGTAACCAACCAACAGGATGTCCAGGGTGATTTGGGCATCTCCCTCCCTAACAGATATTGAAAAAAACATCTAGACAGGATCCTGGCCACTCAGCTCAAAGTGGCACTGATTGAACAGGGCAGGTACACCAGATGACAGTCAGAGGTACCCTCCAACCTCAACAAGACTACGATTCTTTGAATTTGAGACACATCCTTCATTTAAAAAGTAGCATCAAGAAAACAGCTTAATCGACTCTTTGCAACTGTTTCCTCTGAACAACCGCACTGAATCAAGAGGGATTTGCATTTCCTTAGAGACTGTCCTACTGAAACATGTTATCTAATTTTGAAAGAAAATCCTTTTCCTTCTGTATTTATGAACAAATTTTATTTTACCTTTATAAATCAAAACTAAATTTGAGACAATGCTAACACAAAAACAAATAATCAAGATTTAGAGAAGATTCATGAACATGAGACTGAGCAAAAAACATTGCAGAACATTGTACAATAAAATTGAAAGATGAAGCACTAGTGAAGATTCTGTAACCTGTAGGGTATTTTTGCTGAAAATACTTTACTGAAAAGAGTGGCACATATATAGTAAAGTAAGCAAAAAAGTACAGGAGGGAAGATTAAGGTTTGCCTTGTAGAGCAGCTGAATACTACAGTTTCCATGGATTTCAGGACTACAAACTAATGAGTAAAATAGACTAAGGATAAAAGGATAAAATACTAAGGATAAAATAGACTAAAAACTGTGTATGGCCACAGAGCATGAACACGGTCCTTAAACCCAAGAGGAAATTGCTGGAAATTTTCATCAGAAAAGCCTTACCAAGAAGGATAAAGACTGTCCTGAATATATAGGTAATGCTGGCAAAGAAATGGTTATACGAAGGCTTTTCAAAACTGGCAGCAAACACTGTTATTTAGACCACATTTCCCCAGAAATGTGGGAAAAGACATCAATATTTGTGAAGAACTGACAAAATATGAGCAGTGCAACATGGGGAATTTATTTTATGAGTCTGTATTCCATACAAAGTCTGAACTACATGGGAAAAAAATGAGGACAAATGAATTAAAATGTACTTGTTTGAGAACATTGCTTGTTTTATAAGCCCAGTGGCATGAAATCCCTGTGATGAGAGCATGGCAGCTGTGCCTCTGCACTCCTTTAACTGCGGAACAGACAGATGAAGCTGAAAAGCAATACTCAGGTACTGATTTTCTGAAAGTTTGACTTAACATTTTAAACTTTCCCTTTGAGAATTTCCACATATTCTATACACAGAACTAGCTGTCTTATGCCAATAAAGGAAATGTGTTTTGGAAAGAAAGTAACTTCAATACAAACCAGAAAATTCAGTCTAGGTATTAAAGCCAAGATGAGAGCTTCATTCAACTATTCTACATCTTCTGCTCCAATGGGATTAATAACGATAGAAGAGAGGTGGCAGTTTTTCTGGCCAGTCCCAGCTGCTGTGTTGGAAGCTAAGACTTCCCAACTCCCATCTCTTGCTCTATTTTATCTACAGTGCCCTATGTTATGTGTCACCACTGAGAAGGACAGACATTGATGCATCCACAGTTCACAGTCTGGGAAATCAGACAGTTTGCTGTCACTTTTGGGGCAGCAGGAAGGTGATTCACCTGAATTCTCCCCGATCTGAGGTTCTAATGTTAGGAGATCACACACTCTCTATTAACAAAAATAGCACAGGAGAACCATCTACATGTAAAACTCCTTTTATGGGTATAATTATGCTACATGTAAAACTCCTTTTATGGGTATAATTATGTACATTCCTCCATATTAGAAATTTGGTCCTCTCAGCAGGTACTCAAGAGACTTTGCAAATTCACCAGAGTTCCCCTCTATTCTTATGTAGCTCAAATTTTGTAAAACACTCCCAGCATGACCTCACACTAAAACTTTACTATGTGGAAAGGTTGTTGAGGTGATAAAAAACAAGTAAATACAGGCCTAAATATATGAAAAAAAGCAGCTTTTTTTTTTTTTTTTTCTGAAGTCCTGACTGCACAGGTTCTTCAACTCATGTCCCAGAAAACTAAATTGCTCAAAATTAAACTAAAAAGTACAGAGAAGTAAAGTGCAGATCTCTGTTGGCCCTGTCAGTTTTACAGCAAGCCTCATTTTATTTACTCTTCCCTCAAACTTAACTTCTGGGATCTAAATGATTATGTGAAAACCTCAGCTTTCATTAATTGTACATTCCAGTTTCAGTGAAAAACTCTAGAGAGAATAATACAAAATACAAAAAAAATACAAAAAAATATGCTAAAAAATTCTCAAGTCTCTAAAACAAAACAGAACTCCTCAAACTATTTTTCAAAATGCCGTAATTTTTAGCCAGTCTTGTGATATTGTAAATGGAACAATGATTTTTAGATATCATGTTTGGCAGCAATATGCTCGATACAAATTTTTCTCCATAGATCTGAAACATCTGCTAAGATGGTTCCTAAGCACTTGCTCTATGATAATGTCTTGTGTTTGTCTAGTAGTTTTCACAAAAGATCATCCATATTATAAACACACAGACCATACAATGCTGATTCTCTGGGACAACAACCATAGAGCATGTTTCTATTGTCCTATCGGTTTTTACCATTTACAGCTGACACACCTGCTTGCTGTAACTTTGCCTACACAAAGTACTTTTATGAAAAGAATATTACAAAAAGTAATCCTTATTTATAGCCCCTTATTTCTGCTTCTCTGATTTAAAGTAAGTTTTTGATAGTGTGATCTGAGTTTTACATTAACAGAGTTTTGCTTCTGTTTCATAAGACATAAGACTAACATACAACAAGGACAATCTCTTACAAAAATAAGAAAATGTGATACTTGTTTATATTTAAACTTTATTTCACTCAGATCATTATAATGCAGTGTAACCTATTTTTAATGTAATTGATAGTTATCTCAATAGGAACCTTAACCATTGAATGAAATTATTAAAAATACTGGGCTTTAATTACATTGTCTGAAATACTACCTAAATTAAGATCTCTTGTGGTACAACCCAGATCAGTCTTGAATTTTACAGTTTTCAAATGATCAAAAAGGCTGTATAAGGCACAAACAAATCAAGCTGAAACTCCACCTGTGAACTATATATAGATAGATATAGATATAAATATGTATAGATAGCTAGCTAGATGGATGGATATTTCCATAAAACTGCTTCCTTTTGCTAAATTATAACATTTAACATGCAAAATTTTATTAACTCTTACCAGTCCTCTCCCAAAGCAAATTTAGGCCACCAAGAGCACTAAGAATGGTTTCTTCCTTTGGCCTTTTCCTGCCCTGAACTCAAGTAGCTTTGCAACTGAATTGCCGAGAATACTCAGACCATGACACTTGATGATGGGAAGAAACAGTGTAGTAAGCACTATCTTGAAACTATGTCTTTTCCATCTACAGGATATAGCTGCATTGTAATGACTAAAATCCACTAAAGCAGCACAGGCAATGGAAAAATATCATCCACACACTGAAAGCTACTAAAATTATCCCAGCCTGTATCTACTTCTTTTCATGCCACGGTTTAGACGGTAATACTTTTGCAGCTGATAATTCAAATTATGAAACACAAGTTACTGTATGTAACCTCCTCCTACTATTTAGGTAATAGCAAAATGACCTCGTTCAGAGCAGCAAAATCACTTGATTTACTTCTGACCTAATCAAGTCTGTTCACCAAGCATGCTGTTAAAGACTGTAAGTTTTGCAACTGTTTTCTGACTGGGCTAATCAGTGTTGAAGAACTGGTCCAGTTCTGGTTATCCCCTGATGTGTGAAATCATCTTCCCTTGGGGGTCTGGCACAGGTGGGGCTGCCTGTTAACCTCAGCAACAAAACACAGCTCTGCTGCTGATGGGGTACTCATTATCAGTTGCCTTTAAAGTCTCCTTTCATGTTGCTCTGAGATGATGATACAAGTTCCATGGATGTGTAAAGAGATTCTGTGAAGTAAGAATAGCTCCATTTATCCTTATCTTCTGTCTCTGCTGTATGAAACATTAATTCCTACAACACAGGACATCATTTCCTCACCTTTGCCAGATGGCTTGCAATACATTAAGCGCACAGTAAGAAATTCTTTCACATTCAGATATCCAAAGCAAGAACAAGTAACATGTCTCAAGATAGTTCAAAAGAACCTACATACACGTTCTGGACTCAGGCAGTCTCATCTTACTGTGCTATACATCTGCAAAGATTGTCATTTTCATCACGACAACATTAATTACCAAATTTCTTGTTCCCTCCACAGCAGCACAAAGTTAAAACAAGTAAACAAATACATCTGATCACCAAGTAAATCTGATCATGTATCTACTTGCTTTCAGCCCCAATGGGAATGAATGGCATGAGATATTGCTGCTCAGAGAGGGGCACTAGAAACCCCACTAACATATACAATGCCAGAGGAAGCACAAAGTACACATTTCTACTGGGCGGATAAAGATTACTATTTTCAAGGGAAGATGAAAGCCTTCAACAGAAAACGTTAGGTTTCAGTACCAATAGAGCTGGATGTTCTCTGATGGATGTTTTTTGTGTTTTGGGTTTGGTTATAGGTTTTGGTAGGAAAAAGCATGAAGTAATTAATTTTGTGACATCTTTTTCAAACAAGAATGTAAGCTGTACTGAGGTATTGACTAAGCCAACACAGTACCACTGACTAATGATTCAGAGAGTTAACACAAATTCACACCAACCTTCTTAAGCTATGTAGCAGTTCTTCTGTTGCTGGTGTGGTGATCTCAAACCACACCAGCAACAGAAATGACCAGTCAAATGAATATTCAAAATATTACTGAAATTGGTTTCAGGTATCACACTGCCCTTAAACAGCAATGGTTGCCTGGCAGAGGAGGAGTGGAAAAGGTTGTTGAGAGTGAAAGGCAGCAGCCCTACAGAGGGCATGAAAGAAAACTGCTTGATTACATCCACTTCCATTTATTTCCTGTACCAGGCTCACATGCACACTTCAATGCTGGGAGAGCAGAGACACACAGGCACCACCATCCTTGAGTCTGGGGCAGGCAAATGATGTCCATCAGGAGCGTCCCTTGCCCATTCCAAGAGGGCCTCCCAGCATTCCTCTGCAGTGCCAAACACACAGCACAACCCCAGGGCTCCACAGCACAGGGAGGTGAACAGCAGTCCCTCCTCATCAGCAGGCAATGCACAGTGACTCCCTCTGTGCAGGCATGAAATAGGGTACACACTCGTTGCAGCAGTGAGCTCAAGCAGTCTTTATCCTGTATTAGTTAAATTTAAACTTCAGGGAATTAGTGAGTTTTTTAAATATAAAAATTAAATTTTACACTTACAGTGTGCCTGGAGAGTTCATGCCTGCTAAAACCAGAGTACAAGCCTCTGAATGGGAAGTATTACCAAAATTATCTAATGATGTTCATGGGGAGTTTGGTAGCAAACTTTCAAAAATACATGAGTAAACCACAATACTTTTCACCCCCCTAAAAGAAGTGTAAACGTACTGGTTCCACATAAAAAACAAAAGGACATATAAGCCTTGAATAGGTCTAACTATTGTAGATAAGATGCCAGCTGAGAACTGTCAGGTGTTAGATTTTTTTATTTTAAATATGTGCAGCCAGTCTGGATCACAACATAATTTATATAAGTAGATAGAAAAAGCAACTTCAAAGCAATTAAACCCTTATCAAGAAGATCGCACTTCATTGTGATTAAAATAAAATATCCTGCCTAATATTTTATTATTTTGACTGCAATCCTTGGTCTCTCAAAATTGTCATGACTCTACCAGACACGAGACAAAGTCCTTTTATGCTAACCCCCACAAACAATTATAGAACTGTCACTGCACACACCCAATTAAAACCCTTGCTTTCTGCAGGATAGGAGGTAGACAGGGTTTCCAGTGCTGAAATGCAGAAAATATGGCCCCAATTCAAATCTGCATTTATGCAAATATTTGAGTAAATTCACATGAATAGTCACAATGAAGCAGATGTAGCCAGCACTTGCAAATGAAGTAAAATACTGCAGCCTGTATTACAAGCTTAATCATGATTAATGCTAATTCTGTGGCCAAAATGTGACATTGCCTAAAATTAAAAAAAAACAAAGAGACTTTGCCTCAAGAATACAAAATTTCATGGCTCTCACAAAATTACTTTTGCAACCTGAACATTTAATCATATCTACATAGTTTGTCTCCACTGCTTTATTTTTAAATTCTTAACATTTCTGTAAGCCACTAACTTCCAAATACACACTGGCAACAAAATTGTCTCATTTTAACATTTGAGGTTGCTGCCCAGAGGATCTCTACTTGTCTGCCATGCTGCTTCCTCATCCAGCAATAATAATTCCACCACATACAGAACAGCCTAACATGAACCTAAGCTTTTGTGAGTGAAGACAAAGCATTTTTTTGCTTCATAGTAACACCTTATTAAAACAGGCAGAGTATAGCAGCTGAATTCTGCCATATTACAGTAGATACCAATGGCCACAAAGCATACTTGTGCCTACTGCCACTCCTCTAAAGAGGTCTGCTTATCTTGGGCCACTATTTCTCACTGAGCATATCTCTGGAAGGAAACACTTTGGACTGTACCATATTTACCTGATTGTGACTACTGAATTATCTCCTCGACACAAGAGTACCATGTCCAACAATACCACATCAGTGGCTGCCATGGTTTTAAGAGCAGTGTTATTTCCTGGACTCGAAGCAGAAAAAATTTATTTAGTCATCACATAAAAAGTAAATAATGCAATAATATGAGAGTTGCAAACCCACAGGGCCCAGTCTGCTGAAGCACATGATCAGTATAAACCCTGTTCTGCACCATTAATTATCTTGAGAGTCAAAGTTTTACAAATAAAATTAAACCTATCTTCTCCCTTTTTTTTCTTTGACCTTTCGTAACTACATGAAAACACCACATGGAACCCTATGTCACTACTGTTCCTTATGACTTTTAATACTACCTGAAAAAGCTCTGACTTTAGCTCCAAGCCCTGTAAAGAAAGCAGGCTTTTTCAGCTACCAGGGGCCTGGAGGTTTTACAAGTCCATGGGGGTTTTCAAAATGTTCTTCCACTTTTGCAATCATCAAATTACTACAACATGTGCCAGACTGAAAGTGGCATTTTTTAGATTCCTTAAAAAAGAAACTCATACTCTAACTTTAAGACATGCAAACAGTTAATTAAGTACAAAGGCATAGTCTGTGTGATCTCTACTGTATTTTCATTGTTCCATAAAGGCCTTCCTGAGAAGGAGATGAGATTTTTCCCTAAAAGCAAAAGACCCTCTAATGTACTCTGCTCTTAAAAACTGAAACTCCTTACCCCTGAGCTTGTCACACTTTGCTAGCACGCACTTCTGCCCAGATCGTATTTCCATAGGTTTAACGTGCCAAAATGCTGCTACCATTACTAATGCAGTGACAAATACAGGCAGGAAGGGAAAAAACCAATAAACACTACAAGCAAAACAATCACACTGGAAGAAATTAATTCATCAGAGACACAAGGACTCCCTAAAAAATCCACCAAACCACTGTCATGCATGGCAGACTTAAAAAGTTGTTATTCAGCTCTCTACAACTGCAGATACAGAGAGAATATTTATGTGAATAGTGAATAGGTATGTATCATCTGCCTTAGCTCCTTTGTGCCTTCCTACTCCAGCAACTTCACCAACAGCTGCCGAACATTTTTCTCCTTCCTACTCAGTCAAGCAAAACCAGCAGTGGTCAAACAAGAAGTATCTGAGCATTCCTCCTGAAAGGGCTCCACAGCTCAAAAGGGGCAGCTCCAGCCACAGAAAATGCCTCACTCAGATCCAAAATTCTGTATTTCTCCATCTCATACAACAGTTTGCAGCTCACACAAATATTACGAGAATATCACCATATTTCAGCCTGGCAGCAAAATCAAGGTCAAGTCCTTTTCTTTTATCGTGTTGCCGCAGTGTCCCACACAGGAAACAAACAGGTGGAGTTTTCGTTAACTAAAACGCCCTCTAATTGAATTTAAAAGTGAAATTGTTAGCTTTTTGAAGTGTTAATATGCCTATGCCTCAATAAAGCTACAAATCTGAACACTTTCACTCTATACGTTATTTCGCATGTTTCACACCAAAGCCAGTAAAATAGTTTTTCAGCTTTTATGTGTGATTTCCAAATGAACTCAAAAGAGATCCCAAACTCTTTGGAACACTTAGTTGATCACTAACACTGAAGTCCAACACACTTTAATTCACAGATGTCATTGAAATGTGATACTTAAAGCAAGACTGAAGAGAAATGCAGACACTTGTTTCACTTCCCAACAGCTCAAAGTCAACAGAAAAACAAAATTAAAATAAATACTGCAGTGCACCAGACTGCAGTGTATGCCAAACAGACCACAGAGGAAGGACCATACATGGTCTTGGTCTAAGTCACACAGAGAAAGACTATTAAACAAGGGCAGAGAGTTTATCGCTAAGCAAGGGTGTAATTCCCTGTATTTCCCACTGAATTTTACAGAGACATTTGAAGATCAAAAAAGGGACTGACTACAGGACACCAAAGGACAGTGTCCAGCTTTCTGAAATACACCCCAAGACAAAAGCATGCTAACCTGTCTGGATTCTGAAAGAAGAATTTCCATGGAAAATCAACCATTGGTGGACACAATGGCCTGAAAAACAATGCACCTCTCTCAGGGAGGGCCGTAACTCTACATCCTCCACTTTATGAATGTAAAGGCCATGTTTCAAGTCTGACTGCCCATAACTAGGTAGAGTATGATGCCTGTACCATGAAGGGTTGAGCATACTCTACTTTTTTGTCTGAAATTTATGCCCATGGATTGATATCATACACTTTGCCCCAGTTCACTGAGTTTGGGCTGTATCTTTAGAAATCAAGGGAGCAGCAGCAGTATTGCCATCCTGTAGCACCTCCCCAGTGGAACAACACCTATGTTTAATCATGCTTGTAAGATTCCTTTAGCACATGGACTTTTCAGAATGCCATGCTTATTTTCAAATCCCAAACCCAGACTTCATAACTGAGAACTGATAATGGACTATATCTAATTCTGTGAACCATCCTGTGTGTGACAAGCAACAGTAAGAAACTTATTTTTGCAGTCAGTTTTACATTCTACATTGCATCTTTTATTACAAATTTATCATGTTTTATATGCGCAGTTATGCACATGAGTATACGCATATGCAATACCACTAAAGTGAACATTCACCATTTTGGAACATGAGTGTTTGAGAAAGACCATCTCCTCCTTCCTACAGTGAAGAAACTTCAAAATTCTTAGCAACGTTATTAATAACTTAATTATACACAATGCATGAACATTACATTCATGCAGTATTATTATGTTTGCATAAACAAAAGTTCAACTAGAAAAAAATGTACCTGACTCAAAGTTAGTGTTTTTGTAGTATTCTAACAATTTTCCTTTAGGTTCTGATTTGTATTGCAATTTGTTATACCTAATTTAAATTTGCTGAATTTGGTATAGTGGTTTTCCTTTCTTGAAGACACTTAGGAATAAATCTGAATACCCAAATAATGATACATGCTTTATTCATCAGGGCTATGATACCCACCACTGTAACCATACCAGAGTGAGAAACAGCAACTGACTTAATTTTACAGCATATTATGACAGGATATGACACTAAAGAAGTATCTTCCCAGCTTCAGGTAACTAAGTTTGTTAGTATCACAAAACCTGGATAATCTGAAATTGCTTGTCATTGTACAGAAAAAGCATTGTCATATTTTTACTTCCATTACTCTATATGTGACGTTGCAACTTCTCACTATTTTTTTTTCCTTAATATGATTTTGTTTATAGGATACATCCTTTATGGATCTGGCTATGAAACTTCCTAAAACACTTAGAAGCTTACCAGTACATACCAGAAAGTGCAAACTATTTCTTCCAACATACAGAAAAATCTTTATTACACTACTCAGTCACTTTTCATTAGATTCCCTCGTTAAAAGTAATATGTAGAAAGAACACCTGCTTGTGAAATTTTGCAAACATTCACTGACCAGGCTGCCTAGCTCTTTCTCCCACAGCACTTGCCAACTGTGTGACCCAGGTACCTTAGGGGATTATTCTGTGTTTCATTGATAGTTTCTCTTTAGGTAAGTATATTACTGACTTTCTAAATATTATCCCACCACTGACTGAAGCCATACTCAGTTTGATTTATTAAGGACCACAGTCCAAAAGAGGCAGACATCCTTTCCACCCATTCAGATGGGGACCATGCTGCCCCCCCCACCAAAGAAGACCTATGTATTCCATGATCCACTATGCCAACATTAAAACACACAAGAGCCCAAAACAGCAGCATTTACTTCTCTTGGAGTGGACTTCAGCAGTCTGCTCTCCCAGTAACAGTGGCTTACAGACTTAGAAAACCCTGAATCTGCTTTTTAGCTTTCGTACAGAATTAAGGAACTCTTTAGGTCCCACAGGTCAACTGCGGATGGATGATGGACATGTGGAAGTGGACTTATGTCAGCCTATTAAAAATACAGAGGTGATCCCATTATACCATTGAGCTAGATTGCAAGACAACAAAGAGGGAAACACCTACCAGCAACTAAGAAGGATTAGTTTTAACTACCATCTATATATCTTTCATATAACAGCTATTTTCAAGTTGCTCGTCTCAATTCTTCTGTCTTTGAAAAAAAATTGGAGAACTGCTGCAGCCAGTAAAAATATATGTGCTCCTACATGGCATCCAAAAACATTTTAATTATCCTGCTCTACTATCTATCAAGGCAGATACCATGTCTTAAGGCTAGTGACAAATTAAAACAGAATATTCAGCTTTTTGAAAACACAAAAAATTAATTCACACCAAGGGTGACAAGTGCATACATTTTCCAAGCCATAATGAGAATGCCACTCCGACCACAGAGTATTCCTGTGTCATGCTGTAAAGCAGGGCCCGTCCTATTGTATACCTTCTAAATTTTACAGCCTTTGCATGCCCTAAGGGAGCAGTCATTAAAAGGTCACTTCAGAAGTAAATTACCTTCTCCCTCGTGGGAAGTTTCTACAGAGTAAAAACCTAATGCTGACACCTCCCCACAGCAGGGCATTTATTGCCTGTTCCAGAGAGGGCAAGCAGGGTTATAAATCTGATGGCAATAACAGAGGCACAAATCAGAAAACAGAATAACAAGAGAATTGAACAGAAAAGGCTGGGAAGAATTCTGCTCTAACATACACACTTCAGCTCTAGCCACAAGCACAAATAATGGCATCAAACAAGGTTTTCCTACTGTGCCTTTCCTTCTCTAGATGTCTCTATGAAAAAGGCTTCTGAAAATCTAAGTTTGCTAGGAGGATGATAAAATCCTTATTTTGATCATAAAATTAAAGAGCAAATTACACTTGAAACAGATGAGAAGGCACAGTGGACAAATATTTTCAGGAAAATGTATTTTCACTAAAACATTTTTCTTCTTGGTAAGCCTATTACTCCAGAATAGATTCTCCTCATCAGAGTGAGATTCTAGTATCTCCTCCTCCTCCACTAAATTGGCATCATGGACAGAACTGCTTCATTTAACAAAAAAGTAAGTAACTGATATAACTGCAACCCTTTCCTGGATTTACTGAACTCTAATACCTGAAAACAAAGATTTAGCATGTGAAATACAAGCACTTAAACAATTTCCTTTTCTCTCAAAAGAAACATGAATTTCTAGAGAACATCAAAAGAGCAATATTGTTTATCGATATCTCCCACACTCTGATTGTTGTAATGTTGGCATTTAGCAATTGAGTAAATGTGAATAGCAATACAATTCAACTAGAATTAGCATAAGTTTGAACATGGCCATCAACATCCTTCAGTTTTGACAATCTACCAATAGGCAGGAAAAAGAAAGGGGAGAACACAAATCTGGTGCCCAGTCCCACAGACTAAGAATACTCAATACAGCACTGAGTGAAGTATTAAACAAAACCAAATACCCACTTACGTCAGATTTGGAAGACACATTTTCCTCCATGTCAGAATCACTGGGATCTATAATATCATCAAATGGTGGCAGAGTGGGCGTCTTCCTTTCCAGTGCATCATTTTCAATTTTGACCCTCCCCACCTTGAGCTGAGATTTATCTTTTGTCTGTTTTTTGTCAGCTGAACAGGTAAGAATCAGTGGTGGGCCACTAGGAAAACTTTTAAATAATGAATCCGAGCTGGGCTTTTTTCTTTTTCTTGCAGAAGATTCATCAGTGTCCAGCACAGAGGGCCTTTTTGTGAGAGTCTTCTTTTCTTGCTGCTGCCCACATGTTATGGTAAGGATAGGGGTGTTTTCAGATTTTGGTTCCTTAGATATAGGTTTGGGTTCCTTGAAGGCCATCTTAGGAACCATTTTTTCATCTTTCAGTGGTTTGTTTTCTTTGGGTTTCTTAGAGGATTCTTTGGAAGATTTGTTATGTTCCCTGGAAGGTTCTTTGAAGGCACTTTTTTGTTCTTTTGAGTCTTTAGAAATTTTTTCTTTGTGCTCCTTTGTTAACTTCTGGGTCTTTGAAAAACTGTTACTACTGCTGCTGCTATTTATATTCAGAATCCTTGCCGGGTCCTGCAAAGAGGAGATGCAAAATTTTATTTAAAAAATAAAAAAAACCCCACTTAAATCCTCTAAAGGCAGACACAATATGGACATTGGACACATACCAGAAACTTGGAACTGAAGGCAAGTAACCAGGAGTTGAAATAACCATATAAGAACAGACAGAAAGCCCAATATTTGGTCAAAACATCTGTTACAAACGGGTGGAACATGAGCAGTTATCACTGCTTATTGAAAAGTTACAACAAAAGCTAGTTTTCACTGTAGTCATTATACCCCTCTTATTTAAAAACATTGCAAGGTTAACATAAAAGCAGTTAAGGAAATATTTATTATTGTCATTACCTATGAGAAAATAAAAATCACAAAGAAAAATTAAGATATGAATCATATGATGTCAACAGAATTACTACAGGATCAGAGAAAAAACATGATGATATTTCAGGGAAAGTTCGACTTCTTTGTTTTGATCTTCCAGCTTTTGCCAGATCTTTTTCCTCATAAGCAATAACAACCCTGAGTTCAGCCTGGCTATGGAAGATTTGATTTGACAGACAAAAGTCATTGCCTTTTTATGGAAAATCTCCTAAAGCTGGAAAAGCTTCCGTCTTTGAATATACTGAAGTCTCTGCTGAGTATTTGATTTTCTTTTTTTTTTTTTTAATTGATCTGTTTTAAGTGAGAAGTGTTTCTCGGAAGGTGGTGACTTAGAAGTCCTACAGGAGAGGCAAAACCAGAAGCAGCAGAGCAGTATTGTTCCTCCCTCAGTTGAATCTGAAAAGTTGAATTGGCAAGGCAAGGGGACATCTGCAACTAGGACTGGCAATAAAGGAACCACCCAGAATGGGTCATACAGGATCCTTCTTTTTAAATATTCACCTGGAAATTCTTAAAAGATAAAAACAGTTCTAGCACTGCCCACTTTCATGGAAACTGCCAGCAGTGGGCTCTCAGTACCTCAAAAACATCCAGTAGACTAACTGCACTGTTTTAAACAACAAACGTGTCAAATATATACAAGACAGGGTCCATTTCTACTCTTCAAATCCACAAAGTGATGTTTCAATTTACAGGAACCCATGGTAAAGAAGTTTACACCACTTACCTTCTTCCAGGCTGATTATATTGTATTATTTCTAACTGTATCTTGCCCAGGAAGTCAGAAACTTTTAGAAAAAAAACATTTTAATGTGTATTGCATATACCCATTAATTTCCTTTACCTAGAAGAGATGTGTATGTAAATGTGGTGCTTCTGGTTGTCTGAACTGCCACAGATTTAAAGAACAGAGAGGAAAACATATTTAGCTTATCTTTCACCTTTACTTAACCATCCTTTTACCCACCCACAACACAGACAGAACTGCAGAGGTGCAGTGGAATGTGACGGACCAAAGCAGGCCTCACCCCGCACAAGGACTGACTAATTTTTAAAAATGCACAGTGCCACTGCTCTGAAAAAAAAAACTATCCAAGAAAACAAAGCAGAATTTACATTTACATACAAAGAAGACAGAGACTATGTCCACTTATGTGCTTCCTGTTCACGGATAACTACTTACAACTTGTCCAATTAGGATGTGTTAAGTCAGTGTTTAATACTCTAGGACCTGAAAGGTCTACACAAAACATATGCAGATACTGCAGTATCTTCCTTCTCCTCTGTAACAATAGGTAGAAACAATTAACTAAAAATAATTACTTAGAAATGTTCTTCCTTCTCACCATCTTATTTAGTGAAACACTGAGTCACAGAGCTGCATAAACTATTCAAATGTATGTTTTTATAAGATGCTTCCTGCATCTGTACTGCAAATGCATTTTTATGTCATATTTGGAAAACTAACTATATATTTATATAAAATACATATCAACATTAACATTGACCAGAAGTATCAACAATGAACAATACTATGACATCTGAATGTCTAAACATAAGGCACATCCTCAATTCCCATTTAAAAAAATTAAAAAAAAAAAAAAAGCACTTAGCACTCCTTGACATATTTTACTTGAGTCCTAAGACTTTTCCTTGTGTTCTTCTTTAAGATTATAAAAACAAAAAAAAAAGTACTATTTCCTTTGATACAAGACCAGCACCAAAAGTTGAGTTATGAACTAATTAACTAATGCTTCTAGTGTCACATCATGTTCTATCATGCCAGAGAGGTGTTGCCCTGGGGAGGAATAAAATATGTGTCATTACTAAACTAGATAGAGAAATTATCTCTCTTACTAGTCTCCTCATAGCAATTATTTTACATATATCACATATATTTTACACTTCAGAAGGAGAGTCATTTTAGAGGGTTGCCAACAGATGAGATCTGTTAAAATGGTTCTGGGGCACACTAGTATTAAAATCAATAGAAACTTGAGACCTGTCTTCCTTTCGATATTAAAACCACACTTTTTTCATCTTCCAACAACATTGAAGCTGATATTTTCATAGAAATCATAGTACAAATATGTGACATACTTATAAGACTTATTTATACAACCCTCTCATGTGCTTTCTTAGAATTATCCTGTCTTAAAGGCAGCCAACCCATTGCTTTTATATCTGCATTTATTTTCTAAGTCAAAAGTGTATCTTATTTCCTTGATTTCTGCAATGACCCAAAAAGAAGCCAAAAATGACACAGAGCATACAGCAATGGGAACATAAAATCCGTAAGACAGAAGAAGTCAAATTATATCCACCAGTAAGTTATATCAAGCGTTATGATGAACATGGGATGCTGGTGGGGATGAAAAGTCACTGAATATTCCTATCACACTTCAATTTCACCCAGACACCAAACTGTTATGATCAATGACATAAGAAGAATCAGAAACAGATGGAGAATGACAAAGCTCACTGGTTTAATAGTGAATGTTAACTGGGGAAGCATAAAACAATTTCTATTTTTCCAGTCACCCACACAAATAAAAGCTTTTGGGTTTTTTGCTTATAAAATAAATCCCACTTCTCTACAGCTAGTACTACAGTTCGTTGCAAAAGACATAATTATCCCCCTAAAAAACCTAACCAAGCTGCTTCTCTATTCTGCAAATGTAATATTTATATAATACAAACAGGCATAGCAATAGCATTGATTTAATTCAACGTAAGTATGTGTAGGCAGCCTGCAGCTATTCTTACATTCTCAAAAATGCATAAAGTAAAAGTTTTTATACATTTCTGCCTGACATCTGTACTTCCAAGATCAAAACTCTGTTTTGGAATCAAAGTACAGAGGATCACTAATACCATCTCCATCAAATTAAATTAAAAAACCCCCAAAACTTTAGAAATACAAACATTTTTATTTAATACATATTTCAGGAGAGAATGCCACTGAAAGCAAACTGACAGTTGTTTCTTACTTTATAGTGCATTGTATTTTTTGTAAGTGAATGCTAAACCAAGAATAACATTTTGTTGCACTGGTTTTATTGTTGTTACTTAAATTCTTATCTAACCATAAAGTTTCTGTGGTACTTTGCAGTGGCAAATAGATAAGCATAAGGTTCTGTTTTTTCCACACTCAAAGTTTAAAACTGACCTCAAAGTTAACTGTGGTGTGCACAGACAAAGCAAAAGTAGGCCAAGCATATCAAAGGCCTATTACTGTAGCAGAAAAATCCCAAATTCACCCAGTACAGACATCTGGAGTACACTTTTGGGACAAACAACTTATGCCCAAGAACTATCAAGACTTTCCTGCAACTCTTATTCTAGAGGCATATTTAACTGAAATCTGGACACCGAAGTTGTTCCATCATTGGGGTTACTCCAAATGACAAAACCAAAAATCTATTGGTACATTGGCTGGAACTTTCCTACATTCCAACCATAACAAAAACACTAAAGACCAAAATTCAAGGCTTTTCAGCTCCAAGAACTTGTAATAAAACCCCCAAACTTTACTGTAACATTAAACCCAAGGTTATCTTGTGTTCCCATTTTTTCAAGAATAGCTTATGATTCTCAGCAAGGCAGATATTTACAAGCCTTTCTTTTTGAGATAAAACAACAACTGCTCATATGTGTGTGTTCCAAGTTGGACAGAGTGAAGCAATGACAGCTGGGGGGGAGAGGAAAAAACAAGTATCTACACAGACTGACAAAAGTCAGTGTATTGATAAAACACTTTTCCCCACTATTAAACATTCTAGGGATGTAATCTGAGATGTGATGCCTGTCAGACCCACATAGCTTCATGGTATGGGCCAAATTCTCTGCAAATGCTTGAGTTACTTCAGTAAAAAATGAAAGATTTCAAGCACTAGTTTATATGGATGAGTGCAGCAAATACATGTTTCATCCTGCTTCACTCCTTCACACTCCACACTTGCTGATTTTCCACATCAGACAGAAAAAATCACTGTCTAAATACAGTTTGGAAAATGACTTCCCAGATTTACACTTGCTTACAAAAAACAGAGATTAAAGACTTGCTTGCCATGGTGTATGGTTACTAGGCAGAGAATTAGCAGAGGACCCAGTATCATGTCAGTACCTTTTTGAAGTCCTTCTAGAGGTGTTTGGGCCGCTTATTAACCCAAGCCTCAGCACATCTGCCTTGGCACACAAAGCAAGGCATGGGTGAATCAACACTACAGCCAGCTCTTTAGAAGTGATTGGAAAATGAACTCTAGAGAGCTACCTACCAATATCATACAAATCCCTATTAGAGATGGTCAAGTGTCATAGTAACTCATGTTTGGTATCCAATGAGATGGAGATAGATCCTAGTGTAACCAGCAGCACCCTGCTTCAGCACCTGGTGCAGACAGCTGTTTTCATTTGAGGCATTAAACACTCATTTTGTTTTAGCATGCCAAAGTAAGCACCTTCAGTTTAATCCTCAGATTATACCTCAGCCTCTCCTCAGAAAAATAACCACACTTCCATATATACTTTAAATGTTGCAAGACCACATGCTTTAGAGATTGTGAGGCACTCACGTGCAACGCACACCAGGCGGAGACATGTCAAAGAGTATTTTTAGCCTGTCCTTGCTTATTATGCATCCCTACTATCTTTTCTTAGGCATACCCCTTAATTCATTACCTGACAATTCTTGTAAGATACAAGATTTGGCACAGATAGTGAACATGAAACTTACGAATAAAAATGGGTATTGCCCCTTGAAGTACATGCACTGTGAGACTAAGTAACGTACTTCAAGTCTACAAGATACTACAAAAGAAAATGAAAAGCCAAACAATTTAACAGAATAGAGACTGAATTTCTTATGTGAATAAACAGCAATATGCTCCTTATTTTCCCATACCATTAGTTCATTTCAACAAGAAATGATCTGCCATTTCAGAAAGGTCCATCTGTATTAATCAAGAGGCTCCTTGGACTATATCTTTTTACTACATTTTCAGTTGAGGATTCAAAATTTGATGTCCTAGAGACCAATGACACATTGCTTTCTTTGAAATATCTAGGAAAGAATTAACCACTCAAATTTAAACATAATTTAATTTCTCTCTACACAATTATCCTTAAAAATGCTTAATAAATGAAATTATTATTATAGCATTATCTCATATTCTTTACATTTCCATTGATCACACTTCCATCACTGTAATCCTCTAATACTAGCAGTATTACAATTGTACTATTAAATTTACTCTATTACAACTCCTTATGGAACAGGAGGAAAATGATTGTACAAGTACAAAAACCAGAGAACATTCACCAGACCTGTTCTCATAGCCATTCTTGTATTGCAGTATTTCACATGGCCAACAGTAAGTACATAGCAAACAAATGTCAAGACCTGCTATCATCGGCCTATCAACTAAAACATTGCAAAAAACACCCAGATATTTTTTTTAAAATATTAATTTAATTACCAGGAAAAGCACTTCTGGCTCAACTATCTTCTAGTACAATAAGTCTCACCTTTGGCCCATGAGATGATTTCTTCTTCACTTCAGAAAATGACAGAGAGTTACTGGGAAGGCTGGGGAGATGAAGGCTCTGCCCTGAAGAAAACGATGTGCCATCTGACATTACCATCATCTGTTGTAAGAGGGAAAGCATGTCAGTAAAACATTGCCAACAAGAGCAGAGTCTCACCTGCCTAAGCAAATTGCACTGGCAGAAGAATAAAAGTGCAACAAACAGTATCCATGTTTCTTTTCAAGAAGGGACAGTTTAATGAAATCACACTGATAATTAATTTTCCCCAAGAAGAGTCAGTTTTTCCCATGATATTAACTGGTAAGCAATCTCCCTGCCTGCACCCTGACCCATGAGCCTTTCACCCTATCCTCTTTCCCTTCTCTGAAAGGCAGAGTGAGTGACCAAGCATCTTAGCTAAGGTGAACCCACCACAAAGATACACTGTAAAAACAGATTGAGGTTTTTAAATAAAATCTGTGTGTCTTTAATTTCAGTTTCTGTCTTCAGGGCCTCTGTGTTATCTAGGTTACAGTAAACTGGGTGTCTGCTAAGCAAGAAGCCAGTTTGCTATTAAGAGGGCCTACCTCCCTTTCTTGATTTTAAAGACTTAAATACAAACAGATCATTTCCAGAAAGCACACGTAAACCAGCTATTACTAAGCAGTTACCTAACATGTAAAGATTATTCCTTCCATCTGTGGTAAACCCAGCTAAGATCTTGTCTTCTGTTCCAGTGCTGCTGTGTCAGGACTTTGATTCTTACCACAGCCATTCATTTATCTTTTGTTTCAAAGCTCCAAATGCCAGAGACCACTTACCTCTCTGACAAGCCCTGCAAAGCTAGAAAGAAGATGCACAGCTCTGCACCTGCAAGGAAACACGTCTCTCTTCCCACAGGCTCCCATGCACAAAGCAACACTGGCTTTGTGCATATCCTACTTGGTTACCCTTGCCTCTTCAGATGACCAAAACATCCTCTGACTCAGGGGACAGGAATGAGCTGATCCATCACCTGCCTCATACACATTACATTAAAAACATCGGGAAATCAAGGATGTAGATAAGTACATTCCAATATTACCTCTCTAAGCCAGGATGATACTTTATCGTCTACAGCTTCCTGAGGACAGGATTTCATTTTTTTTTTTAAAAATAAGTTATTTAAACACCACTCCAAATGAATCTTGTTGCAGACCACTTTGCTCAAAAGATACATGGTAGCTTGGGGAACATTAAGAGACAGTCAAGGTAATAAAAATCATTTTTATCAGCCTGTTTTCAACACTGTAGGTGGGTGCCAAAGTCAGAGGAAGAAGACAATTAAGCAGTTCTAGACCAGAACATGTCAAAAGCCAAAACTCTGAAAAATCATCTGTCCAAAAGCAACGACATTCTTCTTGCAATCATGGCACCGTTGACTGCAATTCGCTATTGTGAATCACAATTAGTGATCCTTTAGCAGGAGAAATACTTTTTTATGTGAATTTGCCTAGGCCCTTGGTTGAATAAACTCAGACAAATACAAGAGAAGGCACAAGCTTGCAAAGAACAATGAGCCAGAAGGAAAAGCTATAGCCACATGTGCATACTATAAATCTGGGCAATAGGTAGAGAAAATGCATGTATTTAGCATCCATTTAAGATGTCAAGTGTAAATGTGTGTTAAATAGTATTGTTCTTGAAGTCAAACTCTGCAGTATTTTTTTAAAGCCACAAATTTAATAGAACAGATTGTTTGCATAAAATCAAAGTCATTCAGAAAAAGCATAGTTAGAGTTTAAGCAGATACTTTATTGCCCAAAGTAGTTTTGTTCATACAGTCATACGACAAAAAGATGCATATCCATGTGGAAGAAAAATTTAGTCCAGAGGATCAGGGTTTGCCCTACCCTGAAATTAAAACCAAAGAAACAAAAGCTTTGCCAAAAATTCTTTCTCCTCGTGTTGGAAGCTGCCATTTTCTCCCTGAAGCACAGCAGTCTGATTCACTGAAATAAACGCACTGAGGTTTAACCACTGCATAAATGTTCTTTTTAAAATTCAGAAACATTTCAGTTTAGAAATATTCATATATTCATGATTGTACACAGGAATTCTTAGAAAGCTGACATTGCTAAAAAAGTGTACGGACTCCTAAGATACCTCAGTTTCTGGATGGTATTTGGACCATTAACAGTCTCTATATTACAGACTGTTTCTAAACAGGATGACAGTCTCCAGAAAGATTTAGAGGGATGGGATAAACAGAATTAATAAGAACTAATATCATGTGAGGTATGATTCAGCAAATGTAGTTACACACAGGAGAAAATAAATCCTGTAGTAGTTTTAGAAAACAAAATCAAACCATGAAACCTAAAAATTTTAATGTATTGAATCCTGCAGCCTAATATTTAATAATAAACCCTATAAAAATAGCCGCCGTAAATTCAAAATTTTAATGTTTAATGATTAACAATGCATGCAGTTAAAACAGAATACAGACTATGCTATCTTTAAAGCTGAAAAGAGACCAAGAAGTTTCATCTATTACTAACTCTTTGGTCCCTATGATAAAAAACCCCACTTCTTTTCCAAACAGATCTCTGACAGAAGAAGTATATGGTCTTCATTTAAGCCTGTTATATCACATAAAATCAATAACAAACAAACAAACTGAAAAAAAAAAAAAGAGGAAGAAGAAGAAAGAAAAAAAAAGAAATTATGCCAACCTCTCAAAGAAAGAAGTTAATATTAGCACTAAATATCATCCAACATGTTTGTTTTCTTTGTCAAGATCATCTGTGTAGAAAGCCACTATATTACCAACATTTCTTTAAATTAATAGGTACTTCCATTTTGGCTAAATTTAGGAAAGTGACAATTATACATCTAGTTTGAGCTTACTGGAAGATCTCAGCTGACAGAATTACAGCAGTTTCTGTGGTGGGTAGCTGCACTTTTCCCCCACATTAGTCAAACACAGAATCACAGGCTGGCAGATGTACTTCCACCAGCTTTCAGAGTAAGTCCTTATTTTCACATTGCTTCTATTACACTGGCAATGCACACTGCTTGACTGTGGGCATGTCAGTGTATGTGCCTCTACTAAACCAAGGCTACATCAAACAAGGAAAAGGTGGGAATAAGCATATCACAGCAAGACACTACTATCATAACAAGAATGCAAGCTCACTGATAGCACAGCATAACTCTCCAGCACAGCTTATATGCACTTTTTTTTACTATTTTCCTCCTTCCTGCATTGCAAGTTTCCTGTTGTCTTACAGGTGCCTAGAGCTACAGCTCAAGAGACGGGGGACATGACTGCAGCCCATGCTTGAGCCAGGCAGCCAAGGGCAGCTGCAGGTGGTACTTGTCTGCACCCACAATGAACATTCAGTTCACTTCAGTGACAAAACCCAGGAACATGACTAATTCTTCTTCTCTGTCTCTTCTGAAGTCAACATCTAAGTGGGATCAGCCAGACAAGTGGAATAAGACACTGAATGGTGTCAATGAAGCAAGGTGAGATAACAGCAGTCTTTAAACAAGTCAGTTTGAACAGCCAACCCTGAATTGACCAATACACAAAAAAATTAAGTTCTAGTTAGAATTCTGCTGTTCCTTCAAAGATTTTGCTTGACTATATTTAACAGAGCAGAGGTCTAGCTAATCTCAAAGCTTGTCTTTTATGGGGCAAACAGTGACAGTAATACAATATGAAAAAGTACGGCATTAGTTGGACTTGTTCAGAAATATTTTAAGTGTTTTTAAAAAGTGTGCATTAGGATACCTGGTACTGGATAAGTACTAGAAAGATGACCAAGGGAGAACAGTTAGTTTAACGGCTTAATATCAGGATATAAAAAATATAGGAACAGCAGAATAGGCTGCATGGAGAAACATGTCAACATGCATAGAGGTGATCGTCCCACTCTACTCTGCACTAGTGTGGCCTCACCTTGAGTCCCTGTGTGCAGCTGTGGCATCTCAGCACAAGAAGGACTTCATCAAACTACTGCAGTGTGTACAGAGGAAGGCAACCAGAGGGGTGAAAGGCAGCTGATATCACTTGTTCAGCTCCGAGAAGAGAAGGCTGATGACTCCACTGCAGCCCACAACTTCCTCGAGGTGGAGCTGCTGACCCCTCTCACATAATCTAACTGCTCTGCTGGTAGTGACACCTTGCCACTTGTTCACCAAAAACTCACTTCACTAGCCTGTTGAGCTTGTATTTTAAACTTTTGTCTACCAGTTTCTTTAAATAAAAAACAACTTTGCAAGGATGAAGAAAAGCCTACTTTTTTCCCCAAAACAGTGCATAGAGGAGATACATTGATATTCACATTGTTGGGTAGGAAAAAATCAACCTGAAGTGACCATAATATCTGAGCCTCTGGCATCTAGAACCATAGAATGGTTTGTGTTCAAAGGGACATTAAAAATCATTTTGTTCCAATCCCCCTGCTGTGTGCAGGGACACATTTCATTACATCAGGTTGCTCAAACTGACATCCAAACTTAAAGGAATGGGGCACAACTTCTCTGAGCAACTTGTTCCAGTGCCTCCCCACCCCCACAGTAAATAATTTCTTCCTAATATCTAAACTTACTCTCTTTCAGTTTGAATCCATTCTCCTTTATCCTAACAATACCTGCCTTGTACATAGTTTCTCTTATTTCTAAGGGTATTTCTAAGGACATTTCAATCTGCTACTCAAGACAACTGAATACCATGGAAGGAAAAACTGCCATGCATTTAATTTAAGTAGTTCCATGCACTTCTGAAAAAAGGACTGGATCAGGGAACAACTGTGCAACCAATTACCATAATGCAATAAGGAACCCTCCTCCACTATTCCTCTCCCAGTGATTTGGGGAAAATTATGAAATTACAATACCTTGTAAGTGATAAGAGCTTGTACTAAACCTTACAAAAAAGAAAAAACTGACATTTTGAAGACAACATTTATCTACCAATACATGCTTGACAACTTGGAGTACCTGTGTGCCCAACAAGAACAACTGACTTTCAAAACAAAACCTTGCTTTTCATGTCCTTATAACATGAGTAATGTGGAACAAACTTAAAATGTTCCATGAAAAGCTGGTCTTCTTTTATTGCCCATTTCTATAAATGCACACAACTGCAAGGTGCTGCACCTGGGCCAGGGCAACTTCTAGTACCAATACAGGTTGTGGGATGAACAGATGCAGAGCAGCCCTCGGGAGAAGGACTTGGGGGTGTTGGAGGAGAGGCCAAACATGACCCAGCAATGAGCGCTCCTAGCCCAGAGAGCCAAACGTGTCTTTGGACTGCATCCAAAGCAGTGTGGGCAGCAGGGCCAGGGAGGGGATTCTGCCCCTCTGCTCTGCTCTGGTGAGACCCCACCTGCAGGGCTGCAGCCAGCTCTGGGGTCAAAGCACAGGAAGGACATGGACCTGCTGGAGAGAGTCCTGAGGAGGGACACCAATATAGTTAGAGGAGTGGAGCACTGGTCCTGTAAGGACAGGCTGAACAAGTTGGGTTTGTTCAGCCTGGAGAAGAGAAGCTCTGGGGAGAGTTTATAGCAGCCTTTCAATACCCAAAGGAGGACTACATGAGAACTGGAGGATGACTTTTTAGCAGGGCCTGTTGCGATAGGACAAGAGATCGTCGTTTGAGACTTAAATAGGGTAAATTTAGACTAGCTATAACAATGAAATTTTTTACAATGAGGATTGTGAACCACTAGAACACATTGCACTGAGAGAGGTAGTGGATGCCCCATCCCTGGGAACACTGAAGATCAGGTGGATGGGGTTCGGAGCAGCATGATCTAGTTGGAGATGCCCCCACCCACTAGATAACCTGTAAAGGACCCTTCCAACCCAAACTACTGTACAAGCATGCCAACCCTAACACACAGGAGTCACAGATCTACCACCTCACATATATATTTACAGTCAGGAACTGCGTGAGCTGTCACGGGTCCAGTGACACAGACCAATACAATTTCCTTATTAATCCATACTAGAGCTCCTGCAGGTGAGTAAGTCACTACCAAAATTCCGTTGTCTATCTTCTAATTTTTCATTTTCCTGAATGAAAGGAGGCCATCAATAAAGCTGCAATAATCAGATCCACAACAAGCTACCTGCTGCAGTTTCATTTACTGAGCTGCTCATCAAAGAACACCCTCGTACAGCATATTCAGAAGAGGGTGTGAGCTCTACCACAGTGTGCTGCAGGAAAATTCCAATAGAACTTTCAATAACAGCTACAAGATACCCATTAGAATTCTGGGAAAAAAGAACCATTCCTACAACTTTTCTGCAGCACTCATGAGGAATTATACTCATCATACATAAGTAGCAGACAACTGGACATCTCTGTCATCTCTGTGTAGCTCTAGGCTGCCATACCCTGTGTCATTTTACAGTGATGAACAGATTCCTACACATCACTTCTTTCAACATAAAGAGTACATCTGAAATATGAGGGGAAAGTAGTAATGATTTTAAATGACCACAGCAACACTAATAGCTAAAGTCATTATGATGAAAAATCAGTATGGACCCCAGTATGAGCTATTGAATGTGGGTATGAGGACCTATGTTTCGAAATTCCAGAGGATAACACACCGCTAAAAAAACCCTAGTAGTAATACAAGTCCCATTAAGGTTGAAGTTCCCAAATAGAAATCATTAGCTAAAAAATACAGTCATCCTGAACAACTATCATTTATATTTAAACCAATATAAAAAAAAATCTAAGTTATTTGCTTGAAAGCAAAGTAATACATAGTTCAAGAAAATTCAATTACTTAAATATGAAAAGTGCAAGATTAAAGATAATCCCTTCCCTAGAGCAGCATTATGCCTAAGGTTGGTTCTGGGTAAAAGCCAACTATTCCAACTGACACAGAGGAATTCGCCAGGAAAAAGGGAAATCCCCTCAATTTCGTCTTCATTACATGGATTATGAACATAGGTTTTAAAACTGGCATTATGCAGACATCTCAACAGACTGAAAAGACATTCTCAACTGTTAAACAATAAAACCACAAAGACATGAAAAAACCTCCAACAAAAGAATGCAGTGGGTTTTGAAAAAACCTACATTTTTACCTTGATAATTTTCTCTAAAAATTGCACCTGTTTCAGAATAATTCCTTGTCTCTGATTTATTAACAGTCTTTAAGACCTGTCTTGTTACAGAAGCAGTGCTCTTGTATTTCCTAACAGAAATTTTACAGAAAGCAGTAATAAAGGACTCATCTGTCACTAAATAGAATCACTGCTACTTTAAAAGTGACCTATTTCTTGCATCCTCTAAACATGAAACCTCAAACCATTAACAGCCCTTTGCATTTGTAATAAAGCAGTGAATTTTACTATTTTTGCCCACAGTGTTAACTGCTTTCTAAGGAGCAGAGAAAAGCGTTTCCTTTTAGGAAAGAAAAGTCAGCTATTACATTTTGTCTATATACTCCTGGATTAAACAATTAATGTTGAATCTCTCGCCAAAATGGTGGAAATCTTTAACTTCTAATTAAACTACTGAAACAACACAAGCATTTTTATTTATATATTTGCAGCTATGAGAGACAGGGCAGTATCAAACTGCCATCTTATGTAGACTGAAAATGTTTTCATGACTTTTTCCTGCAAGAATTGAAATTAAGTTATTTGTAATATTATAGAACAAGTGATACCTAAGCAAAGCTTCTTTTTTCCAGAGCCAAAATTTAATTCTAAAATGTTAGGCAGCTGTCATTCAGCATCTTCAAAATTAATTTATTTTTACTAGATCACTAAACAGACTAGATGCAATTTTCAATTTTTTCTTGCAATTGAAAAACATGCAAGCCAAAGAAGGCAACAGAACCAGTGCTACTGACAATATATAATACATAAATAGAATTATGTCCTATTTATGTATCTATTTGTGTTCTCCGTGGGATAAACATTCAAAATCTACTTCAAATTTGAAGGTTTTTCTTAATCACTATTATTTCCCAGTGTCAGTTTTCTTCTGAAATCCATATGCAGCAGAGTGCAGCCTCTCTTTTTCCTCAGGATATCTCATATTTTAAGGCTAAAACTGATCACAAAAGATTAATTGGAAAATTTAAGAAAGAATGACTTCATAAGGGCCAACATTTACTGGTGTTTACATGATCAAAACTTCAATTCGGCTGTACCTACTCAAGCATAATTTTATGCTGTGCCTAGAGGATAAGCTGTGTAGGAGACTGCATGTATACAATTCTTTCACTTCCAGTAGACTGATGACTTGCTTCGTAAGGCACATATCAACTAAATGTCATCACCTGTATCCAGAGTATCCTTGGGGTTTTCAAGAAGCAGGCTGCTAATTCACATGGGTGTACAAGTATACCTGCTAGCTACAGATGATGAGGTATTACACAGAGTAAATGGTACAGAAAATTCTCAGTGGCATCATTTCCACAGAAACATTTGTAAAAGGAATGTCATTCAGAACAAATATATATATACAAAGGTATAGAACATAAACATTTATGGTTTGGTTGAATTTGTCCCATGTACTCTTGAAAATTGTGTATTTCTTCTGCAAACGTTTCTTATTTTTAATTACAAGAATAAGCCAACTGAAAATAGGTGAATGGTAGGATGGATTTGAGCATAACTACATCTTTCCAAGAGGCTGCAGGAAGCTCAGTGTAGAAAATATATTTCTGAAGGTAGAAAACTTTGACAATTGGATATAGCTTAAAACTGACCCAAAGGTTTCTATCTACATTCCTGATTAGAGAATCTCTGAAGCCGATCAAGTCCTTCACCTAAGGCCTGAAAGTATAACTGCCTCTTGGAAAAGAAATCAGCAAGTTGATGAACTCCCAGTAATGAAAACTGACTGCACATTTATGTTTCAATTCTGGTGATATCAAATAAAATGCCAAGATTCCACAGAGCTAACCAATATGATTGGTACCACCCTAACTGTCCTGTCTGCCTAACTGAAGTGGCCACAATGGCCCTGCAAAGCTATACTACAGTTGATTTCTACCTTTTTAATCATTTGTGATATTCCAATGTCATCCTCTCTCAGTGAGCTACAGGATAGCCAGTCAGACCTCTCTGGACATGAAGGATGGAGAAGGGTAACAAAATCTTCTTAGCCAGGAAGACAGAAGAACAGTGAGTGTAGCAAATAAGCTTGACTAGTTCACATTTGGGAGACCACAAGATACATGTGTGACACAAAGGGGGAATCAGGAGCATCCAAGAGATTTCACAGCATGAAGGCTTTCTTAACATCTCTATCAGTGACTTTGCAAAAGAAGCAAAATACACTCATGTGGTCTGCAAATAACAGTCAACTGGAAAGTGAAACTTATGCCTTCTGGAGACTGACCTGGAACAGAGACTAGACAGAGCAAAAGGATAAAGCAGGTATTTGTTAAAAGGCCTCAATGAGTACACCTGGGCCACACAAGGGTCCAGCCAGACCACACACAAGATACACCCAAAAGGTCACAAAATGGACACCTGGGTCACGATGTCTCATACTTTCGTAAGTTCTGGTCCATTAGCATATTAGAATCAATTGTCCAACCATAGCTTCAGGTTATGAAGCTCCATCCTCCTTGTTTGTTCTTCTCACTTCACTGTTGTTTTTGTTCTTAGGCCTGTAAGTTGTCCTTGGTATCAAGCTAGAGAAGGAACTGTTTTGTCTATCTCCTCTGTGAAGGGAGCTTAGTAGCACTTAATATGAAACCTAAAACTATTCACCAAAACAGCAGACAGTCTAAGAAATAGAATAGCTAAAACTCAAGGCATCAAAGCATCTGACACTTCAGAGGAAGCAGGGTTTGAAGGAGGGATCCAGGCAGTCTAAAAGAATGGGTTAACATGAACAGGTTAACATAAGCAGCCTCATGAAATAAAATGAGGACAAATACCAAGCACTGCCCCAGCAAGACAGAGCCCTGCAGGAGGCTAGAGCTGTAAAACTAGCAATATACAAATATAATATATTTATTATTTATTTAAATATATATAATATATAAAAAACAGCTCTGGAGCATGGCCTGGACATGGGAGGGCTGTGAGCTGAGCCAGGGCACAGGCAGCAATAATGGCTATCAGTGTCCCAATTCTTGTGAGGTGGTCACAGCCCTGGAAGCCAGTGGAGCGTCAAAACTGTATCCTCTGCTTGATTTTTGTAGACCCCATCTACATACTTCCTACAGTTTGGATCTCTAACACAAACACCATGAACAAAATGGTGGGAGGTGAGAGTAGGTAACTGAGATCAGGGGGCTGAAGACTGTGCAGCAAGAAGCAGCTACAGGCCTAGGGCTGGCTCAGGTCAAAGGAGTGATAGCTTCAGGGGCATCCAACAGCTCCTCCAATCCCTCCCATCAGCATGGCACTGATCAGAGGGAATAGAGGAGACACAGGCTCTTCACAGTGGTGTGTGGAAGGAGGCAAGAGGCAGCAGCCCAACCTGACACACAAGAGGCTCAGGCCCATGAAGACAGCTAAGCCCAGGGAGAGTTTCACACCCCAGAAAAGAGGGGTTAAGTCCAGCGCAGACCTCATGGCTGAGCCTCTGATAGTCCCTGACAATGAATTCTGTTGTCATTGTGTGAAACACAGCAGAACTAACAGACAAAGAGTAAACCTAAAGGGCATTTTGGACCCACTTATCCCTCCCAATGCGTCAACTTCCTTTTGGCTTTTTCATATCACTTAATTCTGGCAACACATAAAGAAGTCGGTATATTTTTCTGATTGAGACTGTGCAACATTTTACATAGACTGAAGTAGGTCTGTTTACAGTTAGAGTTTTCACTTGTTCTACCTTATAACTACTGAATTTATTCTGCTTAATACAGAACCTTTTCTCTTTCAATGAAAGACATTCTATTTTCTTATTACTTCCTTCACAGTATCATGTATTTAAGGAATGCACATGCTCATTTCTTCACCCATTCCACTTAAAGACTCGTACCAAGCTCCTGTACGAAGTTAATCACAAAAACACTTCACTTACGTTTCACTGTTAGGTCAGTCTTTCTCATTATACTAATCATGCACCGGCAACAAGCAGCAACATCTTTATTGTGATGGCTTTTGACATGGGTGCAGGACTCACCCCTCCTGCCTTTAGCAGCTTTCTTCTGAATTCCTCTGTCGGGTTGTTGAATGTGAGCTTTTCACAGCGGAGGTGATTTACAGGTGGGTGGCCTTCAAGGTGCAGGAATAAGTCATAGTCAAATCGAACTTTCTTAGGTTCTTCCTGAGGGTTGAAAATAACCAGATAGAAACATCTAGCACCAAAACTAACTAAGTTGAAAACAAAGGCTACATAAAGACGGTCAATTAAAATTAGGTAATTTTAAACCATTCTCTGTGTTCTCAGACACACACAGAATTCACCAAATGTCAGCTGAGCCACAGTAAATCAGAGAATCATAGAAGCTCCTATCAGCCCATGATAACACAAGGTCAAATGCATGAATTTCATGAAATCTTGACAAGGCTTACTCGACACTGTTAAGTCATGTTTAGTCAAGGCTACAGACAGGAACATAGGCATCTATCATGATTCAGCTGACATAAGGTAACTCAGTCAAAAACACAATCACATTTTTGAGCCCTAGAGAGTATGGAACACAGTGCAGTAAGTTTTGAACACAAATTTCTCCACTGCACCAAACAATTGATTTTTTCACATGTTAAAGAAAGGGGGAAGTATGAATCTACTGCAGCCAACTATATTTGATCTCCTACTTATGGGGTCTGCTCATTTCTTAAAGAAACTTCATTGTCTTGAATGACTGTGGTCAGATATATTTCAAGAGTTTCACCAGAACTTTCAAGCAACTAAAATTCTCAGCCACTGCAGTGAAAAAATGAAACTGAATGTTCCCTGTACCAATATGAAAGAGAAAAAACAGAAAATGCAAATTTATCTCGGGAGAAATCACCAGTGCTGTAGTGCCCTGAGAAAGCCTTTGCTGAAAAAAGGACACTGGTTGCTTCAAACAGACTTCAGTATCTTCTATCTGGTATTACAAACTAAGTCCATTTTGTGCTACACGTTTACAAAGTCCGTTCTAGAAGCTGTATATGCATTAAGTGCTGTTTTAAGATGCTATTAAGCAGCCCTTCCTCCAAAGGCTCTGATATGCAATGAAAGTCACCAAATCAAGCCTTAGGAAATACAAAAATAAAAAGTCAACTTGAAAAAAAATTTCAGTGAAAAGGGAACCATGAGGGAAGAGAAGGAAGAGATACAGCAAAACCTTAGCACATATCCAACACAGCATGAAATCAAAATGCATGTTCTGTTCACTGGCAGATGCTTTAGAAATTCACATTAACCATATTGAATTTTGAGTCAGGATTCCAAGCATAGGAAGAACAGAAAGCATAGAAATCTCAGTTATTCTAAAAGTTAAATCAGAGGTATCAAACACAGCCAAGGGACAAGCTAATCAGTCCCATCTCTAGACTTAGAGAAGAAACAACAAAAGGAGACCTGAAGTTGACTGTTTCTGAAGACAAAGCTTGCAGTTGGCTGCTTCTGAAGACAAAAGAAAGCAGTTCCCCTAAATGAACTATTTCACAGTTCTGTCATAGTTCATAGAAATAAATGACATAATTTTCAAGGGCAAACATCGATGATCTTTCTTGTTAGAAATATTAACATGATTTCATGCAGAAAAAAATGGAGGCAATTTATTCCCTGATATGCTTAGAAAACTGCCGTGTTGCTACAGGCAACACATTGGTACCAGCAGCTTTGCCATAAAAGCAAAGTTGCAATAATTCATAAATGGTAGTCTTCAAACAGTTTTATGGAAAGTCAGATGAACATAACCAGTGATTAAAAAGCAGACTTACTACAAAAAAGACTACCAGTACCACTGTACTGCCATTATTTCAAAACAGGGAAGATAGAATGTGCTGCAGTTTATGAGCTTTATCCTATAGGAACTGCATTTTCCAGAGTAGGAAACTTTGACCTAGAAGCATTTTTAAGGACTTCATCTCAATGACTAACAACAATAGTCTGTTGTTGCTGAATTTGGGAACAGGGGTTAGTTGTAATTTCTGTAACTATAGCTTTCTTTAAAGCTTGGAATATTTTTCTATCATGGTGAAATGCCTATTAAATTTTCCACTAATTTCTGTTTAGCCCTGGGAATGGAAACCCTTTAATACTCTGTGGTCCAGGTGGTTTCCTAGATCCCTCCTTTCTCTGTGCCCAGGAGTATTTTATGAATCAGAAATTCAATAGCTGTCAACCTTTGATCAATAATGACAGTATGTCTCCTCTTCCTCCTTCTGTCTATCTCCGTTTTTTCTGTATTGGAATACCTGTGAACTATCTTAGGGGGGGAAAGAGCAGCTGAGACAAGTGAAAGTAGTAATTTGCCAGCTCAATTTTCATGCCACTCTTCCTTCGTATTGCACCCACCCCAGGGAGGCACATGCTGCTGCAGCAGTGTGATGAACTGACTCTCAGTCCAACTGCTGCTTGTTGTATTACACGGCACCAAAAAGGGGTGAGGGATGTTTGCAAATGTCCTAACTCCACGTGTTGCGTGAGGATAAGGCAAGCTGTAATCACTGCTGCCCTCTTGATCTTAGTCTAAGCCACAACTTCTGCTGGGGAACACTGGGGACTTGACGTCTCCACAACCCAAAAAAGAAGCCACAAGTCTGTGTGGAAAACAAAAAGACAAATGTTGGGCAGGAAGCTTTCTCTAGAGATGCTCAATGATTGACTCACTGTGTTCTACTCTGTCTGGGGGACAAGCATTTTAATTGATGAGTTGAGGAGACTGGGCTGCTTTTCATTAAATTTCCTGAATGAATCAAAACAGCTTCCCTAATAGAAACAGGGCTAAAAAGCATACTAGGAAGTCTGACCCACTCACTGAGGCAGTTCTGTTTCATTTCCAACAGCAAACAGAATAAATCAAGACCTGCTCTTCACAGATTGATACAGGGAACATGTGAGAATTACCTGTTCAAAACCTACAACTTCCAAAGTATTGAACAGAATTACCCACACCTCACATCTTAACAGGATTTTCTGTGAAAGATAAAACACTACTGGAGTACAAACTTGAAGGCACAAATAGCTAACCCCAAAAGAAATTTCAACTGATCAGGGTTCCAGAAAAAGTCTTCTACAATGCATTTCTATTTTCTTTCTGTTTCAGTCTTTTACCAAGTATTCAACACATTAAAGATATAATGGCGACTTGATTAAAATAGTAACTTCAAACTACATCTTCATACTATAAACACACAGGTATCTTTGAATTACGTTAAGTATTTTAACAGCTCCACCAAGGCATGCAACATATAAAGGGAATCGAAGAAACTTCGGATATTAAGGTAGTGTACATTAAACTTTGCAAGATTTTGCTCTTTAATTTCACACAAATCCAGTTATTCTTCTTCTCTGAACTAGTTATTAGTAATACAGACCCCATTATGTACAATTAAAGAAAACTTCTGTATTTGTTATTTGAGAGACTCACAGTAAGCGCAGCAATTACTTGGAATGTGAGGTATCACAATAACGTAAGTTTTGTAGAATGGCACTGGATTTGGTTTGAGCCTGGTAATGTTGAATATAATGAGTACTCATGTGCAGACTAAAAGAATTATTTTTTAAGGATGCAAGATTTAAAAAAAGACTATTTTGAAAGAGCAAAACCTGAAACAATTATAAAGATCTGTAGTACTATAATAGAACAATGAGTTCATTGTGTAATCAACATAATTAAACTTGTGTCCTTTCCTCAAGTTTAAGTGTCTCTTTGAGCATTAAAGTCTGCCCACTTTTTAGCAGGGCTACTAATTCTTCTGAATAATTATATTACACTTCTCTTTTTCAAAGAGTCAATTTTAATCTCACAGAATAAAATGTCAATATTGGGTGCAATATTGTTTAACTTCTCCATCAGTGACTCGGATGAAGGGGCAGGTGCCTCCTCAGCAAGTTCATTGATGACACAGAGCTGGGAGCAGTGGCCAATACCCCAAGGGCAGTGCAGCCCTTCAGAAGGGCCTGGACAGCATGGAGAGATGGGCAGAGAACTGTCTGGAATTGAACAAAGGCAAAAGCAGGGTCCTGCACTTGGGGAGGGACAACCCCATCCAGCAGCACAGGCTGGGGCTGATCTGCTGGAAAGCAGCTCTGAGGAGAAGGAGCTGGGGGTCCTGGTGGACAGCAAGCTGTCCATGAGCCAGCAGTGTGTCCTGGTGGCCAAGAAGGCCAATGGTGTCCTGGGGTGCATTGGGAAGAGCATTGCCAGCAGGTTGGGGAGGTGATCTTGCCTCTCTGCTTATCCCTAGGGAGGCACATCTGGAGGGCTGTGTCCAGTTCTGGACTCCTCAGGACAAGAGAGACAAGGAACTCCTGAAGAGGAACCAGAACAGAGTGACAAAAATGATAAGGGAATCTCTTTTAGGAGGAAAGGCTGAGAGAACTGGGCCTGCTCAGCCTTGAGAGAAGACAATTGTGAGGGACCTTACTGTTTACAAGTATCCAAAGGGAAGGTGTAGGATGATGATGGATCCAGGCTCTGTTTGGTCATGCCAAGCAATAGCACAAGAGTCAACAGGCAGAAACTGATGCACAGGAAGTTCCACCTGAACATGAGGAAGAGATTCTTTAACATGCAGTGATCAAGCGCTGGAACGGATTGCCCAGAGAGGTTGTAGAGTCTCCCTCATTAGGGATACTCAAGAACTGTCTGGACACAATCTTGGGCCATGTGCTCTGGGATGACCCTGCCTGAGGCAGGGATGTTGAACCCCTGTGGTCCCTTCCAACCTTACCCATTCTGTGATTCTGTGAAATGTTATTACGTGTTTCTTCTACATGCTACAGTAATAGTGGGTTGAGGAACAGCATTGATAAAGATAGCTTAACTATAATTCTTAACCAAGTTTACAAACTAAACTTCAAAATTAAAAAAACCCTCACTTCCTCCTGATTTTTTTTAATGAAAGACATGAGATTCCATACCTTGTTTTTGAAGTAAACCTCAATTGGTAAAATGAAACCAGCATATCCAGATTCTTCAACTTTATAAGGTGGGTCCTTGCACACTGAAAGAGAGATAAAATGGTATTTAACAAAAAAAAGAATTCTGAAATTCATAAGCAAACCACATGAGTTCATCTGTGACAATAGTGGCATTGTATGTGTGTGGTAGTGCCAATAGCATGTGGCACTGATAAAAACTGCACACACAGAGTAATGTGGATCTGGGCACAACTCAACTTGAATTTTGCAGGCAAATTTTTCTTGCCTGCATAAAACCTCCACTTTTATGGATAGGAAATCATTATCTCAAATGTGAAAACTCTATTATTGGGGAAGGACACTCCATCATATGGGGAACATAGCACTCCATCATATAGTGAAGAACATGAGGAAACTTAACTATGGTATTATGGTTAAATAATACCTAGGTTTTCGTTACAGGACTCAGACTTCCGTAAAAATACAGTGCATATTATTTGCCATAATGCAATCTTTTTCTTCAAGTTTTCAGTTCAACGCAAGGGCTTTTAGCTGCTTTGAGTCCCCACAGTACTGAATAGCAGATCTCGGAAAAAAGTGGCACTAGCTGTCAACTCCACACAGTGACAAAAAGCAGGTTGTTACAGAACTTGAAACAGAAGCCACCTCTGCCTTCTCCTGTTTGATTGCATGGCAATCTCATTATAGAATTCAAGTCCATGTAACTCATTAGCACAAAGCGAGGCTAAGCTTGAGAAACCATGCAACTAACTGCAACATCAACTCGGATGCTTCCAAATGCTGCACTGCTATGTATGACAAATCGTATCTATGGCACTACCATCTGACTGAAGGTTTCTCTACTGTAGATTGGTAGAATGATGCCACTGACAACACAAAAGGTTGACTTCCTCAGAAACACTTCCTCTAGTTCTGTCAAGCTAGCTGACTGGAAAAAAAACTCAAACTATCAGATGAATCACAATTTGCTTAGACATATACTCCTTTCAGAATTGCCTGGTTGGTTATAAAAAGAATATATTGCAATTAACTTTTTACAATTAATAATTTTACAGGGCCTGATTACAAAAATTATTCTTTTTAGCAAAGCCCCACAGATGGGCACTTGGCACTTATGGTCCTCCATCATCCCAAAAGCACGGCAAGACCATCAGACACACTCAGGAATATAAATATATGTTCCCAATAGTATAATCAGTACTCCAGCTTTCTGAGGACATGAAAGCTTGGTTAATCCCCAAGTAAACAAACAGCAGAATCTTCTAGTACTACTTTGCCATTCTCCTCATTTGCTAGCACAAAACCCCCAAGGGTTAGGGAGAATATAAGTCCTTGCTCACCTACTGCAGTTGGTTTTCACTACCTCATTCACTACATGCAGTTAACAAAAAGGGAAAAGGAGGCAAAAAGAGCAAGAATAACCTCTTTCACACACTATTATGCAACACTCTCCTCTTGAAGCTACAGAAGTTAATTTGTTTCTCCTGGCAGAAAAAAATCCCAGGAGTTATAGTTTGTAAAGTGGGAATCGAAAGGTTTGGAAAAAAGCATTACAATGATAGATCAAATCTAAGACATGTTTTCAGATTAAGGTCTTCAGCTGGAAACTAAAAGAACCTCCCAGAAGTATTATTTCACCTTATTTTGGCACATCATCTTCCTAAGAAGACTTACCAGCATTTAAAATGTGAATATAATAGTCCTAGTCAGCACAGAGGTTACAGTAATATGTATTGGCAAGTTTTCAGTCAATTATAAAGGAGCCTTCCTGCTTCTCCTCTGCCTTCAGTAGACAACTTGAAGAGAAAGCACTCACAATATTTTTGAATGGTCATACAGAAGATTGAAATCCA
The DNA here is from genome assembly GCA_018697195.1 of Certhia americana. Taxonomy (NCBI): domain Eukaryota; kingdom Metazoa; phylum Chordata; class Aves; order Passeriformes; family Certhiidae; genus Certhia; species Certhia americana. Next base: position 33,151,111 of record CM031878.1, read on the forward strand.
CTTATACAAAAATGGGGAAAGATTATATAGCAGATATTTAATCAAATGGAAAAGCAGAGGCTTTAGAAACAGTGATTTCAGGCTGCATACTTGTGATGTCACAAATACAACATCAACTTCTTCCCAAGCACTTAACTGGTGCAGAAAACCTCATTTGCGTAAATACTTTTCACTGCCTCCCTCATTAAGCTCTCCTTGCAGATTTACACAGCTGTTTGCCATGCTGAATACTACCTTATCAAAGTCTCATGGCTCTTCACAGTCTGTAATAGCTCCCAGTTTTGATAAAACCTGGATAATGGGCTGACAATCACCAGAAACTACTCTGTGTGTCTTCCCAAACTGAAAAATGGGCTTTTAACACAAGGAAAATTCTAGTCTTGTGAATGAAACCTTGTTACAAACAATTTTTTTCCTGATACAGAGGGACAAAGGCATTTCACCTCTGCCTCCTCCTATCCTTTAAAGTAGTACCTAGAAACTCATTTCAAGTACCTTGAACACCATTTACCACTAAGTCATAGCTATTATGGTCAGGTTTACTTTCTCCTAAGAAAAAAGCTTTTATAAACACAGTTTTCTCCCTCTCTGCTGTATCCTTTGACTAGGTGGTCCAAATTCAAGGCAGTCAGTACAACAATTAAAAGCCCTGAAGGTTCCTACAGATCCAGCTAAAAATTCATGTCTGATAAGGCAGTTCCAGGGAACATCTTAACTGAGATGCAAGAAGAATCAGGCAACAGCATACAAAATAACAAATCAATTATACTGATTTGTTATTTCCTGTCACAAGAATTGTAGGTCCAGGAGAAGAGAAGTAAAAAATCATACACAAAATTATACATATTCCTTTACACACACTAGCTACAGAACAAGATATGAGGGGTTTACTGCCTGTGTAAGGCAAAATAAGGAGTTCAGCTCAGCTGATGAGAGCACAGTGGGAATAACATTGTGCATTCAATCCCTGTATGGGCCACTTACACTTGTTGGACTTGATGATCCTTGTAGGTCCCTTCCAACTTGGAATATCCTGTGAGTTAGTGGTACTGACCTGTTAATATATGTTTGTCAAAATAACCATTTCTCTTCTCCTATAAATGAAAATTTTGGTCTTAACATATTTGCAAATACATTTGCTAAACAGATAAATCAACTAAAACAATTTTAGGTGCAATTTTGAAATAAAAAATAGGAGCTCATGCAATACCATCATACTGCTGAAGTCTGTTCCTTATGATCATCCTGTTTCATTGTACTGTGGGGTGAATATTGCTGTAACAAGCAGTAACACTTGGTATGTGTAAGGCCACAGAATGGAAAATAATTCAAAAAAGTCTCTAACTATAGCTAAAGCTGTTGTCAAATGCTACATAGGAGCAGATGGAACCAGATGACTAGTCAAGTTGTAAAAAGTAAGAGGGAACAGAGGAAGGTGTAAAAGCTAGAGCAAGAAGGCTCAGGTCCTAGGACAAGAAGGTGGAATGATGGTTTTCCTTAATGCTGAAGAGCCATACACATGTGCACACATACAACTGCACAGGTGAAGAATTCTAGTACTGCACACACTTCAGGTGCCCACTACAGTATACTGCCACTTAACCTCCTGTGACAGGAGACTATTCAGGCACTCAGCTGCAATGCTAGCTGTATTACAAACACTTCATGAACAGCAATAGTCAGAAACATATGCTGATCCATTCATTTTGAGCTGCCTTCGTATACAAGCAGGTTCCAGTAATTCATAGATGAGAAGTTATGGAAATGCTTCTCAAACAACATCTACCTTCCAACAAGCAACTGTGAGGTATCAATGGGCATCAGTAACAACAACTTTATCACTACTACTACATGATTTTATTAATAAGGATTTCTTCTCAATAATGATTCAGAATCTGTTGAGGTTACACTGCCTAATCATATTATCAAAAGACCCTGGAGAGAGCCTTGACAAATCAGAGGGCTGGGCAATCACCAGCTGTACAAAGTTCAACAATGACAAGTGCCAGAGTCTGCACCTGGGATGGGGCAACCCTGGATATGCAGAGAGACTGGGGAATGAGACACTGGAGAGGACTGCTGCAGAAATGGACCTTCCCAAATCAGGATATTCAATGAATTCCATGTAAGAAAAAAATTGGAGTACTCAGTTCTCATCGAACTGAATTATTTTGATAATACCTGCAGAATGAGTCAGCCAAGATCACGGAAAGTCAGAACAAGCATTGATGATTACCTGTCCCCTGTTACATCAAGAGATTATGCCTTCTCTACAGCTCACATAAATTGCTTAAATCATTTATCTCAAATGTTTTATTTCTCCATACCACAAATGAAGAACTATTTTTTCTTTCACAAATGCATTCCCACATGTTCTATGAGACATTAGCTGACACTGAAGGAACAGATGCATTCAAGCAACAATGACACATTTTACTAGCAGTGACTACACTGAAGCCTTTGGACATAACAATAAAATTCTAGTTAAAATTCTCTTTCTTACAAGTTTTAACATGAGATGCATTGGCCAGTTTAAAGCTGTTGACCACTTCAGTATGAATACATTTTTTTATTAAAAATGGTCAGAATCAACAAGTAAAGGCAGAAATCTCCCTTAAGCAGATTTCAACACAACATCAAGATGATGCAGAAAAATGTCTGCAAGAACTGATACATATTTTATGCATCCTGCAGGATACTCCAGGAGGGTGCCTGTAAGAAGTGATGGCTTCTTAAAGAGAACTGATTTAACCATAAGGTTTTTTGTACTAGCATTTTACAGATATTTGCCCATTACTTGCTCATATTGATCACACTTTGATCAACTTTTCCATCTATTCAACCACCTTCCTTAAAATAAGTCTCAAAACAAAGGGGTGGCATTCATTTTCAGAGGAAGGCAGATTGTGGTACCAAATTCCTCCTGCAGGAATAACTCAGCTTTAAATATTCAGCTGTAATTTTTTAAAAGCTCTTTGACTCTGCTATTTTACAGCTCACCTTGCCAGCTGGAAAGGTCTAGTACTCAGATTCTCTAAGAAAAATACCAAAACAGCCTGGAAGAGAATGGCTCTGTAATTTTCTAACTTCAGACATACTTCAGCCATTGATTAAAAAAATTATCGGCAGATTCAAACAGAAGCTAGAAAAAATTACTAAGATGAATATAGGTTAAATGGTTCATCCTAGACTAGGAATAAGGAGTGTCCATTTGCTTTATACCTTATGCTAACATGTACTGCATGAAAAAGATAAAATCCCAAGAGAAAGCACAAAAGGCACTAAAAGGTCTAAGACTGGGCTCTCTGCACTGCATTTACAGATATATTACATTACCTCCCTCACACACAGAGTGACCAGATTGCCATCACTTCTACCAACTGGATAGAGTAACAAGACACAGCTTAATACCCCTTAAATAAAGTGAACCCTAACTAAATTTTGACATAACATTTTCTGTACACACTCTCTACTTCCCAATCATTAAATACTTTCCTCATCAACTGAGAACAATATAATACACAAGACAGGACGGCAGGGAAGCCATCAATTCCATGGCTGAGTTTGGATTCAGTCACACCTAGGTTCCATCAGGAATTTTGAAAGCAAGGGGGTTGTCTCTGAACCTTGTGTCTCAGCAGGAGGGGCTCACTGTTTTATATGCTTACTCTTTTCCATCTCCAGTCACTGTGTAAATCATTCTAAGCTGATTCTAATCTGATTTTGCTTTGTGTATTTCATCCATGTAATAAGTAATAGAGTGAACCTTGCCACTGAACTTTGTTAGTCACAAATTTACATTAAACCTGCTTTTGCTAATACCCTTGACAGTGATTTTTTTAAGCAAACTAAACCACTCATTTGCAAGTCACTGTTACATGTGATGGAGCTCTGCTTTCCTGAGGATGGCTGAACACTTGCCTGCCTAAAAAGGAAGTAGTGAATAAATTCCTTGTTTTGCTTTGCTTGCAGCACAGCTTTTGCTTTACCTATTAAACTGTTTTAATCTTAACCCACAAGTTTCTCCCAATTGTCTCCCTCATGCCACTGCAGGGAAATGAATAGGCTGTTGGGTGGTGCTTAGATGCCAGCTAGGGATAAACGACAACATTACCCCCTCCAGGACTTCCAGCAGAAGGATCATTTTCCTTGGGCAGCTGCAAAGTTTCAAAGTTCAGTACACATCACAGATGGTACAGAAGACTCAAAACTAAAGGACACAGAAAATGATCATCTGTATTCTGCACTGCACACACAAGTAAAAGTGCTTACTGAGAGATTCAGAAGTCACTGGAAATGTCTAGGATCATGCATAGTTTATGCCTGCCATCCTTTCTGTCTGTTCTGTCTTGTTTCCTCTGAACAAGACAGGAATGAAAAAGAGATGGGAAAAGAATAAAAACAAGTACTTTTAAACTGAAGTTATTCCTGCATTTCCTGCGTTATTTCTTAGATGTTATTTTTTTCAAGACAATTGTATTTTTCAATACATTTTTTACAATTTCTCAAAAACTACTGTTAAAAAATATACATATGTCTCAGGTATCACTGAAGTATGGCACTTCCAGAAAGCACGTGGTCTAGAAGTCTTTCTTAGATGAGCATGACACTAAAGCAAAAGAAAAGCCCTTGAACAACTGAACTGCAGCTAAGGTTGCCTGGATAATAACATAATAAACCAAACAATTATCTTTGGTGGAGAACACATCAGATATAACATTAAGAACTCACACAATAAATGTCAATTTGCCCTGTAGATACCATTAGTATTTTAAGGGTAACAAAAACGTCCAGTAATTGTGCACTAGTACATTCTCATATTTGTATAGAGGTTCAGCCCTTGGGATTTTCTTTTTTACTTAGAAAAACAGATTCCACAATTGCAGGATTTGAAGTAATTTCTTCCTTGGTTATTAATTATATACCTCTTCTTCCCATTAAAGACTTGGCATAGAGAATATTTTCTCTTAACTTCCAGACAGATACTTAATACAATAAATCTTATTCTCTATTTTAATTTAATTATGCTATGTAAGGATCAAACTGGGAATAAGCATTTCAGAGCCAAGAAAGTCAGTCTGTATACCAGTGATGCCATAACTGTGTCAAAATTTTGAGGTTTAAAAAGTTTTACAAGCAAGCCAAGAATAACTTTTTTTCCATCACATCTCCATTCTTCACGGTTATTTTACTTGATTCATTGCAGAATTAGTAAGTCTGGAAGGGACCACAAGTGAATGTCTGGTCCAACCTCCCTGCTCGAGCAGGGCCATCCTAGAACACATGGCACAGGATTATGTCCGGACAGTTCTTGAGTACCTCCAGTGAAGGAGACTCCACAACCTCTTTGGACCCTCTTTCCAGCATCTCCCTGTCTCTCTGGTCCTGAGGAGCCCAGAACTGGACACAGCCCTCCAGATGTGCCTCCCTAGGGATAAGCAGAGAGGCAGGATCACCTCCCCAGCCTGCTGGCAATGCTCTTCCCAATGCACCCCAGGACACCATTGGCCTTCTTGGCCACCAGGACACACTGCTGGCTCATGGACAGCTTGCTGTCCACCAGGACCCCCAGCTCCTTCTCCTCAGAGCTGCTTTCCAGCAGATCAGCCCCAGCCTGTGCTGCTGGATGGGGTTGTCCCTCTGCAAATGCAAGACCCTGCAATTTCTTTTGCTGAATTTCAGACAAATTTCTTTGTTTTTCAGATGTAATATACTGGAAAAAGAAATCAATTTTGATTGTATCACCTACCTGATAACCTTCCTAAAGCCGTTCAGAATAGGTATACATAGATCATGAACAGTCTACCTCTCGTAATTATTTTAGCAGTTGAAGAGTGAGATTAAGAACAGGAAGCAAAAACTGTATCTTCAAATACATTTTATTCATTGTATTCACTAACAAAAGGAAAAATACAAGATAGTATGTTAACTTAAGCAAAACACAGATGTTTTAATATGACATGAGCTTAAACTATCAAAAGGTATTTCTAAAGCTAGAACAATTATTTATGGTAAACAGTGTTTACATGGATCTGCCTGTTTTTTCTGCCTGTCACCTTGCATCACTTGAGTAAAAGAACAATACAAAGCTCTGCAATCAAAAATACCCTGAAAAGGAGAGACATGTAGTTTGTGTGCAATCACATTTACAATTATTATGATGTAAACGTATGCTTCAGGGATAAATTGAGTTTAACAGCTGTGTTGGCATACAGGTAATGCTAATGTTGTAGACCTCGGTATGCATTATCACAACAATTACAGTATTAAGCAGTTATGAATTTTGAGGGAAGAAAACAGCCATGTGAGGATAAGAAAGTGGCATATAAAACTACAACTTTCTTCAACCAGAAATAATTAAAATTGCAATGTTGTTTCTGACCACTGTAGCATGACTATAGCGTCATTCTTCTGCTTAAGATAGAAAACAGAACAAACTATTTCAATTGGAAAGGGCCTATAATAAGCATCTAGTCCAACTGTCTGAGCACTTCAGGACATGGTCAATGTTCTTAACAACACACTTTAACTAAACGCCTCAAACACTGACAGCTGGGGGCATTTACCACCTTTCTAGTATGCCTGCTCCAGGATATTTGACTGCCCTTATATTAAAAAAAAATGCTTCCGAATGTTGAGTTTGAACCTGCCCTGGCACAGCTTTGAGCCACTCATACAAATCCCACCACTGTGTCCCAGGGAGAAGAAGCCAGCACCTCCCTTTCCACATCCCCTCTTCAGGAAGCTGTTCAGGGCAGTAAGGTTGCCCCTCAGCCTCCTTTCCTCCAAACTAGACAAACCCAAACTCAGCTCCTCCTTCCAGCCCTTTCATCAGCATTTTTTCCCCAACTCTGGATACATTCAAAGACCTTCCCCCCCTTCTCACCCTGCGGGCCCAGCACTGCACACAGGACCCAGGGTGAGGCCACACCAGGGTGAATCCAGCAGGATGATCCCAACCACAGCTGGTGATGCTGTGTCTGGTGCAGCCCGGGATGGAGTTTGCCCTCCTGGCTGCACGGGCACACACTGCTGACTCACCCTGAGCTGCTGCTGGGAGCTGAGAAAGGCTTCCAGTTCATCCTAGCTGCTTCTCACACTGCATGTATTGATGTACATGCCTTTCAGACGCACTGAAAGATACATATATATAGAGACACACACACTGAAAGGTATAATATATTAATTCACAAAAGCTAGCCACTGATATATTTCTTCTCAAGCTCTGGAGACTTGCATTCTACGTAGTGACAAACTCCACTTTGCACATAAAACAGAAATGGAAGGGAAAGAAATAGAGATTGGGCCATAAAGGCAAAATCTTCAAAGAAAATCTTCAAAGTGGCATGGTCTAACCCTTAATAATTGGTTTTACTGTAGGCCAATTCCAGCATGAAGTGAACAACTAGTTTTTAAAAATCTTTACCTTAAAAATTGCTATATTAATGAAACTGCATTTGGATTAATAATCTGATGGAAATCTGTAAAACAATAAAGTGACCAAGCTGTCCAAACAGACTTCTAATAGATCATAGTCACAGTTTTGCCTAAGAAAGCCAAGTGTTTTCTTATGCTTAAAAGCCCTTCATCACGCAGTACTTCCAAATCTGCTCTTTTAAAAATATCAGAAAAAAGCGGACAAAATCGCATTTGCAAACTGATCCTTATTCTTTTTAAAAATGCCACAAAATTAATTGGAAAACTATTGATGGAAACATTAGCAAGGTTTTACTCATTTATACGCTACAGAATAAACAATTTCTTTGGTAATCCCTAGCTGTATTTGTTTCTGAGAGAAGCAACACAGCATTGTTTCCAATTTTCCAGTCAGTGACATCTTTCCAATTTCACTGTTGAGTTGCAAGCATTCAGTAATAAGGAAATAGTTTTGATCATAATTCTGGAGGAATGCTTTTAGGAGTCGTAACTTAGTTACGCAGATCTTGAAAAAGAAGTGAAGTGCTTCCTAATAACATTTACATATGCAATCTGCTAACAATAGTTTTTTTTACCAAATACCCCAATCGTTGTTCAGGCAGCAGTATCACACCAGATATCCTTCTAAAATCACGGAAAAGCTAAGTTTTGGGTTTTGTGAAGAATACTTCAATGGGAACACTTTTCTTGCTCTTCACAATATATTTACTGCCTTGGTATGCCTCTAGCACATATTTTTTCCATGTATTGTATTGATTAAATAACAGCTTGAAAAACAGAGAGTAGAAATAATTAAGTGTAAACATCTTGAACAAAAATTAGAGTGCATACCACCAGCTAGGCATACAGGAAACAAGTAATCTTACAACACCATAGTTTCATTAGTGGTCAAGACTCAAAACAGACGGCAGAGGAACAGAAAACTTCTCACTTTTCTTCAGTTTTGATAAAGGGAATGTGATGACTCACTCTGGTTGAAGAAAGGCAATTCAAACCTGCAAAATTATGTATGTGTGGCAATTTCAATCTAAGAAATATTCTCTATTTAACATTCATTTATAATTCTTTCAGGAATTAGACTAGATATTGCCTAGAGAACATTAAATTAGGCAAAATAGAAATCAGCATTTTATGCTAGCATATCATATGCTTTCAAAGAAAGCTCTCCTCATGCTCTCCTTTTTTATATAAAGGCAGATTTTCTTGCTTGGAGATGATTTATCCAAAGCATTATTTCCCACAATAGATCGATTGACTGATAATAGTTAACTGCACAAGAAGAGTTTTCAAAATCTGTCACTTCAAAATTCTGGAGGTTCCTTACCTTTTTATTTGATGGTTTCTTTTGGTTTTTTGTTTGTTTGGATATTTGTTTTTTTTTTACCCCCAGCAAACTAGGGGTATATTACTTCATTATCTGAAGTTGTAATTGGAGGATTTACCCTGATGTGTAAATGGATCAAACTTATATCTGTCTAAAAAACTTGTGACTATGGTCCATCTTGGATGTAGCCCCTCTCAGCCGCTTCTGACTGCCCAAGGTGTTCCTATTGGAGGCCTTTAATAAATACCCTGTCTAGTCTCTCTTTTTAGGTACCTACTCCAAGGCATCAGTTGTACTAGTTTGAAAGCAAACTAGTGAGAGATTCCAAATCAGAACTACAATTTATTAGGCAAAAATAAAATAAATGCATAAAACACTGGCTTAACATGACAGCCTGACACCCTGCTGGTCAGGGTGGTGGTAGCAGTCTGATTAAATGTTGGCTGCAATCCTGTTGAAGGAACATGTGGTTCTGTTGAAGCAGTGATCCTATAGAAGGGTCTGATCTTCCTCTGACAGTCTAGTAATGGAGCTCTTGTCCTTTAAGAATGCAGTGGATAAGGCTGCCTGTAGTGGTCCAAATCTCAGATCATATCCAGGTAGGAATGCTTGGTTCCTTCTCTTGGATGGAACATCTCATAGTGGGATGATGTAATTTTTGAGTCATGCAGTGATGTTTGGTGGCCCATTAGCACAAGACAGCCCCTGGAGGAAGTTACCAGGGATGTGTCATGGACAAGATAGCACAGCCTCACCAGGTTTTAACAGCTTATGGAAATGGTGCAAAAACATTTCCATAAAGGCCCTATGAAATCGTGTGACTGCATAAATCTTACATTTTGTTCCCAGTATGATCTTCACAGATTTGAGAAAAGAACACCCCTAAGTATAGTGTGCATGCACTTCACTGTTCAGTTAACAAGCTAAAAAAAAAAAGGCTGTGCATTTCCCTAATCAGAGCAAAACTCTAAAGCCCACTTCCGCACTTATTTTTCTGTATTCAAAAGATTCTTTCCACCAACACTATTTAAAGTGTTTTAAAAATACCATGATACATCAAAAACAGGTGATGTTGGTTTTTAAATTTATGATGTTCCTACTACTTTAATTTCAAAAAGGTAAGCACAAAACTCAGACATCAGCCACAAGTTTGACTGTCACATTTTTGTAGTATCTGTCTTTGATTTTCCTTTTTTTTCAAACCAGAACTCCAAACCTAGACAACACAACAGAAAAATTGCCTCCTAAAACAGTGTCCTTCCCCCTTTTTTTCTCTTGTGACATGATATTCTGCTGCCATTTACCATGGTTTCCCCTGCAGGTAAGTAACACAGAAGTCTTTGGGCACTTTTGGAGATTCCAAAGGGATGGCAGACAGAAAACACCTAGACACAAAGATAGCAACCCGTAATTACATTTACTAATATTCATATGAATGGCAAAGAAAGTAGAACTTGTGGCTAAAAAGCACACATCCTTATTCAGAGCAAGTGAAGAGGAAGATTCAACTGACAGCAACAAATAAGTCTTACTTGGTACAGAAGCTGGACAAGTAGCTTCTCAAGCTGCAAGCTCTGGGTTTAGGTGTGCAGGCACTGGAAAGGGTTCTTCTTTGCAGGTGCTGCTCTCCCCCACCCATCCACTTAAGGGAGCACTTCCTATCTTCTATAAATCTACACATACCTGTAATACTTGTCCTCTAAAGCAGACTTCATAGCAACTGAGGCTGAACCTCTCCCATCACACATCTCCCCTGAAGCAGCAGCAATCAGCAGCACTCACTCAGCCTTAATCCAACACTCAGGATCACCTCCTTGCTCCACACCACCCAGATACACTTGTATTCCTCATTTGCTTCCCATTTGCAAGCCATAGTAAGGGCTACTTCTGAATAGTCTGTGAAGGAGGACATACAACTGACACCACGAATGGTTCCAAGCATGAGCACATTACACATTACACCTGTAGACCCTCTCTACCTTTCTGTGACTGATTTGTACACATCAGCATTCCAGGTGTCTTTAACCTTCAACACTGCTCACCTGTCCTACATAGCTGTAGCCTATTAGGGATGAGGCTCAGCTGCAGCGCCATTCCCAATCACCACAAACTGTGTACCTACAGTCTGTTACCTGAGAAATTAAACACAACAACAAAGAAAGCCTTTTCCTTAAGCAAAAAGATCACAGTGTCATAAAAACGCCCATCCACAGCCTCATGCTGAGTGAGCACTAAAGAACCTTTCCATGAGCAGAATCCAACACACCACAAAAAAAAACAATACTAAAGCTGAGGCAGAAAACTCTCTGATGCACTTCAGTACAAAAACCTGAAGTGAAGTCAGTAACATGCCAGCAGTAGCTCCACATCTGAAAGATGAGAAGAACCTTGAGTGGAGTGGAATGAGAAGGCTTTGTTCTACCACACCACTTCCACATGCATCCTCAGGAACTGACTGCTGTCAGCAGTGGAACTTCAGGCATGCGCTTCAGAAACTAAAATCGCTGTTTGCCATACCATTTCAGACAGACTGAGATTACAGGAAATGTTGAAGGAGATGGGATAAATCGGTCAACACAGCTGTGACCTGTAGAAATGCCTAAACAGGCTTTCTGCAGGTCTTGAGATGAGAGATATGTTGATCTCTGCTATTTAATAATTATTTGCTTTTACGAGTCCTCTAAGCCAAACCTTGCTAATATAAGTAAAAGTAGGACTAAGCTAAGAGAAGCAATCAAAGGACATGTATTGAAAACATACATAGCAAATTAACTATTTTTAGAATATTTCACAGCTGTCTTCCAAAATGTACTGAAGTTACTTTATGAAGAATATTTACTTATGTACAGAAAAGGCAGCATGACAAGAAACAGTTAAGCTGTATAATGATCCACATAGTAGTAGCAATGGAACATTCTCCATTTTCCTCAACTATTTACATGCCTCTGAGGACAGCACAAAGGACCAAACCACTATCTGCCTGAAGGTAGATTTTGGGGAAAGGACAAATCAACAGCATCTTTTCCTTGCACTTTGCTTTAGTTAGAGCAAAAGTAAAGACAATCAGACTGAAATTAACAATGAGCCATTCTGAATTTTCCCTTCACAAGAAAACACAAACAGACATTCTTAAGTTTTCCCACAGACAGAGTAAGCTGAAGTATTTAAGACACCCTAGACAAGAGTGAGAAATAGTAGGGAAGGCCACTTTACAAGTAGTGGTATACACCAAGAGAGAACTGCCCAATACTAAAAAAACCACAGCAAAGTCAGTCTTAAAACAAGGCTAAAAGATGTATACAGGGTCAAGACAGTATAACCAGCTCCTACTTGAAGACTTCAAAACCGATAAAAATATCAGGGTGGACTGGAAAAGCAGCACATAGACATAATGTACTGCAGGAAAAAAATCTTCGTGAAATAGAATGAATACAGAAAACACACCAGCAATCAATTTTATTTATTGAACAGCCAGATTGTTTTGACTTTCATCATTCTTTATGAGGTATTTTTCAATATAAGTGCTATTTACAACATTTATTAATGACTGAATGTAAGATAGGTACCCTACTGAGAAAAAAAACCTTGATAAAAGAGAATTATGTTCCAGCTGAGCATAATGAAGACAACCAGCTGATTAACATAACTTCCTACATTTAACAAGATAATAACAAATGGCAATCAATACAGAGAGAAACATATAGTAAGAATTTTTAAAGACTTGTGTTTAAACTGTAATTCCATTTTAAGTAACAGTCACTTAACAGTCCTCTTTATGTTCATAACTAGGTTATCTCAATAAACTGGATGACTGGCTACTTCAGTTAAATATGTATCTGCTCTTTTGTAGTGCAACATAATTACTCTGGGTAACAGAATTGCTGTAATACTCCTGAGATGTTAAACTACTCCCATTTTTTAAAAGATCAGTAAAGCTGAGAAACCTCAAAGTAAGTACTAAAAAGCATAAATCACAATACCACTGAGAAGAGCTAAACTAAATCTGTGACACGCTTTACTCAAGTAACATACAGTGCACAATCATGTGTTTATAAATGCCACTGACACAGCCTCATCATACATACAAAAATTATTTAAGACAGCTAAGACAGTCCCAGCCATGCATGCCCTTTCACAAACAGATGAGAATCATTCACCTCAATTTTTAGTCTGAACTCTCATCAAAAGATTCTCACACTACTACCCAATAATAAGGACAAATTACTGTGACTTTGGAAGACATCAGTTACCTAAAGAGGACCCTGAACAATATGTGCAGGTAAATATTCCCTTGGAACTGCCCATCCTTAAAACCACCTAATGCACTTCATCTTTATTTGCTGTCATAACTGCACATGAACACAAAGCATCTGAGTGTTTCAAACCTGTAATTACTTTAAGAGACACAGTAAAGCTCAAACAAATATATACAGTAGCTATAGGAAATATAGGAAAGTGCAACAATATGGTAAAGGAAAAAGCCAGTGGAATTACGCCATTTTCTGAAACTGGTGTGTTACCAGCTTCAGCATCTAGTTTCATCCCATCTTAAAAAAAGATGCTTCACAGAAGCAGTGCTGCAAAAGTAGCAGTCTATGCCACTAAACACACTGTACTTCAGACTTACAACATTCCAGATTCGAACATATAGTGGCAGTAAGCAAGTGTTCTCCTTCACAGGAGAATTTTAAAGTCTCTAGGCTAGAGGTGTATAGCACTTTTGTACTGGTTCTGGCTCGGACAGGGTTACATTTTTTGATTGTTTTAAACAGGGCTACCATAAGCAGATTCTTGTTATCTATCCTGAGTTACCATACTGGGAGACAACTCACTCCAAATTTCCTACGAACCTACAAGCTACAGCATGTGAAAGTGTTTACGCTGAAGTCTATGTATTTCCTACAAGAAATATGTTTGCTAAGTTAAAGTGATCAATTTCCATTGTAATTTTAATGTAAATATAGTAACTACTGAACTATGCAATTTTCACCTTTGTACCCTTTACTGACTGCTTTTACAGTAGAGAATTTGCCAAGAAACACCCAAGGTTCATCAGCCAGTGACTTAAGCATTTGGCAGACTTTGGAGTATGGCTTCAACACTATTAATTAAATGAGTGAGTTCTGTGGAACTTAAAAAGAAAAAACCCTGGCCTTACATTAGTATATTGACTTGCACTGAGCAGTTTCTTTGGTTTATTTCTGCTCTTCTCTTTTGTCATCCCCCAACTGTCCTCTCAGAAAAGTAGGTAGGTAAGTACAGGAATCCATGTATCTGTCACTGCTGTTTCCTGCAGAAACAACCCCAAAAAATATAACTATGACTGTCCTAGGTGTTCAGATAATCATAAGTCTACACTGAACACTTGGCAGCTGCCTATATATTTTAGCCTTTGAAAGCATACATAATTGTGTAGGCAATGTGATGCCTGGACTACAAATCAATCCATCCAACTCCTCCAAGGAGACTAAATCTGCATTAAGATCCTCAATGAGATATTAAAAAAAAACTTTGTTTGTATCTTGTCCCAGAGTTCCCCCAAAATGCCTGAAGTAACTGCCTTATAAATACATATTGTTTTCAACACTCTTGGTCCCTCAGCCTGGGGTTAGGAGTTTTAGGGGCATGGAATAACTTCATGCTGATTGTCTGTCCTAGAACAAAGGTGGTAACTAAAAACTGTGTTCTTTGGGAGCATAGCATAAAAGCTTCTCTAATATCCCACTTCCTCCCCTGGAAACCATTTCTTTTAGCAAGTAAAGAAGACAGGAGTTGCTTATTATGTATTTCTAAACAAACCTTTTGGATTTTTTTAATTCAATGCTCTGAACTAGCACAGCTCATTCATTTCCTATTGTCTTCTTCCAAGAGGCACAAAGCAGGATCTTTTTCACCACTCTTAAATGAGAATTAGATTTTTTTAGAAATGGTGGAGCTGGTTATTGTTTGACACTCACCAAACAATTGGGAAATAACACAGATTAAGGGTTATGACTGGGAATCAGTTACCAAATTAACCTTGAATATAATGCTTCCAATTAGTTATTCACTTGAAAGTAACATGTGGATATGGCGTTACCAGCAATTCTTTCTACCTCCCAACTCTTATTCTCTTCGACTATGACCATTCTTACCTTTTGAAGCTCTTGCTTTGTTCTTTTCCCTCTAAATGTTAATATTGACATATTTTGAACATGCAACACATTCAAGCTGACATTCTCTATAAAAAGAATTTATTTATCCTCTTACTTCTAGCAAACATTACCAGGCTTTCATCAGAAAGCAAAGGCAGATGGACAAACTGGGGGTGTGCTTTTGTTTGCCACTCCTCATCATCCCAAGAGCAGAAATTTGGAAGAATGGGATTCAACATTTACTCTTCTGCCTCAAAGGGGGTCAATAAAATCACTAGAGAGAAAGCAGTCCATTCATCCTTCCCTAGATTTGCTAGGGCCCATGCTGAGAAATGTAACATTAGAAAAAAGCAGCATGATTTTTCAGAAGGTACAGAAAACCAGAAAAGCTACAGTCTGTCTTGAAAGCCTCACACAAGGTAACAAACCTGTAATACTGTTTCCTTCATCACCTTCAAAGACAGTGGCTACAAAATGGGGACACAGAAAAAACAAAAGAATGAGCACCACTAAAGCTTAAATGCCTCACAAAAAGATGGAAGGTTTGACTAAGATAAAAAAGCAGTTCTCAGAACAGCCCTTACTTCACCCAGATTTTGTCTGGGGTGTGGCCCATGTGCCTTGGGCATCTTCACTTGCCTTCACCAAGGCTTCTCTCCAGGGCGCTTTTTAGTTTCTGGGGGAAGGATAAACCTCCCACATTTCTGAGGACTTAGCAAGTGTTGATATATACCTAGGCTGATAGGTCAGGAAGAGGGACAGTGGAAAAGGCCAGTATCAACCTCTGTGTTGCCTGGCCTACACTGGTGGCATTAATTTGTGTCTGTCCTCCTTTCCACAAGGCAGTAATTTTCATAAAATATGGAAAAAGTTAACATCCTCGAGACTCTCATGGCTTTCAGAGGGATATGTAAAAGTGAGAAAAATGCCTTGGTTCCTTAAGGAAAGTGGTATAGCTTACATGTTTCTTATTGCCAGCTATGCTAGTTAAGATTCACTTATGCATTGTTTATAGTATAACCTAAGTTTTAATTCTTCTGTTCCCACTGAATTTGATTGCCTGCCTGCCTGTCTGCTCTTTGCTTATAGTAAAAATTCCTTCAGCAAAGCATTTGCATTCTGATCATCTTGTGAGTTACACTGTTTTTTCCCCTCACATTCTATAAAATACAGTTTTCCCACAAGAGCCCCTAATATGTACCACATGTATCAGGATGAAATTCCCAGAGGCTAGCAGCATATTCAACTTGTGAGAGCCTCCTTGGCACCTATACATTTTTCCATGGTTAAGTCAGCTGTTGGAGTAAATAGAGTACTAAGAATACATTTAACCCTCTGGAACTTGAACTTAGGCCACAGCAATTACTCTGATTTTTTAAGAAGTTTACTCGTACAGTTTTGTTATCAGTAACATGACTGACATTCCAAGCCAAGCTTGAAATACAAAGTTATCACTCAAAAGAAATTAAGAACCTTCTTGATAGAAACTCCATGGAACTATTTCCTCTCCTGGTGAAAATATGCTGCTTTACTGCATTTTTTCATATTTTCCGTGTATTTTACTTTCTTTAGCACAGCACCATAGACACCTAAGAATTTTCAACCTTACACTTAAGATACTTCAAGACAAACAGAGTAGTAACTTAATTTGCATATAAGTGTTTGACCAAGTAAATTAGTATTACTGGCACCAACTTTTTAGAGGATTTGGGTGGGGGCAAGGGGATGGAAAACACTTTGTTTTATGTCATCTACAAAATCAGTGGCAGAATCATGAACAAACAGACACAGGATCACTGACTAACAAGACATGCCTTTACCATAAAAATCTTCCACTTTGCTAGACTTGACAAAACCAAACCTAAATCTGTCCCCATATTCAGCATTCAGAAAAGGCACAAAATAAATCAACAAAACCAAACAGATCTTTCACACATGTCTGCCCCTAAACTGCTCTGAAGATAACAGACCCTCTAGGCAGCAATTACCTGACATCTACCACTCCTTTCAAAGTGAGTTTAAAATTCTGAGGTAACACTTGGAGAAATATCACATAACTGCATGTGTACATTTTGTCACTCGTAGTACTGTTAAGCATCAGTGAGAAAGCATAATAATTTTGGACTATCTATGAGAATTTACTCAGCTAAAAGACAACAAACCTTTTCTTCCACTAATATCAAGGTTGCTTTTAAAAAAAATAAAAATATCTAAGGGGGAGCCCTTTAAAAATAATAACAAAACATTTAGAGTACTAATTCTTGAACAGCAACAGTTTGCCTTGCTTCTAAAACTACAAATGCAAAACAATGAAGCATTGATTTCAAGAGGCAGACCACTGCAAATACAATATGTGAATGAATTGCAGCTAAAGTCTTGCCATTACCACCAGACAACTAGCACCAACAAAATAAGGTCATCTGCAACAGAGAGCTAGGTTCATTTATACACACTGCTATGTTTATTACACACGTTATTTGGTAGGGACCATTTCCCTTTCTCCAAAGTGTGACAGCACTGGAGATTACTAATAGATTGCCTGGTTCGTTTGAACAATGTATCAAACTATTTAGTTTCCAAGTAAGACTTCCATACAAGTGTTACACTAGTATACTGTTCTTCTAGAAAACTATTTGTTCAAATATTCTTATATGGTTAAATATGTTTTTCTAAAAGTAAAGAAACTTTCCAGCTCATGATGAAACTCTTGAAGGGGAAACCAGAATGCCAAGCAATGGTAACTACATTTCAGTTACACCCTTTCCTATGAAATTCTCTATTAAAAAACTGGAATTCAGCTCACTACAGAAGCAAAAGGTTACTGCAATTGTTTCAAGTTCACTAAAAGCAAAGAAACTTCAGTACTTCTTGGTTGCCATTAATGGGAGATCAAGATTTTCAAAGGAGAAATTGGATTTTTCATAGTTCTTGCTCGGGTGAATTGTATTTGCACGGGATAAAGCCATTCTAATGCCACTTTACATTGGTTCTTACTAACAGGTGGTAAAGACATGCCAGTGGAAAAACATACTGGGAAGCAGACTTTAATCAGGATTACAAAAAGAAAATACGATTAAATGAAAGCTGAAGTGTCAGTTAATAGTTTTCTTTTAGTTTCTTTATTTTAGGAAGTCCCATTCAAGAAGCCATTTTCTTTTTCTTCAAAGTAGTTATTCAGTGCCATTTGCAGAAGTATTCTTTTCTGTATTTTAAAGTATAAAACACTTTAAGAGGGTTATAAACGAGAATGATCCATCACAAGGGCAGATTAGACTAGTGAGAAGTTTTACAATTGGCCATCAATATCCATGTTTTGTAGCCAAGGTGAAAGACAGTAAGTGGGTCAGGATGCTTGCTTGTAATAGCCCGTATTACAAAGTGCTTAAAATAGGACTACTGAGCTGTGATACTACAAGCAAAAAAAGTCAAACTGAAAACCATCTCCTTTGGGAAAGGACCAGTCACTATCTTCTCAGCTAGGATTACTGCAGCATTCATCATTTAGGTAATTATAACATGCTTTGAGAAATTATTTGGTTTTCAATTAAGACACCAGCATTGCTACAGGGATCACACAAGCTACAGTACAAGAGTAAGGCCAATGTCCCCTCAGCTCCAGCCTGCAGTAAACTTTGGTAAAAGAAGGAAGCAGTTTTCTCCTTGTTTTCCACCCTACAGATGCATTTACATAATTCCAGTTCATTAGTTTTACTGTTGGAAATTGCTTAGTCTTCATGTGCCATGAATATTTTCGCTGTGAATTCACTGCTGCTCACTTGTGAAAACATGATCCTGGTAAATCATCCCTGATTCTTCTTTCTCTCATTTACTTTCATAAATACCTAAAAAACTTTCACTATCTCATTTCAAGACTCAATATAAAATCAGTGTACAGATGTGGCGTTCAATGCTTTCTCCATTTTTGCAGCCTTACCGGCATGCACTAACGTCTGCACAGAGAAGGAAAGTGCCTGCATCCTCAAGTCTGCGGAAGTTTAAATTCTCTCTGCCACACCTCTTCAAGGCTGGAGTGTAAGTGGATACACAGTTTGATACTGTTTCACATGGGAGACAAGAAATCCTGCTCACTTAAGTCAGAACACAAAGAAAGGGGTCTGGTTTGTTACAATAAACTACATTCACCAGGGAAAGCAAGGAGGTCCCCGTGTCTTTGTTCCCCATTGCTAAAGTCTCATGATGGTGTACTCCAACCTTTCCGTACAAACACAACAGGAAGAAAACAATTCATTGACTTGGGGTTGCCACCCCCACAGGTTTCAGGTTTTTCTTCCACCTTTAAAAGGCAAGCTTGCCATGCAATGTAGTCCTTGCCTCTTTTACAAAGATGCTAGTAACAATCACCTCCAGATGCATCCAGAGAAGCCTGTTTTCCTTTTCTAGGAAAGGCTGCAGAAGGTAGTATCACAGGGCCATCATTTGCACCTTGCACATCCTCTCACAGGTTGTTTAACAAAAAATGCCAAATGTTACACAGTCATATTCCCCACTTGAAGATTCA
Organism: Certhia americana; assembly: GCA_018697195.1. Taxonomy (NCBI): domain Eukaryota; kingdom Metazoa; phylum Chordata; class Aves; order Passeriformes; family Certhiidae; genus Certhia; species Certhia americana. The sequence goes on from CM031878.1 coordinate 33,170,525, forward strand.
TGCTGCTGGATAACATTCCTTTTTCTCACCTCTCTACCTCACCACCTATCAACCTTGCCCCTATGAATATATTAAAATCACAGCAGGTATTCTCTGGGTGCAATAGAATGCACATATATGGGAGATGTTCACTCATTGCATCTGCCCAAATTCTTAACCATTTTTCCCTAATATCATCAGCTGATTCCATGAACCTTGACTCACAGATTTTGAAACTGGACACTGTAATATAGCTTTGAAATAAATGCTTTCCAAGACAGAACAGTGGCACCAAAACGGTAAGAAGCCTCCAAGTACTCAATGATAATGATGGCAATTTGCTACTAAATTGAAGGTCACTCTGGAGAGGACGCACTGCATAAGAAGTTAGGTCAGACTGATACCAAATAATATTATTTATGCAATGACACCCTGTGGAAGCCCCATAATGCCTCTCTGAAGTCCGAGACACCCTACAGAAACATAAGAAGGTATGTGTCCCAATTCATGAGCTTACTAAAAAAAAAAAAAAAAAAAAAAAAAAAAGAAGCTTTCATGAAATTTTGACATTTAGTTTCTGGTAACACAAAGCCCAAGCTTATTTAGTTATGATTTTAATCCAAGTCATCTTCTAACTGACTATAACTCTCAAAACCAGGAACTGGTGGAAAAAATTAAAAACCAATTATCACATAGCCTTCACAAACACAGAATTTTTTTTGCTCACTCACCTTCATGCAGAATATAGATTACATCTTATCTTTCTACTAAACACTGGTAGTCAATTTAAGCGCTTCTGTGTTTAGTAAAACATAACTTGTCTGACACAACAACTTCTATCCACAAGGTCTGTAAATAAAGAGGAGAGCCTCATCTTCCAGAGGTGCAAGAGAACCACACAATAAATTGAAAGAAAGAACACAGGAAGTTATCCCCTGTAAGGTCTAACTCAGTTCCAGTAAGTTTCTTTGTTTCTGTAATACAAACACAAAAAATATCAGAAACAGAAGTATCTATGATAATGGCACTTCAGTTTGCTCATGTATACAAATGACAATGCACAGGTGGGAGGAAGAGATGTTAATCTCTCAGTCTTGTATTTGTGTTACATTTTCTATTTTTCTGCTAGTTAGTATTTTATTATTTGTTGTATAAAATATTTTATGTCAAAAAAAGGTTGCATAAAACGGACTTAGTGCTTCTTTTAGCTCATTTAGAACCATCAGAAGCTGCTAAACATAATTGTGCAGTCTCAGCATTAGCAATTTCTCACAGTTACTGTAAAACAAAACTAAGTGATGGCTCTACAAGAGTTTAACACAGGCTGCTGGTAGGTGTTTACCATGGACAAGATAGCACATGAACACACTCCATTCCTCCCACCCCTTCCACATACTCCCTGCAGTCAATCAGTGGGTCAACTGCTAGGAGAACTACACACCCTCAAGGGTAAGGCCTGATATCTGGCAGGCAGGCACAGCAGAAATCTGTATGATTGTTTGCACTCAGAGCATCACAGTACTTGGTGACAATGATTTAACTGGTCTCCCCTACACTTCGGCAACCTGAATTCATTTAAAGCTCTATTGTTTCTACATCTCTCTGGCATGATGCTTTATTCCAAAATTCCCCTCATTGACAATATTTTCAAAGTGACTTCACAATACATTCTAGTTCACAGGATGCTGAGACATTCTACATAAATTTATAAAGCAGCAATCAGAAATAACTTAAGAACAAGGTGAAACTCATCTATTTCGGAACTGGCTATTTTTATCCATTTTTACAATTGTAACTACTTACCTAACTCTCATACATACTAAACAAAATGTTCTAATGACATGGATCTTCTGGCAAAATTTAACACCACCTCTCAGTTCAAGACAAAGAGGTAAACCAAGCCTTCTACAGTCCACTTAAGTCTTGAATATAAAACAAATAGAAACTGTTTTCATAACCTAATGCTAACACTGTTTAATCTATAGCATCTAGCAAAAGGTGATTATACACTTCCATCTGATCCTCAGTTCTGACTAAAATTTCAATGGCTGTCTCCAAATCACCGAAGTGTTTATGTCAAAAGACAGTGTAAAACTTGAGTTTGGAAACACAAGAGACAGTTTACTGAGCAGAAGTTGCTGGGAAACATAACACAACCAACTCTTTCAGAGATTTAATATTTCATCTTAACTAGGCTGTTTCTTCTCTCCTCACTTTCCATACCAGAACACAGATCCTCCTCACTCCTTTCATGATAAGTTATTTTCTACTAAATGATCCATGGCTAGCTGCTTCTAGCAATGAGGAACATGAGCTACCAACAGTTCTTGGAACGGTAAGCAAGCAGAGCATCCCTCAGTATCTTGAAACATCAGCTGTCTTCTGCTGAGATGTTGGGAAACCTTAACCAAGCCTTCAAACACCAGTAAACTGAAGGAAAAAAGAGATTTACAACCAAGACTGAGATCTCTGATCTCAGTCTAGAGAAAAGTTCCATTCTCAGTTGTGATTACTCAAAACTCCAAATGGAAAAATAGGAAAAACTGGAAGGGAACAGTTTTGTCTGTTCTCTCCTTTCCTAACACTACATCACAGAACTTAAGACACATGCATATATAGAAGGCAGAAAGAATACAAAACCAAAGCAGAATTCACAGTCATGTGGTAAATAGGGAACTGGGATGAAATCTGAAGAACCCAGTTCCCTGTTTAGTTGAGCATGTATGTTGCACACTGGATGCTGCAATGTCTAAGAACATGTGTGTTTCCACAGTGCTGGTTTCTTTCAGATTGTAATACTACTGACATTAACATAAACTGGTAAAGAAATCCAATAAAAAAATACACCTCCTTACTCTTTACACACTCGTAGTTGGCCTCTCTTATTTATGGGGTATACAGCTCATTATGAAAAGCTTGCTATCACAATATAAATTGTTTTGGCTTAAAACAAACCAACAGAAAAGAAAAACCTCTATAAGGACCCCAAAGGAGAGTTAGAGCATGATACATATCCTGCTGTTCTCTGATTTCAATAGGTATTTTCAGATGCATAAAAGCACATTTGTCACTGAACAACTTTAACAAATAAATTACATTCACAAATTCTGTAGTAAAAAAAAAGTGCAGAGAACCTTTAAAAAAGAGCTGAAGCTTTGTTTTTCATTCCAGACATCAAGTGTAACTGTATACTTACTACACATGCTCTTTATTTCTCTGATCTGCAAACCATTTTGGTCAAATCTTCAAAGAAGGTATTCAGACCCAGGGTCACTACAAACATACTTCTCTGTCTGTAAATCAGTTTTGGTACATTTGTGGAGGATTTTCAGTTTTCTTAAAACCACAATAAGGCTTTTTCACCATGTCAAATTGTTATTTCAAATCCCTTACTGGCCTTTATTCCAGCCTTGTATTCTAGCCTTGTAGGCCTTTGTTATTGCTGTGTAACTGCTATCTTCCAAAAAGACTATTTGAAAAAGCTTATTCACAGCCACTTAGAAAAACTAAGCAGGAAAAAGTGCTAGCATTGTGTTTTGAATGGCACAAAGCATGAGAACATGCCTCTAACCAGACTCTGCAAGATATGGGCAGCTAATTATGCTCTGACAACTCTGATGCGACCTCTGACTCACAGGAGAAAAAACAAAGCATACAGACAAATCACTACAGAAATCTATGTCCTAATTCCCCCTTTCCCATGCACCAAATCTCACATAACAAGCCATTTGGCTTTTGATTTAGTTACTTACAAGCTCCTTGCACCATCTCTCCTCCTAATCCAAAAATCAGCCTTGTCAGGATGCTTTACAGGGGTAATAGCTCCTTTCTTTGATTTTGTACTACCTCTACTTCTCAATGAATCCTGTATCTACTCCTGTTTTTATTGTTTCCTTCTCCTATTTAAAAAAGACTTTACTCTGACAACTCAAGATGCTTACCCAGTTTTTCTTTTCATAGCATTTCCAGTGTGACAGTGATACCTGTCACAAAACTCATGTTGCCCACATAAAGAAAAAGAAAATAGAAGCTACATTTAATGTGTGAATTCAAAAAATTATAACAAATGCTTCTGGTAAGGATAAAAATTCTCTATTCTGTTGCTGTTAAAACCAGTTAGTAAACAGACTACTTACATAAACACACAGAAAAGAAAAACTGTGGTAATAGCTACCTGCTGTGTGAAATCCCTTACTTCCAAGTGAAATTGTGAATTCTCTTTATCAATAGCACTATTGAATTTTCAATTCATACATTCTCAGTTCTTATTTACTTTTCTGGAATAATCTAACAAAGAAATGCTGGGATTCATTTTTTCCAAGAATCTGCTGTCTCTGGAATTCACCTTGCTTTCTAAGGATTTTAATTTTATTTCACTTGGTTGGGGTATAACCAATTTGACTTATGCTTGCACTACTCTAAACTTTTTATCCATTTTTCTGTTTCTGGGAGATAAATATTTATCACTCACAGCATTTTTGAATCAATAGAGAGACCTCTAGAGCTCATAAAACTCAGCAGTTTAGGCACAAACAATGAGAATCAATTTCTTTAAGAGCTAAAAAGCCTGAGGAAGAGATGCTCTTACCAGTGCATTCCTCTTCTCATTAGGTGTCAAGCCCGCATGTGGTCCCTCTTTCCATCCCAACACTCAGGGGCAAAGCAGACTGGTGTGGGAAACTGGTCCTGCCAGGCAGCAGTGAGACACCGTATTCCTTCACAAACACTGCTGCTGGAAGGGAACTCAGAGGTTTGCTTGACACCAAGGACTGCTCCTTAAATATACCCCATACTTCACAAATACCAAACACCACCCTAATTACCAAGAATTATACAGTGGGGTGTAACAAAAAAAATAAAAATCATTTAAGCTAATTGAGAGAGCAGTACTTCTGCCTAGTAACTCCACTGTCTGCAACACTCCTATTACACTCCAGTATGAGAAAGCCCCACACTATTAGCAGAGTAACATTCAGAAATGTGAACTAGGTGAAAAAATGACTAAGTTTTTGTTCAGAATGTTAACAGGTCTTACTTGTATGCCATTATTTTAAGTCCAAATCAAAAGAGAGAAGTGGGGGTTTAACTAGGAATTTCAATTTGTTTGTAAACAGTTTAAGGTGACATGATGATTACTTTAAGTTGTCTTTATTAATCCAACAATTTAAAGCTTACGGAGATTTGTTTTGAGAACTAAACATTGCAATGATTTAAAATGTTTAGTTCAAAAACTTAGGGATGAGAAGTGTTGAGGTAGAGTGGAAATCAGTACTATTTGCTTTCTGAAATTACAGTACTTGACTTATGTACACTGGAAAAATTTTATTTTCACTATCACAGTGATTTAACAACCACTAGACTTTGTGGACACATAAGTACTAAAGGAAATACAGCAAAACAAATTTGTTTGAATAAATTCAGACACACACCCCTACAATCTGAAATTTGCTATGTATAACCATTCTTATTTTGATCTCTCAGTTTGGAATTAAACAAAGACACTGTTAATACAGTAGTTCCAGGTGACAGTAAAACTGAGTTGCCAGTTATCTGGTCCAACAACATCTGTCACTAATACTCAGTTCCCCAGTCAAATTATTTAATAAACACTAGATTCTCCAGGTCTGTATTCAAGGCCACTATTCAACTCATTTACTCCAGGGAGTACTTCAGCCGCTCCACACTCTCTCAGACCATACAATTGCTTATTAATTAATTGCTGCCTTGTAAGAAACTCCCATCCTCTCTGCTGAACTACGAGGTGCTTGAAACATCACATTCACATTACTTAACTGGCATTGCACCAGGGATACCACGGCTGCTGAGAAACATTCCTTACTGGCCCCTCATTACAGGGGCCATAAGGAACAGCAGTCAGCCTGACTCAGCTTCCCTGTTCTGTTTCCGGTACAGTACAGTTTTCAGCTCACCTTAGAAAGCTTCTGCTCCCTGTAACAACAGAGTGCTGCTCGTGGCTGGTGCACAGCCAGCCTGCCAGTTGTCACCCACCATCTCCCTCAGAATCCCTGCTGAAACAGGGCAGCAGGAATGCTCAAGTTGTGTTTGTTCAACTTTGCATCGATCATCTCAGCAGTGAATGAAGAACTTTGAAGGGAAACACTCACAGAAGAAACTAAATTAAAGCATCTCAAACAAAATCCCTATTTTAGAAAGCCTGCCATCAATACATCGAAAACCGAAATCAGATAGAAAAACCTGTTGGTTCTGACCAGCTAAACTTCTGCCAGAGTTAGAACACAGGAAAAAATACTAAACTGTAAACTCCAAATGTCACATGCATATCCTAAAGAAAACACAAATTTTTGGCATTATTCATGAACTATATGGGCAATCCTGGCATATGTGTCACATACAAAAGGAAATCAGTAAGAGAATCAAGATTTTTCACCTACAGTGTATTAACTAAAAGTGATTCTACTTTTAACCTTCTTTGGAGTACCTCAAACTTTAGCTCTATGCCAGTGTCTGAAAAGGTATTCCATTGTAAGAAGATGACACAGCTCCCAGAAATATCTTAGCTACAAATATTTAAGATAAAATATGATTTCAATGAACAAAGGAGAAGATGCGAGAATAAATGTTACTTGGTGCAGTTGCATCTGGTTTTCTGAGTGGTACTGTGACTTCATGAGCATGACTGCAGAAGAATTCCTACAACAGGCACCTTTTTAGTGATGTAGATTGCTTGAGTCAAGTGCCCACCCTTACCTACTGTAAGGAAAGCTTCCCATACTGACTTCACTTTTGTGATGCTGTACATTAACATCACAAAAATCTCATGGATTGGGCAGACAGTGAGCAGCTGACCACCTGTACACTAAAACAGTTTATCTCATTTCTTTCAGTTAGTCTAAGATCGCCACAAAGATACTGTGCCTAATTACTCAACATGGGACATCAAGAGAGGCTCCCAAGAAGCACTAGCTGCTAAGTCTGTCTCCATCCCATAGTATGCAAGGCTTGTTAACTGAGTGAGGCTTTTCTCCACTTCAGCCACAAGTTGCAGTCAGATAATAAAACTAAGTGCTTACACTTTAAAATTTTTCAAGGGGAGGTCTCAAATTGTGTGCAACACTGCTGAAAGGGCAAAGACTATTTACCATATAGGAAGTTACCAAGTGTCTCTTCTCAGGACTAGAAACAGTGAAGGCTTCTAATGGGGGTTTAGGAAAGGAATAGATAATGGGATGAATGTATCCTTAGAACTTGCATTTCAGACGTTCTAGAATATAAATGAAATTGTCTGATAAGTAATTATTACTTAAGTCCTACAATTTTAATGCATTTTTAGTACCCACTGAAATCAAGAGATTCTTTTGATTCAAAGTTTATAATGAACTCCTAAACATGCACCAGGAATAAACATGCACCTGAGTCAGCCTCTCAGTTAAAGCAAGCAGCTATACTTCTATAAAAAATGAAAAAAAATCAATGTTAGAGGAGTAACTTCCTGCAGCAGTTGACTAAGACTAGTGCTAAGGAAAGCACCAGATCTGGTGTAGTCACGGTTGGCAAGCAGTCACTATTCACAAAACAAGTAGGAGCACTTGAAAAATCTCCCTGCCTGTATCTCCTTGTTCTGTGTCAAAAGTGATCCAAACAAGTCACCACCAGGTGATCAGTGATCATCACCAAGGTCATCAGAAAATGCAGCCAGTCCATATTGCTCTTTACAAACTTGACTGCATGTAAAAAGCAGACTATCAGCATACCTTTAGGAACATCACATGACTAAATGACCTCAGTACCTCCTGTCTCTTTTCATCTAAAAAAAGGTATTGTAGATCAAGCAGAGATTGCACTATACATAAATTCTCATGACAGTCAGTCAGTAGAAGAGGCTTGTATGGAACTGGTAGCTCAAAGAAAAATATTGTAGTCATTGAAACTGAGCTACAGTGAGACACTGTAGTCTTCAATGTCCTAAGAAAACAGTGTATATTTTGCTCAGGTCCAACTGCGATGAGCACTGCTGGAAGTGAAAGGAACAAAAAGGAAGAGGAATGAATGTCACCTGAGGAACCAGAAGCTACCACATAAATCAGCTAAGGCCCAAATAAGGACTGTGTGCATGCTTTTAGGCTTTGGTATGTGAAGCAGAACACGCCAGTCTCACTGCACAAGCACACCACATGCTGATCTCAGCTAACAAAGCAGTCCGCACAGCCTGCTGGTGTTCCAAGAGAAATACTTTTTACCTTAAATGTCTGCTGGGCTGTTGAAAAGATAAGTTAAATAATCTTCTATTGAAAGAAGAAGAAGAATCAAAACACAAAGAGCGGACAATAACAATGGGAGGAAAATCTCTGAGAGGAGATGATGGGACAAAAATCTGTCACGTGCCAGTTCCATACTCCCTCTTTTATTTGAGTGTGCAAACACAAACACAAACACACTTTGCAGAAAAGTCCTACAGCGCTTAGGAGAAATGGGGATATACTTGAAAAAGCTCTACTTACTGTGTAAGTCATAAATTGTGCAAAGGGGCCAAGCTGAAGTGTGGAAAAGGAATCTAAAGGATTACCTGTGGACAGTCCATGAAGATATCTGGTCTGTTTCATGCATAAAGGGAGCAATTCTCTCCAACAAACATTTAAGATTTGCAGCTCCTGTGGTTAAAAAATTTTGAACAACTTCAAAGTATAACTACATATTACTGTTGCTGGAGTATTACTCTCCAGGGGATGAGCTTATATCCAGACTCATCTCATGGTGGGAACTCTGGACTGAGTGCCCAGCAGAGCTGGATTTATAATGGCTCTTCAGACCAATTTATCACACCTCCATATCAGTAAAGAGAGATACTTATCTCTCTTCTGTGAAATACTTTGATTTCCACAATTAAAACTAAAGAGACAAATACTATCATGACTGAACCCCATCAAATCCTAGCTGACAACTGAAATAGCTATCAATGCTTTTATCCCATACTTGTGCTCAGATAAAGTATCAGTCAAAAACATCCACCTTTTTCTTAAAACTTACAAGCAAACCTCACTAGGACTTTCTCTCCAGAACACCACAATCAGAAACAATCATAATCACGAAGATGAGGAATGAGAAAGAAAAGCTATGTCAGGACCCCGCTACTCCTCCCCTCCCCTTCTTTCCTTGCAAAAGCCAGCAGTAATCATCTGCCAGCAGAGGAGCTGGATTCCTGATTTTAAGCATATTGAATACAAAAGGCTAGATGAGAGCCGCCTGGTAAAGCTTGAAGTGTGCCAGAGGAGCCCTCCTTGTTATGGTATAGTAAAGAGCTGCTCAAGCGATGCCACATAAATCTGGGGAGCACCATTCTGGTGTTTGGCTAACCACACAGCACAAGTACACGGGCCCTCCCTGCTCTGAGTGAGAGGCTGTGAAGACAGAGTAAACTTGAACCTATAGTAGCCACACACACCTGACTGGAGAAAGGGATCACAAACAGAAACAGAGACTGCTTCATTAGGTACTCAGAAGCAGACAACATAAATAGTCTTGTGAATGATTTTGTGGACATGGACACTTTTCTGAGATGACACAGATTTGCCTGACAAGCTAACAAACTTGCATATTTATAAGGATATACAATGGTAATGCCTGGCAGAGCTTACTTACGCATTAGATTTAGTGCTACTGTCTATGGATTAATGCATGTGTGCATTCGTGGACAGGTCAAGCCTAAAATAAACTTACAGTACTACAACATGTGATAATTACACGACCAGCAAAGCTGATGGATGAAATCAGTCAGGAAGTTCCAGTCATTGATTTGTAATCTGTATGACCACCACATAGCCCACATAGAAAATATTAGAGAAAATCTATTCAAAATCAAAAGTGATAACTCCTCTCTGGTGCTGGAAAGCAACGTTGTCAATAGATACAACTATTCTGAGACATAAGTGATAGAACTGACACTCAAGAGTACATGAAAAAAGTCCTTTTTTTTTTTTCAAACAGTAAGAAGGACCCAGCCCTCCCTCTAGGCTGTTGCTGGTACAAGGGGAACACTTCTAGTGGCTTTTTTTGGTGGGATGGGGCAGAGGGGAGAGAACCTGCTCTACACCCACTGCCTATAGGAAGACCAGCAACTTACTGTCAAAAACAACATGAAAGGCACTTGAGGGTTTCACTTTTAAATTTATCTGTATGAAGGTTATTGTAATAGTGGTGGTCACTGACTTTCACATTCAACTTGGAAAGAGTATTAAGTCTCTTGAGTTATCCTCTAAGGTTACTCAACACCTCTTTTTCATCCAAAACTATAAATGAAGTGTTTCAGATCACCAAAAAAAAAAATGTTACAAACCTAAGATTTTAGACAGACAAAAAGATCAGACTAGTTCAGGCTGGAAAAAATCTTTAAAAGGTCTCCTAGCTAAACACCCTGCAATGAGCAAGGACATCTTCAACTAGAGCAGGCTCCTCAAAGCCCTGTCCAATCTGACCTTGAGTCTTTTCAGGGATGGGCATCCACCAGCTCTCTGAGCAATCTGTTTGGCTACTCTCTTTACAAAGAAATCCTTAAACCTAATCTAAATCTACCCTCTTACAACTTAAAACCATTACCCCTTAAAACCATTATCCCTATCACAATCAGGCCCTGATAAAAAGTCTGTCCCCATCTTTCTTATGTATCTCTTTGTTTCAAAAAATTCTATATTGTTTTGATATTTCATTAAAGCAGTCAAGGAAAGCAATGTTTAAATACTCCTACTTCATTTTCAACACTTCTCAAAGCTCAAAGAAGGATCTGTACAGACCACAAAGCATGCTTGCACGCAGAAGTTCTGTCAACATCTGAACTCAGGTTTCCTCTGGATTGATTCCCTAAGCCTGTATTTCCCCATCTTTAACACTTCCTCCTGTCTCCAAGTTTCTGCCAAGGCAAAAAGCCTGCTGGTGGTTTTGCCTCCCCTCCACACAGGGCCTTGTTTACACCTACAATCTGCAGAAGTAAGGAATTGCTACCAGCCAGGATCACATTTTTTTTGTACTTATCTGTCATTAGATACTGAAGACGGCATCTTCAGTAACATCAGTACCAAGCAGTACATGCCCTTCCCAGAAGATACTGTACTCCATTATAGACAATCTGTCCCCAGCCTCTGATGGTTTACTCTTCCAGCCTTCCAGACAAAACTTTCAGCATTCCAAATTCCTCCCATTTGGCTTAACCTCAGCAACAGTATCCAAAAGTTAACACAAAAATCTGGTACACGCAAACCTATAATTTCTCTAAATGCCTCAAACATATTTTCTCTATCAAATGGAAAAAGACAAGGTTTGTTTTACAACTAAATAAATTCCAGGATATAAACCAATTCAGAAAAGGGAAGACCATGAAAACTTTTTCAACTCTTGAGCAACGTTTGTGCTACTAAATGTACTACTTATCATTACGAGCAAAATGGACTACTGCCCTTTTTCCCTTTATACGTATAATGCTGAAGTGTGTGTGTGTGTGTGTTTGTGTGTGTGTACACATGCATCCTGAACATTAAGACAATTTGGAAAAAAAGGAGTCACACTACTACACATATTGGCAGCAGACCTGAGCCTACCTCTTTAAAGCACAATTTGGCAGGATCTTCATAAATGTTATCTCCTGTCTACATGCAAATTTTACTTGCTCTTCTAACCTCAACTATTAAATCAAGACACAACTCAAAGGTTGCCCACACTTTCTTCCATTCATAGTCCTGGCTAACAGCATTGCCTGAAGACAAGCCATATCCATAACAGCTCCCTGAACACAAGGAAAGGTTTCAACATTTTTCCTAACACATAGGCTAAGGCTGGAACACAAAGGTTGGAAAGAACTGTTGCTTTTTTATATTAAGAAGTCTGAACACACCAATATAAACACTGTACACATTCCCACTTCTTCTGTGGCAATTTCCAAAGTTATGGACGGTTACAACTGGAAAAATTGGATATCTTTAAGTCTCCACAGGCTCTTATATACTTATGCTATCAATTCACAGCATGTCTTTAGGAAGGCTATCTTCATACCTTCCCAAACCAGCTCTACCACAATACATTTGGGTGAGGGAAAGACAGTCTTTTTGCACATTCTCTGACTCCTGTGTTAACATTTAGTTAACAGTATCTTGCAGTAATGTTCACATGGGAAGCCAAAGAACACCTCATATTTCAGAAGCAGCTAAAAGGAATATCCAGAAAAAATACCAGCCCCTTAGTAAGCACGTCTGCCTGATGCAAAGCCAAGTTTCAACACATGCCCATATGTTTTAAGCACATGTATTGACTAGACTTTCTTTTTTAAAGACACAGATTATACAGACACAAATTATACAGACACAGCTGTGAATCAGTCATATCAAAAGGAAGAAAGGAGATTTAATAAACACTGAAAACAATCATGTTAATGGTCATGAACTGATGAAAAAACTGATGAATTTGTAAATCTTTCACAAAAAGATAAGTATAAACAATCTAGCACCAAACCTAAAAATCCTATCTGTCTGAAAGATGCCAACGTTAGCACTGTGTTTCATGTACACCATTACCATTAAAAAGCACCTGGAAGACATGGAACCAAAACTGCTGTAGCTACCAAATGTCTAGGGAAAAAAAAACAATTATCCAATATGGGTGAAGATTTTTCAGAATATACTCCTATAGAGAGGTTGCCACGCACATGATTTTACTGGAAAACTCTGCCAGAATAAATGTTCCGTTTCTTCTGCACGTTAAATCATTCCACAATCTTTGCCTCGTACATCAAATCATGTGTTCCAATGCTATACTTATCCAAATTTTACACTGTTTGTTTTGTTTTTCTTAGCCTATCCTGCATAAATTCAATCTCATTCCCAATAGATCAATACATAAAACAATTATTTCTCCCTTTCTCCCAGAAAGAGGCTAAAGCGTGATTTAGTCTTCTAACAATTTAAACATCTCCTTAAATTTTCTACATTTACATGCAGGGCACTGAAGTACTCCTTTAAAATTCACTTGCTCTCTCCTCCTCCCTTTCCTCCCCAAATCCAGCCAAAAGCTCATTTTAACAATAAACTGAGCCAGGTGAATATCAGCAAGACACAGAAGACTCTCAAACAGACAACTCTCAACTTATTGCAGGTATTCTAGTGCTACCTAACACAGAAAAACAAAATCAAAAACTGGAGGCAGATTTATCTTCACTCCCAAAATAAGAAACTGCATTACAAGCACAGAGTTTTGATCCTATACAACGCTATGTTTTTCCTTCCACTCCTTAGATCTTTCTTTAATGTAAAGGGACTGAATATAATTTGACTTTTTCAAGGATCAGTCTTTCAACTCTGCAAATCTCAAAGGTAGCTTCTCATGTACAATTAATCACTTAAACATGACAGGCAGGAAGAAAAAAAACATGAACTAGAATTATTAATAAAAGAAAAGAGGATAAGAGGGGTTTGCATTTGTATAGTTGGAAAACTCCTTTTCAGACAGGAAATACTTTCTTTCCTTAGAAAGTGAATTTCAGCATCAAGAACAGCAAAGAGACAATCATTCATTCCAGGGATGAATTCAACTGACTTACAAGGAAGGATAAAGAGAGAGAGAGAAAAATAAAAAATTTTCTCAAGTATCATTAAGATGCTGTCACATTTGAATCTATTTCCCAAGCATTTCCTGAGATAGCTGTGCCTCTTAATTCATCTCAGAGATGTGAAATCTCATCTATTTCAAGTTTGTCCATGTTTGTATTTAAATTTTCTTACCTTTTTCTTTTAAAAATCTTCCAAAAAGCCTTAGTTCTCTAGCAACAGATTTATCTACTGTTTCTCTTGCAGACCCCAAATTTTCTTACGCAAAGTGAGAGAGTCTCTTTTGTTAGTTGTAGCAGGAAATGTAAACACTTAAGATTCAGAGCTATAAGCACCGTAAGTTCTAAACAAATCTTCAAAATCAGAAAGGACTAAAAATCATGTTTCTTTAGTGCTCTCTATTCATGCAATGGAACACCCCATACAAAAATCCAAAAGCTGATGCAACTAAATAGCCTCTCAGCTCATTACTTCTTCTTCAACCACTGAAGCCAAAAACGGTTGTCAAGAGAAAACAGTAATAAGCAAGGAAGAATACAGTCAGGCTTCACACACATTTTTTCTCTATTTGAAATCATGCATCACTGAAAATTACAAAAGAATTTAAACAAAAAAATATGAGCATTTTCCCAGAATTGTGGATGTCCCATCCCTGGCAGTGTTTCAAGACCAGGCTGGATGGGACTTTGAGCAAGTTAGTCTAGTGGAAGACTAGACTAGACTAGACTGCCCATGGCTGGGGGTTTGAAACTACATGATTTTTAGGGTCCCTTCTAGCCCATTCTGTGATAAGCAGTAACTGCTACATTCTAACTCCTTGGTTACCTTTCCTATTATAAACTGTTCTCATCACTTTCTGAAAACCGGCAAGCTTGTGACATCCACAGCACACCACACCCATCAGTTTCACAGTACAGTTTCTGACAGAGTGCAAATCAGGAAGACAGTTTTGGGATGCATGCATAACTTCTTTGCTAGTACTAGGCCTCTAGCTACATCTTCTGCTACATCACAGAGCAGCTGAGGTTGGAGGACACTACGAAATTCCCCTTTTTGTCCTGAATGAATTTGTAAGCTTCAGTGTCCCTTTCTCTCACTTCCAAGCAGAAAAGGCTTCTCAAGGACCCACACAACTAAAGTTTGAGCATCTTAAAGGATGTAGACTGTGAGCAACATCATCCAGCATTTGACCTTCCACACAGATTTGAAAGAAAAAAAAAGGGTTTGGTCAGTTCAGATGGAATTTCCTCTATTTCAACATGTGCACATTGCCTCTTGTCCCATCAGTGGGTACTCCTGAAAAAAGTCTGGTTTCCTCTTCCTTCCATTTGCTTGTTACATAAGGTAACTCAATGCTGAACTTACCACCAAAATAAAAAACTATTTCTGAGTACTTCTATGTTAACCATGAATAGCATTCCCTCAGCTTCACTACATTTTCTGCAGTTACATTTAAAATGCATTTAGTGCTGGATGTTAAGTTACAGTACATACACTGGTATGTCAACAAGTATGTTTAAGGACATTAATCTAATTCAAACACCTTCCAACATCAAGACCCAACATGATGAATTAAGTCCCACATACACCTATTTCAGCTTTCCAAAGCAACCTCACAAGAAGTCAGGGGTTTTTTTTAAGGTCTATAAAAACACACTCAGAACATAATACACCTGGATATTTCTCTGTTATAGTATTAAAATGACAAAGCTTAAATTATTATCATAAGCATTTGATAGCAACTACCTGGTTAGCTGTTTTGGGGAAAGTCTTCTGGAATAAATTAACCATAGCATGAACTAAATCAACAACATAAACTCTAAATATTTCACCAATAAAAAATTTATTTACATCATAGTCATCCCCAAACAACTTCCAGAAACTCAAGTTTAGTTTGCCTGTTAAGTACAAAATGAGTCACTTCTTAAGACCAATTTCTCTATGAAATGTTAGCAATAATCCATTACTTTTCTCCTACTAACACTGGAGTATTGGCAGAGCAGAAAGGGGAAGAAAAACCTTTTTTTCCACAGAAAAAAGATTTCAGAAAAATGCTAATGGAAGATTTTTGGGAACTGGAAAAGGGTTCAGAAAACAGAAGTTAAACTATTTAAATATTAACAATTATATTAACAACAAACAGCTTCAAAATATAGTAATCAGCACAATTTTATATATTTTAGAGAAATCAAACAGTACAGTCAATTCCCAAATAGTGTACTGTAAGAAAAAAAAAGTACCATAATTGGTAGAATCTCTTTTTTCCAAGGCAATAGGAAAAGAGAAAGACAGATTTTTTTAAAAAATTAAAAACAAAGGCTTGCCTCCAAACACTTGTGCAAATATACAGCTTCATGCATGTACCTCAGAGTGTTTTACCACCGTGTTCAAGATTTTGTCTTTTCTGGCTTGAGGTGTTGGAATTTCGGATGTTTTTCAAAGTATTTCAAAGCAAAGTATGTTAATCAAGACACAAAAGGTTTCATTAAGTGTACTGGTTTGGCCCCAGTCGGCCAAATTTTTAATACTGACACACGATTAAACCAATGAAAAGAGCAGATACACCTTTTGCGCACACGTTTTGAGACAGAAACGGCGGGCACAGCCCTTCTCTCCGGCTCTGAGTACAGCTAACAGAGCCCGGCCGGGCCGCTCCACAGGAGACACCCGAGCCCCGTCACGGCAGGGCCGGCCCGGCCTCTGCTGCACCGCCGGGCGGGCAGGGCAGGGCTGCCCACGGGGCCCTGGAACAGCGGCTGCAGCACTGGCAGGGATGTTCTCTCCATCCTCTCCCGGC
>CM031878.1:33186875-33209169 GCA_018697195.1 Certhia americana
GGCAGGGATGTTCTCTCCATCCTCTCCCGGCCCGGTGGCAGTGCTGCCCACGGAGCCCTGGAAGCAGCGGCTGCAGGACGGGCCGGGCCCGTCCCAAGCTGCCGGAGGAAAGGACACTTCCAGCCTTCCTAGTAACTACTGAGGAAACTTCTTAGTGCAGCAGCGAGTGGGAGAGGAGCTGTCCTGGAGCCGCTGACACCCTGCGGCTGAGACTGAGGGGCGGCTCTGCATGCCCCAGTGAAAATGTTAACTCCTTCCTAATCAGATGAAACTTCCAAAGCACGAATCTTGCCCAGTGAGAGAAAGAAGAGACTAGATAAAATGTAAAAAGACACAGCGTGACACCTAATGTCAGGAGAGACACAGAATAATCCTAAATTGGCAGGAAGCTTGAAGGAGTTGCCTAGTTTTAGGCTAGACTTCTCTTGTAAGGCCATAAAGAATGGATTAAACACCCCAGTAACATATGAAATGCTTTTAGTGGGATGCAGTCATAGCTGTGAGTTGGCATAACTGATTTAATGAAAAAATTTGAACAGGAAGACCGAGAGAAAGATGATGCCCTCTGCCCATTGAGAGAAGATGACCCCTGTTTTTTGAGATGAAGAAGAGATAGATGAAGAGAACTCTTGTTTTGTACTAGAAAAGGCATCCTTAAACTGTACCCTAATAAGCTGATATGGCCCATGAGCAGCTCTGAAGGCTGCCTCATGGGAGTGACTTCACAATGGCAGATTTTTTGTGAAGTGTGAGGGCACAAGAGAACTGGTATCTTATGGAAGATCTCTATGGTATTCAAGAGAGACTCCTTTCTCCTCAATGAATTAAAAATTATTCTAGGGGTGGTAAACTGACTGAAAATCCCAGGGTTTTTTATGTTGTCAGTGGGAAAGTGAACAGTTGGTGGGGAGAGAAGTGTTTTGAAGGTTTCCTTCTGATTCCTGGGTTTTTGGGGTTTTTTTTCTTTTAGCCTTAGTTAATAAAGTTTTTACTACTTCTAAGTTTAAGCCTGCTTTGCTCCTGATTGGGAGATTTCAGATTGGTGAATCAAAACCACTACATTAAGTTAATAATCATCTTTTTAAAAAAAAAAAAAAAAAAAAAAAAAAAAAAAAATACAAAGTTTGACAAATTTTTCAAAACATATAAAAGCCAAGCTCATGTATCTAAGTTTTAAGGTATCTGAGAGTGCCAGTGGGGAGGAGGGGGCTGCTATTTTTTTCAAAACAACACCTAGGTGTTAAAGAACAGTTTTCATTGAACTCAAACTGCTGGCCACAACTGCACATAACCACAATAAAGGCAATTCAGACCCTCCTTTCATAAGAACTTAAGTATCAGAAGGCAGGATTAGTTATACACACAGCATGAACAACTTGCTTGCCAATTTCATTTAGGAGACAGTGTTATCACTGACATCATATAGAAATGTTAACAGTTTTGACTTTTCTTAAGCAGATAAAAACCCCCGTAACAGCATAATAACCACAAAGCTTTTCAGGGTAAGGAAAAAAAATTAAAAGACATCAAGAAAACGCCAAGCAATAAAAATCAGAAATTACAACACCTATCTAGAACAAAGTAAGTAAAAGAAAAAACTGCTTGAATGACAATGTATTGTGCGACTAACAAAATCTTTTTCAAATTATTTTTTGCAGGAGGATTTCCTCATGATACTTATCTCAGCCCTGATTAAGAAGAGTGAGTTTGCACCTTATAACTTTTTTGTGGAATATTTTTCTCACCTTGGTTCTAGGAACAACTTATTGTTACATCAGGTACTTTACAGATGATAAATGTATAGGGTAAGTTACAACCTGTTGGATTTAATCAAAGAAATCTCTCCTCTAGTTTTTCATTGATTGTCCTTCACAACCTCATACTCCTTGAGGTTTCAAATTTCCAACAATATCCAGGAACTACCCTCTCTCCACCAAGCTGTAATGCTACAGGAGAACCAAGTTCACCAATGTTTGTAGACAGCCACAGCAGTTTCTGCATCCCACAGGAATGCTAACACAGAACTGCATCTGCAGTCAGGTAAGTAAGAGGAAAATTAACTGTTTAATGACTTGCAGGTAAGACTGCTTTGCTTAACACTGAACTAGTGAAAATACTCACTCTAAAGCTCCTGGTGAGTCTGTACTCACCACTTGTCCCACATACTCCCCCTGAAATTTGATTCTTGACAAATGCCCACAGTACACCTTCCCTCCACAGAATGAGGAAGACAGAGAAAGCCCAAGCATTTACTATATATGCTTTCATAAAAAACACCCACCACTTCTCTCACCTTACCTGAGGCAATTCTACAAGCCAGGAAATGTCTGCAAAAAGCATTTAAAATTTGAAAAGTGGAAAACAAACTTGAGCTAACCACTGTGGACTACCCGTGTTATGGATGAACAAGACCCTCTATTTTTGTCTGCACTCTTACTGATTTCAATAATAAGGCCATGACCATTCAAAAGTTAACCCATTCAAAAGCTTGGTAAGGGTGTTCAGTTGCACTGTCACTCCATGTATTTAACTTCTCAAAAATCCAAGCCATTTGTTTCCAACTATGCTATGCTGAAAAGCAATAATTACAATTCCATTAGAGAAGGTCAGAAAAAGTTTTAAGATTTTTAAGAAAACGCCCTATGAACGGGTAGTATTTAAGGGCTTCTATGACAGAAGCTTGAAATTTCAAATTACTTTGCTGCAACCTGAGAGGCATGCGTACAGTGCACCACCACTGACTTCATTTGGTACCCTAATAAAACCAGTTGAAATAGGCCTTTTGAAAAAATTGTCATGTTTTTGCATCTGGCCCCATTCATTCATATGACAATAGATGTAAGATAAAGAAATGGACCATTATGAGAAGCCAGTTTTTGGACATGTGATTTAAAAGGTCTATTTCAGGTGGCTTTATTAAGTCCTGATGTCATAGCCTGTCTTTTGAGCACTGCTTGCCTGGGAGCAAGCAAAAGGAGAAGGCAGCAGACTATTCCACCTTTCCAGACACTCAGTGAAGACAAGAATTGTCCTTACTGGACAGAAAACAGTCCTGATACTTGTAACTACTCTCAGCAACACAAGTCGAGGATTTTCTTTTTTTGTTAGTGAAGCAACAAAATCTGTAATCTAAAAGATCACAACAGCTAATGAAGACCACAACTTTTTTATTTAAATTATTTTACATGAGCATAAAATCACTCATGCTGAAGCCAGCAGAAACATGAGAGAAGACTCTAGAAAGATGTACTAACCCACTGCTACTCTACAATTTGGCAAGAGTATTTCATTTTTGCCAAGCAATTGGCACGAGTCTTTAGGCTTGCATTAAGAAACAGTGTTTGGAGAAAATTATCCAACCATGTTCTAGCACTGACAGGAATGCAAAAAATGCTCCATGATGCTACCAATGCTGTTCCTTGGATGCTGTGGAATGGTGCTGTAGAAGTCTGACATGATGTACTAAGTGCCAGAAGTGCCGCATCTTTAAGCCTGCCCATTCAAAATCAAAACTTTATTTTACTTTCTTGGATCGGGAAGATACTCTTCTGCTGTAGAAGAAAGACTTCACATCCACAAACTACTCAACTTCAAATTTCTACCAAACTCAGGCTGATGGCATGAATCAGGAAGTGATGAGTTATAAATAAAAACACTCACTGTGAGAAAAGTTTGCACTGTTTTTATGAAGTCAGGACTGTTGCCAAGTTATGAATTTATTTGGGAAAATGAACAGGTGGTTAAGTTTCAGTATGGATCAGCTCCTCTGCGGAGCGTTAAGTCATGGTTTTGGTATACAACTGTCAAAATCATAAGAAGTAGCCTGAGTCAGTGCTGACCTCTTTTGTTTATCCTTAGAGAAATGTAAAACTTTGCATTCAGTTAAATCTATCACAGACATACTAAATCAATAATGCTGTCACATTTTAGTTACATGTCCATCTTCAACCATAATGCTATAAAAGCCTACTGAGTTACAAGCTGTAGCAGAAAGAATTCTGAGTGCTGGGCAGGCAGAGCTCAACTCTCACATCACTGCCAGACTGCAGCTTACTCTCCATCAGTAGTACACATTCAGCTGATGAACACAGCTATCACTGTGCCAGTGTGCCAACTGGAGGCCCTTAAAAGAACACACTGAACTAAGTGGCACATGTTTAAGTGTCACTGCAATAGCCATCTCTGGCATCAGATCTGGAGACAAAAGAAAAAAATGCTTGCTGATTTTGATTAAATAGTGTAGAATAAAAGATGTTCTGAGTTCATTTCCCTTTTCCCCTGCAAAAATCAAACACAAGAAGTAATCTGATTAATTTATTTGGGGATTTAAGATTACCAGTTGGGAAACCAATTAGACAATTTAGATGTTCTCACATAAAAACAAACGATACAAGAGCAAAAAATTCAAGGATGTACACAGAACATAAAAAGCATAAACACAAATTGCACGGATACCACAGATACCTCAAGTTGTAAGACCAGCTTGGGCATGACCGCATTAGACATTTTTAAACCCCTTGCTTAGTTGGGCAGTGAAGTTTCCTGGAGTACCAAATAATTTTCATACTGGTAACCTTGCAGGCATTCAAACGAAGAGGGAATTCACCACTCTTCAGAAATGTACAAACTCTAAAAATAGTAAGACAGTTCCCTTTTCTGTCCTTCCTTATCCACTGAATAAATACAGTATCTACCACAGGTCACTTCCAGAGAAACATAATGTATCACTGGAAAAACAGAAGAAAAAAGCTTTTTAAAATATTACATTATTTTCTTTCTAAGTGAAAAGAAAAGCTTTCTATTACCCTTCTCTTATTACAGATCTGAATGGTTCCTAGTTGGCAGATAACCATTTGTCAGCTAGAGTGGAAACTTTTGCCTAAGCTTTGTAATTTCCTTTGGAACTTAAAAATTAATACTGCAGTCTCTTGTAACCCCCAAATATGTTGAAAGTCTTCAAGTCTTGGAAGTAAGTGAAATGCACTAAAAGAACAGTTCTACAGTAAGTTAAAGCTTCTCATTCAGAAGTGTCAGAGCCAAGACCACAATACATCAGCAGCAACATCAAAGCAATAGTTATGCAATCAAGGGATTGAAGGATGTCTTTTGTCGTAACACAGTAAATCATCGTATGTGACAAGCTTCCACTGAACAAGATGAGCCATCCATTTTGACAGCAGGCTGCACCCACATCTATCAAGTCACACATGCACTCTACTAAGTTTACTGTATGCATGAATCCAGTTGTATTCACAAGAACTCTGAAAAAAATCAGTTGTCTAAAAACCAGGACAACAATCCTTGAGAAAGAGGAAGGAGAGAACAAAGTATTTAAATGGCATGTTGAGCAACTCCAGAACAGCTTATTTTCATCCTTAACTAAGGCACAGTAAGGTTAGTCATAATGCACTTCAGCTTGGTAGATGAGCTCACAAGCTGCAAATTGCTTTCTGCAGCTAGAGATCTTATTTTATAGATGTTTAAAAGGGATCATGTTCAGGGTTTTTTTGCTATAAACTTTACACAGGAAATAATGACATAGCAGCAGCAAGTACAAAGAAGTGGTATAAACAAGACCTCTTGTAAGGACCCATTACCTTTTAAAGTCTCTCAGGAACTCTTAGCACTCATAGAAAGAATGGATGCACTTCAGATTCTTAACCAAGAACTACAATGCAAACGTAAGTGCAGGACACACATATCAGCAAATGGAAAATAAACTCCTCTGGGTGCCTCAACTAGTGCACAGAGACAAAGATAATCAGAAATGCCACATGATTGTTAGTTTAGAAGCTGAGAATGGGGACAGTATGGAATGAAAAACTCACAAAGGCACTTCACCTACCACAGACTGCGTATAGTTCTTTTGCACAAAGATAATCAAGGGGAAAACTGCAACAAAACGAGACCACACAAGCGCACAAGTCTATATGTAGAAGATACACAGCAGATGCACCTCCTCTTCTCCTGTGGACTAGTTCACAGACCAGAGATGCCCACAAATCACAACAAACTACATCAACTTTTCATTTAATTCTCTTTCACAACAACACAAGTTAGACCCCAAACTTACTGAATACTAGGACCTTGTTGAAAGTGAAATCATTATAGCCAGATGTGATAGCAGATGGCTGGGGAACCCCCCCTTCAAATGCCAGTTAAGGGCCACAGGTTTGAAAGCTACTTGAGATACACCTGAAGTCTCCCTCCTGTTACTGCTCCACAACTGACTTTCTAACAATTTAGAATGTAAATTACATGAGAAACAACTTAAGCTACGCAATGCTTAAACTATCAACTGCACTGTCGAGTTGCACCCAAGTTACCTGAAGTGATAAACCGTCTAACAACATAGTTTGAATGGCAAGTCAATTCAGGCTAAATATTAAGTTGTGCAATTTCTCACACCTCATTGCAAAGAAGTATTTGCACCAGGTATTTATCCTCCTTCTTGGATCAACAGTATGGTTTCCATTTCTGGCAAAGCTTTTCAAAAAAAGCAAATGGAATACATATTCAATGCAATACGAAGATTACAGAATCCAAATCCCCCCCAACTCCTTTTAAACAATCCTGTCCCAGCATGGACATTGTTACCTCACTGAGAAGCCCAAGAATTAAACATTAAGCACTGCTTTATTAGAGGGACAATACTTGTCAGGACAAATTACAAATACTAGCAAGACAACTCAAATCAGGAGACAACAATCAAATACCACAAACTAAGAAATATCTATGTCTTAAAAGCAAAATTCAGTTACTGAAAAAGACCCTCAGTCTATACAGCAAGCACACCTACAATTCTTCAAGTGTTTCTTCCATCTTTAACAGATGAAGGTCAAAGCTGGACACCAACTAACGGAACAACCAGGGAGGCTAAAGGCCATTCAGAACAGCTTTAAATTAAGAGATCTAAAAGGAACAAATTTAAAACAAATCCCTCAGCTTATTAAAATGTCCAGTCACCTCCAGATACCACAAGACAAAGGCAAAATAAAGGAATCAGTCTTTTTAGGGACAGGACTGCTACTGGTAGCAAGATGAATGGCATTAATTCTTGAGATAAAAATATTTTTCGAAGATTTTCAGACTAAGAGCTAACAGGAATACTGAGATTTGATAGGGCAGGCCAGTACTAGATGCCAAACCTTGCTCATGTATCAAGTTAAGTCCAATAGCAAAGAGAAGTTTCACTGCTTCTTGAACAATATTAACGTTTCAAAAGAAATCAGCAGTTTTCTAGAACCAGAAAGAGAGGAAATCAGAAACAAAGAAATCAGGTGTGCATAACCTACTAAAACAACTTGGATATCTGCAGGACTACACAGACTAGCAAAAGGATGAGTACTGGTATAGAACTGTTAGCCTCTGCTATGCTCAGCATGCTGTACTGGGTCACTGATTTTTTCTGTGTCTCAAATTTTGGTTTTTAGGTTGGACCATTTTTTCCTTTCATGGTCTGCTGTATTTACAGAGTATAGACTATTGCCAACTAAACATTCAGCAGTGGTTGCAACACTATTGCCTTCATGCCCCCGTAATTGTTAAATACTGGAATTTTCATCTGCTACCAACTGGTTTTGTTACTTTACCAAGTGACCTGCAGTTCCACATCTCCTCAGATATGAGCAGCAACAGGTACATACAGGCACAGCAACAGGTCTCCAAATCATAGCAATTAGGTTTGCCTAACGCCAAGTCACATCTCTTCAAATGCTACATTTTTCTAAGAAATTATCTTCCAGCACTTGCTCTTACCACAAGCCACTAAATGGCAACCCAGAGAATACTTCTTCCTTACCTCACTCCCCCATGCTGGGCTTTGAGATAACCTTACATATATATTCACATGTTTAGCGTACCCAGAACAGCCAAGCAGGCATCCAGTGCTTCCTAATCCCTGGTTTCCAAGAAGAGTACCAACACTTCCAAGATGGCCTCTCCAAGCAACCAACCTACAGTTTCTGGTTGGCACACTTAACTTTTTGGTCACAAATAGAAAGTAATTTGGAGCAAGACTTCCAGACGACAGCAAGTTACACTCACAAAAAAAACCAAAAACTAATCCCTATTTTCCAGAAGTGAGGTCACTAGGACTACTTACTCATACTGCTGCATATGTTTGCATGAATTCTCCTTCTGACTTACTAGCAATTAAGTTCACATTAATATGTACATTTTGGATGGCATGATCTAAATGTACTAAATGAAAAGAGAAAAAAGTGCAATTTCACACGGCAAGTACAGTATTAAATATCCTCAAAGCAGACAAAGTCCTTTTTAACTTTTCTTCAATTGAAAGCTTTCTAAACCCTGTTTCCTTTTTGTTCCTTTGAGAAAATGGAGACACAATTAGCATTTACAGCTTAGTTCCTGCTTCCAAAATACCCCTTTAACTTTTTTTATTTTTTTTTTATGGTGGATATAAATCGCACCAAATTGTCAAATCACAGCTATTTTCTATGCTACCTATACAAATAGGGCTGATTTCTGGCAAGCCATAAAACAATTATGGCTGAATTCCTGTAGTCCTTTGATATTCCAGCTTGCCTGTAGGGCTTCAAAGCCATCTTAGGGCAGCTCTAAAAATCTAATTTCCAGAAGGCACAGAAGGAAAATAAGGCATATCAATTCCCACATGAAGCTCAAACATGAACACACCAAAACCTTAGCACTGGGATGATAATGTTTGAAAGTGACTTAGAGCAAACACAGATAAGATACAGCAACGGTTTAAATCAATACTGCTTCACAGAAGGCAGAGACATAGACACCTTGAGAAAGAGGACGTAAGGCACACTACAGCTGATTCCCCAGCACTTTTTGCTAGTTGGGAAGCACGTTTTCCTGCCTGAGCACTCAGTTCTCACCCCTTCTTGTGTGGAAGCAGAGAAAGGGCAAATAATCATAACATGTAAAGGGAAATGCAGAAACTGCCTAAGTCTGCAGAAGAAACAAGGACATGATCCTTCCCTTTAAGGTACTGATAGTGCCAGTAACATTTTACAAATACATAGGGATTCAACAATGACAAAAACCTGAGAATTTATATTGATGTGTTTTACATTTGCATTATTATTATTATTATTTTTAATACTGAAGGGTCTCCCCCTCATTAAAGCTGGGGAAGCTGGTTCTTTCTGTACCAACATGATTTTTGATAACCATGAGAAATCTCTGAGAAAGGCTAGGGGACAACACTATAACCCCTTTAAATAATTCCAGCCTCTTAACATGGGATGTTGAAGAGATTCAACTGAACAAACTGAAGATCGATCACCATATTTCTTTACATGAGAGAAACTTCCATACTGATCAAAGAAAATACTATTTGAGTAATATAATTCACATTGGTGAAGACACACAAAAAATGCAAAACATCTTTAAACTCCCTGCTATTTAAGCATCTGCTGTTTTTCGGTCGAAGGCTAAAAAATTTTTGCCAGTAATTTCTACTGCACACAGGCACACAGTATGAAAGTAAATACACAAAGTCAATATTAAATCAGAATTATGGACTCTCTATTCTAAAGCTGTATAAATGAGAACATGCATAATTTGTATAAATAAGGCACCCATCTCACATTTTTCCTCCTCACAGAACGAATTTGCATATTCTAGAGGTGCTGCAGAAAATTAGCAACATCCAAAACCACCAAACCACAAAAAAAGTAGAAATAAAAAAAAAAAAGACAACTTAA
Organism: Certhia americana; assembly: GCA_018697195.1. Classification (NCBI taxonomy): domain Eukaryota; kingdom Metazoa; phylum Chordata; class Aves; order Passeriformes; family Certhiidae; genus Certhia; species Certhia americana. The sequence goes on from CM031878.1 coordinate 33,196,577, forward strand.
TTCTAAATCCATCCTCTAAAGAATAAGTACTAACCTGGAATTCCAAGAAATAGTTTGGACCACAAAGTGAAGACCAAAAAAGGGAGAGTAACCTTTAATATTTGGCTTTTCCTGATTGGCACCTAGCTCCCATTGTTTTGTATCAATTTTGAAAAAAATATGCTTCTCATGGTCACTCAGAATTTCCCCTAATTTTTACAAAGTCTATTCTTCTTGACTTTGGGAACAAAAATGGCAAAATTTCAATTCCCTACCTGGGCATCGTTAGAGGCGTTTTGCACTTAGTGTATCCCTAATCTGCAGTTAAATCACTGGGCCCCCAGTGGGGCCCCATACTGGTTTTGGGAAAACGATTAGAAGTGGTTTAGACACAAGCTATGTAATATTAACGTACAGTACAGCAGCCTGCATAAAAATGAATGAAAGAAAACTCTCTCTGGAGAGCAAAAAGAGCAAGCCTTATCTTCAGTGCCTTATCTTGCCAGCCTGTCTAAATCATCATTAATTTCTTTTGGTGTTTTTCATGCAAAGATACAGATGCCAGTTTTCTTTATTTTAGAGTAAAACTGTTCAGTAAAGGATGTTCCAGAAATTTTCTGAGTTTAGACTAAGTGATTGAAGTTTCAAGGCAAGCAAACTGATCTAATCACTGCATTAGGTTCCAAATCACTTATTGGTAAAGTTAAAACAAAGTCTATAAAATTACAATATATGTAAAAACATTTACAGGTTGTGTGCAAGCTCTATATCTTAAAATAATACACACACATCAAATGCTTATTAAACCAATTTTTAAAAAACAGAGTTTAATTTATATTTTAATCAAGAAAATATTGTTGCTTAGATCCAAGGACAGACTACAAAGGAAGGAACTAAAACCAAAATATAAAATTCTTCATTGTCATATTGACAATACTTATACATATATTGACAACTTCCCAGATCTAAACCACTCCTAATCACATATTGAAAAAAAACCACACACAAAAACACCTCAAGCCATAACTTAAATATTCCATACTGAAAAACAATAACTACTTTTGACTTAAAACTGGCTTAAAATGTAAATCTTCAAGTAGTTTATTAGTATTTCAACCAACGTAAATTTCAGTTCAGGCATTAAGACAAAAATGTAAGTAAATATCCCTGCAGTCCAAGATCAGTAATCTAATACAGCTGAACTTTGGTTTCAACACTTGCAAGGTCTGCTGCAATTGTTTAACTTTTCCTCTACTATATCACAAATTCAAGGAAGTAACCTAATGTAGATCTGCTTCATGGAAACAAATTTGTTGCTATTTAGCGTCCAGGAAAATAGCAGTGCCCACTAGAAGGGCAGTGCTAAGATGGGACAGCAATGCCTGCAGAAGCAAACAAGTATTTTACTAATTCTGGCTGCCTTATTTGATTTAGGTTCAAGGGCTGGTCTTGGTGTATTTGCACACAACTGCCAAAGGCACTTTAAGAGCTTGGATGGAATTGCTTCACATTAATTTGTACACAAATACCTTACAGCATTTTTAAGGCACCTGTAATATCTTTTATTAAAAGAATTACCTAGGGAAGAATTATACAGAGAATAATAAAAGCCAATATCCTTACAAGAAAGGATAGTAGACAATTACAGAGACTAGTTGGAGGGTTATTAGCTCCCCCCACTTGCACAGAGAGGAGTTTAAGACCACAAGATAGGGAACATGCTTATGTGTTCTGGCTGCTTTTTTCTTAAGCATAAGAATCTTACATTCAGACCAATCTCAAAAAAATAAAAAACAAAACAAAACAAAACAAACAAAAAAAAAACAACAAAAAACAAAAACAAAACAAAAAAAATTTTACAGCCTGAGAAGTCTTCCTGAAATATCTCTATTCTTCAAATAGTAAGGACAATGCAACTGTCTTGCTATATTGCCACTTCTCTTAACCTGTGACTGCAATGAAAAATGAGTAGACTACAGGTTATGGGTAGAATACCTTTTGCTGAAAAGACATCACAGCAATATTCTGCAGAAATAGGCTAAAACATGGCACAACTAAAAGCGGCCAAAAAATGCCTCACCAAATTTATGTTGGGACCTTTAGTTTTAGAGTATTTACTAGGTGCAAATGGAATCATTTACAACACTCACAGAAGCCACACACATAAAAATACTTCAGACACATTACTGACAGCCAGGAAAGGAAATAACAACTCGAATGCCAAAAAGATTTAGTCCTAACAGTGCAGGAATTTTATCACAGACAGGAGCAGACCTTTGCAGCTCTAAGAAACATAACCTTAATAGCAGCAACAACAAAATAGATTAGGAACCTTCCTATACTACAGAGGAATTTACAAGAAAAATATATTCTGATTTCTGTAGAGCAAACCAAGATTTCTTTGGCAACCTCAAAGGAAAGACTAAACACAGCGATACATTTACAAAACACACCTTTTGGGGGTCTTTTTAACTCTCAAAAAAAAGCATATGCTTTCTAAGCATGTTTCTTATCATTATCTCTTTATTCCTTGCTATTCCTCATGCCAATACCCAGCTCATTATTTTTCAGATATCTGAAATTTACCTGTTGAGCAGTTCTTCTTACATTTAACTAACCTTGCCCAAAACTACTTCAACTGCACTTCCATCCTCTTGTCAGCTACTAAATTTAGGGAACAATCTACATAAACACTTTGCACATTCAGTCCTCAAACATAACAAAACCATTCCACAGCCTTCCTCCTCATTTCTTAAAAAACTCCAGTGAGAATCCTGTGCAGAGCTATCCGCTGGCAGTACATATCCACCTCTATCTCCTTGTCAGCCTGGCCACTGGGTCCCTCACATGCTGCCTGAGCTGCACAGGAGCCAGGCTCTGGAATGCAGTGCCTCCTGGGCCAGTGCTCAGCACAACAAAATACCCAAGCCCTGCAAGACACAGATGGAGCAAGTGAACACACACTGTGCACAAGACACAGACTCTCCGCAGCACCTCCACTTACTAAGGACTCCTCGAGTGAAAGGCAGCAACTGGATATTGGGTACAAAAGGCTTGGCATTGGATCTGGCTAAAAAGAACTAATCTTACTATTCTGCTTATTAATGCCCATTTCTTTCCCCTAGCAAAAGCTTATGCCACAGAGACAAAACAAAACACCACCTCAAAAAAATATTACAAGGGCGCATGACTCTCAAACGAAAAAGCTTTTCAGTTTTTTATGTTTAGTGGTATTTATAGAAACACTTTGTTAGAACTATTTCAAAGCAATATTCATTAAGACCTTTTCACAGAAACAGGCTAGAGACTGTACAATTTCAATATACTTTACTCTTTCACATAGTTGTTCTTTCCTTGTAGCCATACTAAGTTATATTAAGACACCAAGAGTATCCAGAATTACAGTGCACTGTAAGAAGGCTGAGCAAGAAGAAAATTTGCAAAACCACAACAAAAGAAAAAATACCCAACAAGTCAAAAAAAAAAAAAAACAACAAACCAACCAAACCAAAAAAAACCCCAAAAACCAACAAACCAAACAACACCAAAAAACACCAAAGCTACAAAAATAAAAATCATCTGGTATCATCCTAGCTAAAAATAACTGTCCTGGTACTACAGCTGATATTACCCCGATCTGTGCCTCTCCACATTCAGAGAGCACACAAGATTTCAGGTTTACTCCACCCTCTCCTTTTCAGTAAAACATTCAGTAAAACATCAGTAAAACATGGTGCCTGTGCTGTGATGACACAAACTCTCATCATGTAAATTATTTTTACCAAGTTCTTCAATAAAATTCTCACTTGGAATTTACATTATGTAAAATGAAAAGTGCATCTTTTCTGTTGTTACAGAGCCTGTACAAGACAACAAGAGAAATTAAAACTCTACTACCCACTTAATACCTATCAAACAAAATTTCTCAAGAAAAATTCATTACAAGAAAGGCTGCTTCAAATAACAGCAAACATATTTGGACCTGTCATTTTTCCACACAGATGATGGAAAACAACATGATTGCTGAACTCTAGCCCTCAATGTCAAGCAGTTCTGTTTCCATTGAATCTCCATATTTTTCCTTCCTGGATAACTTGCCCTTTAAAGCTTGCACATGAAAGGTAAAATATTTTATCACTCTAAATATATATATTCCTCGATTTCCCCTACAAGACTACACCTTTGTCTGTCAACCCCTATTTCAAGATATATGTTATGTTCACATCACTTCTATCTAGAAAAAGCAGAACAATTAGTGTCCCGCTGAATTGGGTGGAATTCTTCTGTATAAGTTTTAGAAAGCAGTTGCAAATAGTAAATTAAGACTTACTGCAAACCCCAATATATCATAGGAGTCACCAGCAAAATCAATCCACCTCACACTGCTCATTCAGTTCTGTTCTTGTTTTGCTTTGTTATGCATAATAATTCACTTTGTCATCATAACCGTTTGTAAATAGAAACATCCATGCCAGTATTTATGACCAAGATGCCCTATGAAAAATACATAAATCCTACTGTGTACGGTTATGTTTTTTTAAGTAGAATTATGGACAAGTAACTGCAGTCACACAATTGCAATTTGTATGCTCAGAATACATCTGAATTACATTTAAAAGAAATTATATTTGATCTATCTTTTAGATGACGTTACAGCTGTCAAGATCTGTTACCATAGCGTGCACAGATTTTAAAATTGAACTTGGAGAGACCCATTGAGCTCATCCAGGGAGCTCAAGGAAACAAACCTGTACTCCTCTACAAAGCTAGAGTCAGTGCAGGAGTTTGGCACAGGAATAAGAGTGTGATACAGCCCATACCTGGCAAGCAAGGCAGAGAATTAAGCCAAAGATACTGATAAGATCTCTGATGACATACATAAACAGATTTAATTTTAAAATCAATTCCCACAAAGATACTTAAGTAAGCATACAAATATTTTATATAGCAGTCTGTTCCTCCAGCCCTTTATATACTAAAATGCACATCAAAAAGGCAAAAATCACACAAAAAGCAAACAAGAAATAGCAGAATCTTGAATTACAAGCTAAGTGTTTAATGAAAGATGAGAAATCATCATTTTTATACAAACACACGCAAGTGTTAGAAATTGACTGTTCCTTTGTCTTCATATATGTCCATCAATCATTACCAGGAAGGGAAGAAAGAGGACGGTCGCCTATGAACTAAATTCTGCTGGTTTAAAATTACAGGTATTCATCACAAGCATCTCACAAAAATGCATGTAGTCAAACTTCAGCAGCCAATAGATCTAATTCTGGATTAAACACTTATAAATTAACTGTGTTTCCCCCAGCTATTGCAGGCATCATCAACAAGCTTTTACATTCAGGTTGCCAGCTGAATGTGTCGAGTTTCTTTTTACAGATTCTACCAGTACAAAGGACAGATTAATCCTCTTCAACATTGCACCCAAAAATCTGAATGAAAAAACTATAAAAAGTCCTAAAACAAAGTCCAACACACAAAAAACCAATCCTAACCATATTGCACAACATTGTTACAAGAACAGCCTTCATACTTAAACAGTACCACAAAAAACAGTAACAAATCTATCTCCAACATTTTTCAACTTACTAAATCTTAATGGACATAATTATGCCTGCAGTTCATATTGCCTAACCCGTAATTGTAAATAATAAGTGGTTTAAACATTTCTGACACATTTATTTTTCTAAGGATAAAAACTATAAAGATGTAAATAGAGTCACAGTAACTACTGAACAACATAGTTGTTTTCATCTTCTTAAATAAATTTAACTAAATCCAGTTTTAATACTGAGGTATCTTCTCCATCTTATTAAAAAAGTGATACAAGGAATAATCTGTTTTTCTTTGCGTCAAGCATTATTCAAAGGCTATCCAAAAATCTTTTGCACATCAGCCCTAAAACTACACTTCCTGCTATCTGAAATCTAGAAGAGGTACAATCAGCGAATATTAATATTGTAGCTTAAGTAAGAAGTACCCAGGGTTTCTTAAAACTAAAAAACTGTTTCAGCAACTAAACACTGTAAAGATCTAATAATGTGAAATAGCCAAGGTTCATCTTTTATAACTTAGGAGAGTTACAACTGATTGGCAGTTTCTGACAGAAAACAGCATTTGCCCTTGCAGAAACATGCTTACAGGGAGAAGAAATGTAGGTAGAAGTAGTAACCTTCCTATGCAGGAAAATTAAAATAAGCACACATTGAAAACATAAATCACACAAATAAACCACATAAAAAACTGTGCAAATAGACTAGAAAATTTTTTGACACCAGAGAATGCAGCAGCCCTATTATTTCCCAGTTTTTTCACACTGTTTACTTCTAAATAAAACCTAAATATTGGCTTTGAGTGTTATTATTTTTGAGTCATATCAACAAGGGGAAATTATTTATTAGAAACTGGGTTTCCTGTATACATAGTATCTTAAAATCAAAGCCACCTATTATTTAATAATGTCACTCACGTAAATAAAAACATGATAGCTACCCTATATTGAAACTCTTTACACTTTCTTTTAAGTCTGTGAAATGCCCTTTAGATTTGCATCTGGATGTATTAGAAAGCGCACCTAAAACCACATGTATACTCTCAAAGCCATTCACCTTCATATTCAGTGGTAGCAAAATTAAGTCATAAGAGTTTCCTGTTAAACAAAAATGAAGCTCATTGCTAGATATCAGTAATTTCATGTGACCATTCTCCAACTAAGAGCAAAAACTGCCCTAACAGATGCAGTATCAATCCTGTATCTGTTAGATTGATGAAAAAGAAATTCTTGTGTGCCTATCATACTTAAGATAGTTAGGCTCAGGCAAATATGAGAGGGGAAAAACAGCAAAGAAAACAGACCTAGAACTGATCTAAGTTTTTACAAGTGTAGTTAAACATTCTAATAAAATACACAGCATAAAACTGGTTGCCTACTTAGCAATCTTCATAGTCTGCCTGTACGAGCTGGTATGAAAGGAAAGCTCCAATCATCTGGGAAGAATCTGCTTACAGGTCCCTATCCTCACACAACTCATTTCACTAAAATTAATAGTTAAGACTCTCATTGACTTTAAATGGAGCACAAAAAGGTATTTTTTTACAGTCAGAAATCATGAAAAGGAAAATTAATTAAGCAAGAATAGCAAAAGGCATCTTTAACAGTAAATATATTTCAAACTGTTATGATTCACTAAAATCTCATTCTGCACTAACAGACAACCTTAATGAAAACAATCAATGCTGGAAATGTGAACTTTCTAGAAGACAACTGCAGTTGCTCCTCCGTGTACTAGAACACCAAGCAGCTTTACTTCCACCACTTTGCTGTATCATTGTAAAACTTACTGAGCTACGAGATGCACTAAGCAGTGTTACTCTCAGCTCAACAGAGAAAACAAACATCTCCCACTTTTAAAATTACAACATTCCAGTGACCAAACCAACATTTTGACATTGACTAAGCTACTAGCACAGAAATACTACCCACTCTTTTTATTTAATGGGAAAATTTAGTTTGTCAAAATATACCACGGACTCACAGAAATTTAGCCACTCAGAACACACTGGTTCCAATGCCATTTTTGAGGTGTGCTTATGAGCCATCAAAACACAAAAGATATGTATTCTTATCCAACTGAAATACTGTAAGAGAAAGAGTACATCACGCAACCGTTGAAGAGTATCAGCATTTGTTGGGCAAGAAGAGGAAAATATTTCTATGCTGCCTAGCATCCATACAATTAATGAGACGTACTGTGATGCAAGAACAGCTCTTCTTTAGGAGGCAGAATAGCAGTGCATCTAACTAAAACTAACCACAATTTGGTGACACACCTTGTTTATAGACATGCTTTAAAATACTTCATTTCTACACACAAGACTATTTTCTTCACATGAATGATGAAAGATAAGCAGCACATGCTTTGAAATAAAGGTCGAATCTTAAAAATTCTCCGTATCTTCTCTCAACCGATTTACAAAAAGAGAAGACTTGCAAACAACAGCATTTATGATTGCACGACAATCCTTTTGTCTTGCATATACTACTTAAAATTGAGTTTGGGCATGACTCTATCCTCTTTTCATTGTTAATAGCAGTCCTGTTGCCATCCCCCCATGAAACTACTCGTGGAAATGAGACAGCAGGAGCAGGCCATTGAATGGGATGAAATAAAAAGGACAAATCACTGCACACTCCATGTATGCTCCACCATGCAAGGATAAACTTAGGCACTCAGTCATCATAAAGCAAACAGAAGGAAATAAAACCACTGGCAAGCTCAGGATTTTAAGGTGAGACAGACTGAAAGATGAAGAATACTATTTTATTAGGTCACTCAAGCTTATCTCACTCAAGCTTATCTACACTTTGTCCCCTGTTAGTCACCATCACCCTTCTATCCTGCCAACATACACAAACCAACCTGCTCTGCACTCCAGTGACTGAACACAACACAGTAATTTTGCCACCTTAAAAGTAATGCAACTTTGGGATACAGGACCCTGCTTGCTCTGTACCAACTATTAGCAGAACAAACACTTGGACACACCTTTGCAAACTCACTGCCAACATCTAGTATTTCCAAAATTTCTAGCATAAACAGATAAGCAAAGCCATAGATCTAGCTGGCAAACTGACAGTTTATCCAGCTATTCTCATAAATTTGCAAAGCAAATGACCTGGCAATAATTTATCTCCCTTGCCTCCCCTGGTAGCTGGAATTACAGTATCCCTAATAAAAAAGTGATCTAGCAAGAAATACTTCGAGTTAATAACACCTATCTTAGCTTGCTGATTTATTATTTTCAAATTGATCCATGAGCTTTACACATAGACCTAATGGGCATACATCTTAGAGCAGCCACTCTTATCATGAATGCAGAGATAAAAAGAACACTTATCAGACAACTAGGTGCTACTATGGCTAGCATGTACACTAGTACTTGCTTTCGATTAATATTATACACCTAATTTCAGCACGCTAAACCCATGGCTCAGGAAAAGTTTGTGAAATTACCAAGTATCTTCAAGTGGTAAGTTATCCTATGCTAAAATAACAAAGTCTATAACTGCAGACAAAGTGATGGAAAACAGGTAGTTTGACTAGTACTTCAAACATGCATATCGTTCTTATTAAATATATAAAACTTGAGGTATCAAACCAAACAGGTAGCACTGATTTACAGAGACCAAAAACACACATTAGAATACTTCTGCCAAAAATTTTAACAGTACTTCTAAATTAAAAAGACAAACTGCTCCCATTTACAAGGCACACATTTGCACCACACTTTTAAACAGTTTAAAACAGCAGAAAACATTCTGGGTAATTCATACATAGATCATCCCCCCAGTGTGATTTCAAGGACTTGAAATTTCTTTAGCAGTAGTTTCAGGAGACTAAGCAAAGCCCAGAAGTGAACAGTGAACGGAGTGCCTGCCATCCAAGTTATAATCTGATGAATGAAAGCGGCTGCCAAGTTCTCCAACAATCCAAGGCAGGTACAAGCACTGTACAACAAGTCCACCCCCAGGCTATACAAGAGGGCATCCTTCCCAGCAGTTGCCGCATCATGAAAATGATGCATACAAACAAAACCCCAAAATAAACACTTTAAGCAATGACTTAAATGACCGTATAGCTGAACTCAGCAGTTGGAGACACAAAGCAAGTAGCAAATTATGTATCTTCACTTGCGAAAGTCATGAACTATATTCTTATTAGCAAGCTCCACATCACACCTAGCAATTCGGGCAGTAGACTAATGTTCTCAGAGGCCAGACAGCAAGTAACTGAATGCAGCAGAGATAATAAAAGCAGAGCCACCACCAACCCCTATGAAGACCAGGCTTCAAGTATTAAGCACTTTTTACCACTTATTTCACACAATAAATCATCTAATTCATTGAATATGAATAATACTATCTCAGCTATTTAGGCTACTTAGATCCATTCTCAGGAGTTTTTCTTCCAAACTATTTAGATTGACTTAAAGTCATGTTTTTTGCACAAGAAATAGAAGAAAGCAAGAGCAAGACCTGCTAGGAAAAGCTGGGCAATTCAATTCAACAGTAATACTGCAGTATTTCATACAATTTTCTGAAAATTATTTGTGTAGTACTGCACAGATTTAAATAGATACAAAAAATATACTGGTGATATGAAAATAAAAATGAATTAATAGCCTGTACTTCAGAGAATAAACTCTGGAGTTGCTGCTTAAAGGAAGAAAGTATTCCAGAGAAAATAGTCACTGACAAAAAAAGTCACAGCTTAGTATTTTCCAACTGACACACAGTAAATCAAACTATATGTTTTTTACCCTACCATAAAGCAAAGCTTTTTTATCTCCACATGCAAAATTTTCCTTTCTTTTGCTCCATGAACGTTCAATTTATCCCTCCCGAGCTCCAAGCAGACAGGATTTACGATGATGTTGTTCTAAGGTACTGGAGAATTACTAGATGCCAATAAAGATTACAGATCAAACGAAAGATAACTCCTAAGCATTATGTCTGAATAGATAAATAAACCTGCTCACTTCTTTTATTTGTACTGTTACCTCAACCAATCCCACTACAATAATCGAGACAAGCAAAGGCTCAGAAAATAGATCTGAAAACAAAAGGCTTCTTACATGTCTCCCAGCCGAACTTCTATGGGTACAAATGCACCACACATACACACTTTTTAGGACTTTTTATGCACTCAAGCCACGATAAAGCCCCAGAGATGAACAAGCAGGGTGTTGAAGGAATTCAAACAAGGGTACCAAAATCGGAACAGCAACACATGTACAGGCATCCCTATCCGAGTCATACAGGACAGGAGAAACAGGGAGAAAACAACACGAGCAAGAAGAAAGTAACACGTGGGCAAAAATCGCCAGTGAGGACCTACGCTGGGACAGAAGCTAACTCCGTGCCACCCACCACCGAGAGACGAGGAGTCGGGACCTAGACCCGCGGCCAGACCAAGCTCTGCGACCACAGGCAACGGCGAGTGGACATCCCCGCGGCAGCAAGTGCGTGAAGGGGCAGAGAGAAGCCCCTCCCGACCTCGGACAGCCTGGGGAGCGGCGGGAGAGCCCCGGCAGCCCACCACCGCACTGGCGGCCGCTTTTGTTCTCCGCCGAGACCGGCACAGACACACCGCCTGCGCCCGCTCCGGGCCGCGTCCAAGCGCTCATCCCAGGGCAGACCCCATTACCTCTTTTTGGCCTGGGGAAGCTCTCATGCAGGTGAAAAATGACTTTCTCCACAAAGTGCTGAATGTTGCTGTGCTCAGGCCCTCTGACAAACACCATCCAGTCGTGAGTGAAGCCCTCCACGGTGGGTTTCTTCCTGACCTGGGCTCGGTGTCCCAGCTCCAGCTTCACCTGGACGGCACACTGCGAGGGAAGAAGCGGGGAGCGGCCGGTGAGCGCCCCAACAAGCAGAGACAGGGCTACCGGCCGGGGGGAACAGGACCCATCGCGGGCATTACAGGGACACACGAACACAGCCGTACCATAAACACGGCAGAAAGGATGTGGTGGGGGGAAAGTCGGCAAAACCAGAAGGCACCGCTGCAACAACAAAAACAACGGCCCCACAGGCGAGGGCGTAGGACAGCTGTCCGTGTCACCGGGACAGCACGGGGAGGCGACCCGGGGCCCGCTGTCAGGGACGCTCCGTCCTGCCCTCGCCGTCTCCCGTTCGCGCTCCTTCCAAGTGCGTGCGCGCGCCGCGCCGCCGCCGGGAACAGCGGGAGGCAGGGAAAGCCGCACGCGAAGAGAAATTCCCGGTCAAGCCAACCCATTCCCGGCGGCGCAGGGCAGCTCGGGGCGGAGGGCAGGAGGAGACCGCGCTACTCACTCACCGAGCCGGCCATGCCTGGGGCGCCGGTTCCGCCGGGGCGCTCGCAGCCGTCCCCCACCCCCACCGCGCAGCCCTAATTCATGAGGACGTGGAGGAGATGGCGGGCGCGCAGAGAAGCGGCGAGCGGGCGGCAGGCATCCTCTGCTTTGCTGCTCTGGCCAGCTGCGGCGGCGGCTGCCGGCTCTGGCTCGCAGCTGCAGCTCCGGGTCCCCGCGCTCCCGCTCCCCGCGCTCCCGCTCCCCGCCCGCGGCAGCCCCGGCGCTCGCCCCAACCCCGCCGGCCAGCGCAGCGCCCGCCGCGCATGCGCACCGCACGCCTGACTGACACCGAGCGAGGCTCACAGTAGTAAGTGCCGGGGGCGGCGCCGGCGCGGCCACACAGCCAATGGTGCGCAGGATCCTCCGCGCGGCCCCGCCCCGCCCCGCCCGCCTTTAAAGTAACAGCTTACGGCCCCAACGGCGCCCGCGGCGGCGCCACGCGCAGCTGGCCGCGGCTGGCGGGGCCGGGCCTTGCCCTGCCACGGCCCTGCCACTGCCACAGCCCTGTCACTGTCACTGTCACTGCCACTGCCACAGCCACTGCCACTGCCACAGCCCTGCCACAGCCACTGCCACAGCCCTGCCACTGCCACTGCCACTGCCACTGCCACTGCCACTGCCACTGCCACTGCCACAGCCCTGCCACAGCCCTGCCACTGCCACTGCCACAGCCCTGTCACTGTCACTGTCACAGCCACTGCCACTGCCAC
>CM031878.1:33209574-33433015 GCA_018697195.1 Certhia americana
CACTGCCACAGCCACAGCCACTGCCACTGCCACAGCCACTGCCACAGCCGTCACTGCCACAGCCACTGCCACTGCCACAGCCACTGCCACAGCCACAGCCACAGCCACAGCCACAGCCCTGCCACAGCCACTGCCACAGCCACAGCCACAGCCACTGCCACAGCCCTGCCACAGCCACAGCCACTGCCACAGCCACAGCCACTGCCACTGCCACAGCCCTGCCACAGCCACTGCCACAGCCACTGCCACAGCCCTGCCACTGCCACAGCCCTGCCACAGCCACAGCCACAGCCACTGCCACTGCCACAGCCACTGCCACAGCCCTGCCACAGCCACAGCCACTGCCACAGCCACAGCCACAGCCCTGCCACAGCCACAGCCACAGCCACTGCCACAGCCACTGCCACTGCCACAGCCCTGCCACAGCCACAGCCACTGCCACAGCCACTGCCACAGCCACTGCCACTGCCACAGCCACAGTCACTGCCACAGCCACTGCCACAGCCGCTGCCACAGCCCTGCCACAGCCACAGCCACAGCCACTGCCCGCATCCCGCACCTACAAACGTCTCCAAAAGGCCCCCGATGAACCCCATCGCAAAAACAAAGGGATGAGGAGAGCAAGGGAACGCACAGGGACTTTCACAGGGATGGCAGGTGATGACGGGAACACAGCAGGCAGGAAATAACAGACGAGATTCTTCAACACATGATTGTAGCGCCAGCTGCTATTTCTAGCTGTGACGGGCTGAGAGTCTCCTGAAACACGGTTACTGCCTCAGACATTTCTGTCTCTCTCCCGTGCTATGGGAGATAACGCGGGGATCCCTCCCACGAGAATAAGCCACTGAGGACATGATGTGATTCACTGTGAATGTCTAAATCACGGTGCTGACGTTCCTTGAGATGACTATTTTCCAACAGCCATAAAATCGTCCAAAATTGCCGACAGTAGCTTGTGGCACGTTGAAAACTCATTTAGTCCGTTCCATAATTATATTTTTGACAATCTTCGCAATGGCAGTGATAACCGAGTGAGCGGACACCGAACAGCAATCCTTTCCGAGAGCAGCATGCCGCACGCAGATGGAACACCCTTCCTGGGCCTTCCAGGTGCCACCAAGAGATGGCGCGCCGAATCTTCCACCGAATGTCCTCATTTGACCTCTGCAGAAGACCACGATTTCTATCTTCTCTCTTTCATTTCGGGAAAGAGCATACATTGCCCAAAGTTTAGCATGCTATAATAATTCCTTCGAAACTACTGAGCTGCACCTTCCTTTTCTTAAAGATGTTGTAAGCTCTAGTTGATAAAATCAGTACCAAGAACTGGAAAGGATGAATTCAATTTGTAAAAATTCCACAAGTTACACAAGTTACAACATGACTTGAATTGTATATGAATATCCATGTATATGACTATCCATGTTTTAAAATTCTGATGTGCATATCTTCTAATAACCTTTCATAAGGCAAGCCAGCACATACAAGAACTCCTGCTGAGTCCATAAATGCACCAAAGCTGATTCTGGCAAGTTTAAAACTTTGTTCTTAAGTTAGGCTGTGCATGCAAGCAAAGGCAAAGAGGCTGGACCACACCGAGCTTAATGCAGTGTGCTTCCAGCTGTCAGGACCCATCTGAATAGAGCATCATCTTTCTAGCTTGGGATTGTACTGGAAGGAGTGGAGCTGGATCATCCTCTGGATTCCTTCTATACTGACTTACTTCTTATGTATTTGGACAAAATTATTTGTCCTCTTGACTTAAAAAAGGATTGAATCACTACCAGCTGTTTTCATATAACACCAGCACCACAGTGGAAATGCTTCTATTACCTAACTTCATTCATTCTAACTGTCTTTTTAGCTACTTAACTGAGACCACTCAGTTGAGTAATCATTACACAGAAACATCTGCTGATTCAGGCTCAAATTTGGAAAAGAAAAGGAAGTTGTTTACTGTTTGTCAGTTGTGAAGTAATGTTGGTCTTTAAACAACAAAAAAACCCAAATGCAGCATTTGTATTCAAGCTGAAGGGGTTGAGATGCAATTACAGCTATGATTTAAAAATCTAAAAATTTCATGAATTCCAAATATAATCTTTAGCTGACAGGAGCAGAATCAAAGAATTATCTTGAGTTGTTAAGTCACAAACTGGAGCAACTATTGACTTAATTTTGGATTAACAGTTAAAACAAACTGTTCTTTGATTTCATTAAAGCAGATGGATATATTTATGTGCATATTAATGTGCAAGGACACTGGCTTAAAGAACCACAGAGTTATAAAGGTGAAAGCAATTTTCTACAAGTGCTATTCAGTACTGCTTGAACAAGGTTTACCAGGGAATAATTACTCAGCTTCTGTAAAATAAGAGACATTTAAGTTATGTTCTTAAAGGTGTTTAACAGCCTAAAGGTTCATGTAATCAACTCCTGCAATGCTAAAAATGCTTGTACTTTTTATGTGTGCTGAAATAACTTGTATAACTGTAGGCTTCCTGGAAGGCACCAGTCCCTGTGTTCAGATGTCTTCAGTCATACCTGCATCAAGCTGTGAGACATGATGCATAGATCCCAGATCCCTGACTTATGTGGAACACAAGTCAACATTTCTGCCTAGTATACAGCTAACTGTGGACAAAGTGTAGATGTGTTAGGGAAGCATTACATCTGACCTAACAGGAGCTGTATTTCATAGCTGTACTGTTGGTAATTCCACACACGACTGAAAGGAATTGCTGCTTTTCTGTATTGTTTTCTTACACAAGGCAGATACGTCTTATGCCACAAAAACAGAAAACTGTTTCCCAGATCATTTGGATACATTGAATTGTCCTCAATATTTCAAGTACAGCTGTTTTAAATTTCTATTTGAACTTCAAATTTTGTGACCCAAGTCTGACTGACTGTTAAATAGACCTTGTTTTCAAGTATTTCCAAAAAAGCAATGAACTGGAAAACCTAATATTACTGGCTATAAATGAAACCACAATGCCTTTTAAATGTGTCATCAGTCTGAATTTCTTCTATATTTGAGATCTTTTCTTATGCAGACAATATAAAAAAATTATAGCCAATCTTGATCCAAGCCAGATATTGATTACAGTATCCTGAACCAGAGCCAAAAGTTAAATTAAGCCTACAGCTGATCTTACACGTACAACAAGGAATCTGTCTAAGTTTCTTTGTAATGCCACTCTGGCTGCCTGGACCTAATGGCAGAATACTATGTCTGGATTTGCTTTCTTTAGTTAGCTACATAGGATGAACAAAGGCCAAGCAGCCTGAGCCAAATGTGTACCTGTTTTGAGCTTTTATTGGCTTGTCAATTTCTAATCACAAATCAAATGGAAAACAAGCACTTTAGATGGAAACATATAAATCCCCTTACCAATAGAAAAGATCTGCAAGACCAAGGGCTGCATGATTTAGAAAACAATATAAAACAGTTTATAACTCACCACTGATCACATCAGAGGGATGTAGCAATAACAATGGAAGATAAATGCAAAAAGGGGTCTTGGCTATGCATAAGATTACAGTGTAAAAGGTTAAAAAAAAAATTTAGTGGTCTCTAGGGACACATAAGGAAATTAAACTACAGTGGAAAAGTTGTTGAAAAACCTATAAGGAAGTATTTAGGGGTTTATTTCCTCACAATGGTGGTGCCCCTAGAGTAAATGCTCCTGTTAGTCAAAGAAATAAAGTCAAATTGTGTACTCTGCTTACAGCTGTGTAATGACTAAGTTCAGATAACTTGTTTTGGATTTCCCCAGCCATAGCCAGGACAGTCTGATCACACGTGCAAGGGAGGCATTAGAGAGTAATTTCACTGAAATCAGTGTTCTCAGTTTCTGCCTGACAGGAAATCACCCCATCAGCAACAAGTCAAGTATAAAGCAATTATGTGACCCTCTTCACTCAGGTTCTTGTGGTGGCAGAAACGTCGATTTGAATCCATGTCATGGCACCAAAAACACTGTTATGTGTTTTGAGCCTGTCTGCATGCCAGGCACCCACCAAAGTCCCTCTCTCTCACTCTCCTCTGCAGCTGGACAGGGGAGAGAAAACACAACAAAGGGTTCATGGGTTGAGACAGGGATAGAGAGAGACTACTCATGGAATACCGCTATGAGTGAAACAGGCTGGAATTACAGATATTAACTGATTTCTAACTAACAAAATCAGAGCAGGATAATGAGAAGTAAAGACCTTTTAAAAAACTCATTCCCACTCCTTTCTCCTTCCCAGCTCTACCTCCTTCCCCCAGCAGCACATGGAGACAGGGAATGGGGGCTGTGGTCAGTTCATCACATGTTGTTTCTCCCACTGTTCAGGAAGGGGAGTCCTTCCCCTGCTCCAGCATGGGGTCCCTCCCACATGAGACAGTCCTCCAGGAACTTCTCCAATGTGAGTCCATCCCATGGGCAACAGTCCTCCACAAACTGCTGCAATGTGGGTCACTCTTCCATGGGGTGCAGTCCTTCAAGGACAGGCTGTTCCAGCTTGGGTTTCCCATGGGATCACAAGTCCTACCAGGAAATCTGCTCCGGTGTGGGCTCCTCTGTCCCCAGGTCTGTGATCCCTGCCAGGAGCCTGTTCCAGCACAGGCCTCCCACAGGGTCACAGCCTCCTCTCAGGAATCCCCCTACTCCAGTGTGGGTCTCCTCCATGTGCTGCAGGTGGATCTCTGCATCCCTGAGATCCTCCATGTGCTGCAGGGGCACAGCTGCTTCACCATGGGCTGCACCAGGGGCTGCAGGGGAATCTCAGCTCTGGTGTCTGCTGGAGCACCTCCTGTCCTCCTTCTGCACTGACCTTGGTGCCTGCAGAGTTGTTCCTTTGACATGTTCTCTCTCTGCTCTTCTCTGACCACAATTACATCTCCACAACAACTTCTATTTTCCTTCTTAAATCTGTTATCACAGAGATGTTACCACCACTCCTTAATTGGCCCGATCTTGGCCAGTGGCACATCCAATTTGGAGCTGGCTGGCTTTGGCTCTGCCAAACATGGAGAAAGCTTCTGGGAGCTTCTCATATGAGCAATCATTGTAACTCTCCACGACCAAAAACCTGACCATGCAAACCAAATACACCAATATTAGTTACATAAGTTAACCATTATCCATTTCAGGGATTTATGCATAAGACAATCACCACGTCTTTTGGTCATAGAACACTTCTCACACTTTTATTGTATGGATGGCAAACTGAAATAAAAAAACTAAACTATTTAACCAGGAAAAAAACAGATAAGGTGTGAAGGTTGAAAGCAGTTAAACACAGTGAGAAGAAAGCTTGGACCTGAAAAAAGTAGAAAAAATTAAGAAATAGAAAAAAAGCATGTAAGCAAAAGTAGTATTGGAGAATAGAAAAATTGAAATGCAAGCTAGTTCAACAATCAGTAAGAAATGATTTGACAGATATGGTATTTGAGAGAACATTGCAAAGTTTAAGGAATATATTACAAATATATTTTCAGAAGTCTGGCCTTCAGAGCTTGATAGGCACATTTCAGATATCTAAACAGAAATCATATGAATCAGAAATAGTAACTTTCACATATAAGAAAGTTATAAAGCATGATTGCTCAACATATGGGAGTCAGACAGTAATCACAGCATATTGAGGAACCAAGAAGTAATTTTTATGAAGTCATAGAGGGGAACAAAGCAGAATTAAGATGGGTGGGCATGTTTTACCAGCTGCTGAAAGGGCAACAGTGCATCTGCAGCCTGTATATTCTGCTTGCCATACAGGATTCAGATGCCTTTCCATAAACTCCGTGTGGTCCACTAAATTCAACAGATTTTAGCAGTAAGCAGGTGTACTTCATTTACACTCTTCCTAATGGCAGGCACTCCTCAATGAACAATGAATTTCCCATCAGAATACTTTTCATCACCATGTGACATCAATTTCAGACAATTTTACATGTATTTACAATTTCCAATAAAAACTTCCCAGCTCTCCAAAAGATACAAATGCAAAAAGCATGCTATCCTGATTTACTGCAATTTCCACCTTTCAGTGTTCTGCTGCCTCACCCATTCTCCATATGTCTGTTCCTCAGACAGCATATTTTAAACTGACCAAAACTATACATTTTATCTGCTTCAGACTGCAAATACATACAAATCTCTGTGTGTAGAAAATAAATCATATGATATTTCCCATCACATCTTTCATCAATGTTCTGCCCTTGCATCCCCATCTCAAGTAAATCCTTGAGAGACTAGGTATATATCAATGCTTATAAAAATGGATGCTGGGAGACTTGCAAGTCTTTCAGGGGAGTTCTAGAAAGCGATATATGCTCTCCTCAGACTCATTGTCTCCAGGCTGAACAACCCCAGCTTCTTCAAGCGCTCTGCATATACTTTGTCCTCCAAACCCTCCAGCAACTTTGTTCCCCTTCTCTGGATACATGCTTTAGCACCATGTCTGTTTCGTAGTGGAGGAGGGGCCCAAAACTGCACAAGATTCAAGGTGCAGCCTCACCAGTAAGGGGATGATCTCCTCTCTGGTCTTGCTGAAGTCACATCACGACTTGCAAACACCACCCAGTACATCTAAACAAATGAATCGTCTTGTTAATCTCAACGACAACAACTGATACTCATCTATTTTTAATCACTTCTAAGCAGTCTTCTGGTAGTTTTGTGACATTAGCTAATGTTCATTTAAAGTAAAAAAGTGGAGGCATAAAACAATATAAATCACATCCTTAACTTCATTCCGTGAATCCTCCTTTGGTTTTGCTGTGCTGCAGCATTTAAGTGACAGTAAAATGCAGTTTGTTATTTTGGAGATTAGTGAGGTTCAGCTTCTGTTACTCAACCTTGGCTGTTCACGCTGTATCTTGTTCATTGTCGCCCATTGAGTACAAAGATGAACCACCTACAAACTTAGATCTGGATTGTGCAAAGGAACATCAGTTACATCTGCCTGCAGTTTACCTGAAGTGTTCATCACCGGCTCACACTAGTGATGTTTGGCCCCACTGCATTTTTCAAAGTTGTATTACCCAGCAGGAGAAGGATCCATTTGTACTCATGTGCCCATTGCAGCAATAAGGCCTGAGTTGTGTACTGTTACAAAAGTATTTCTGCTTTGTGTGGGACATAAATTTGTTACAGTGTATTCCAAAACAAGGGGGTGACTTCTTTCTAATATTGCAGCTGCTGCTGCCACGGATTTAATAAAATCAGATCTAGTTGTAAAGAGTAGTATGATAACGGTCTCTGGTGATATCCTAATTTCAGTGTTATCACTCCAATAGCCATTCATTTTCATTCATACACATATAAATTGAAGGGCTTTGTAAGATCCATGAGCCTGACAGTGAGAACTGGTGCAAAAAATTCTTCTATCTCTTTAAAAATTCTCTGTCACTCGATACAATCAATAGGAAACCGAAATGGTCCAAAAATGCTAGCACTTAGTCTTTACCAGAAGTATGCCTCAACCTTTCTACATTACCCTTCAGTAGAGCAAGTGCAGTACAGAAGTCAAAAAATGCCACTGACCTTGTTTGCACTAATACAAAGGGAGTTTCTATTTATGAACTTCTACAGGATAAAGTTCAGCATGGCATTTCAAGCCTAATCTTGTGAGTTGCAGAGTTCTCCCTGATGAGAGTTAAGCAATTTACACTCTTACTCATCTCAACAGCCTGTGAGGATTCAAATCAGTGACTCTTTTCTCATTTCTACCATCACCCTGGACTTGCACTGAAGTCCATGGAAGCTCTGCATGGGTAGAGTGATGGCCCTTCATAGCTGACTGCTGTTTGGAGCAAAAGCACTGCCTTTGATAGTTGAATGCATTTTAAATGAGCCTTCTTAGTTATAACAGCTAAAGACATAACTGACTAGGCAGGTCCATTTGCTAAAACTGTATTTCATTATCAGGCTCAAGAGATTTAAAAGAAATATATTTCAGTACTGGTAGGCTTTGCTGCTATTGATTTCTGCAATATATTCTTAACTGGAACTTCCGTTATTCCTCTGCTTCATGATTAAAGCTAGAATTGCTTTCTGGTTTGGATAAAATTCCATGTAAGAAATGAGATATGCAGATTAGGCCATTATCAGTGCTATTACTGTATGACTTCCATTTGCATAGTAACCTTCACTGGGAGACCTCACAGCACATTACAGATGCTGCCAAGAGAACCTTCCGGCATTTCTTGGAGAGCATTACCATGCATCACCCCTCATGGGATTAGACTGTCCCATAACAAAACAACTTAGAATATCCTAGAAAAAGTGTAACTGGAGACAAGGACTCCTGCCTAGTTTTTTTACTGGAAGAAAATTCTCAAGCCAGAGAACAGGGCAGTTTTTACAGATTTGATGAAACCTTTTCAAGAACTCATGTCACACAAACTGGAGAATGGTAATCCTATTTGGCAGCCCAATACAAGCTAGCTGAATTTCATTTTTATTATTTTCTTGTTTTATTATTTATTGTGCTGGAGACTTTATGACCAGCAATAAATTGTGTTGGAGACACCTCCCAAAGGGGTCAAATTTCTTTCAAAATGGAAAACTGATATAAAAAATTGCTAGGGAAATCATTCCTCAGCATAATCTGCAACTGATATGAAGTGCTCTGAATCAAACACAGTTACGACTGACGTTGATGCTACATTCAGAAACCCCAAGGATTTCTCCTACTTTAATGAAAGACCTTGAAAACTGGGGACGCCACTTTAGGTCACTACAGAAAACATATCTTGGTTTCACAGCCAGCCTCTATAAACCTTGCAAATTGAAAGGCAATCCAAAGCAGTATCTGTAAATTTAACTATGTCTTTTAAGAGATATCTTCTGCTTTTTTCCTGCTTCTGAGATATCAGCATAGAAAAATATGTTATTAAAACAGATTGAGACTATAGGACAGAAAATGGTTTCATGAAGATGAGATAAGTTCCTTTTGTCTCAAGACTGAGAATCTCTGCAGTCTGAGTCTCTGGAGCTACCAAGAGACCTTTGTGAGAGCGTTTGTGTTTCATACACTTGGGGTTCTCTTGCCTCAATGTCCTTAGATGACCTGCACAAAACTCAGGGCTTAGGAACAGTGCTAGCAAACACACTCCAGTCAAGTAGTACAGAGAATGGACGTGATATTCCTGATACTCTCACACTGATCATGAAGCCACTGGTGAGCTGCTTGTCAAAGCAAGATGCTTCACAGTATCAACACACTCAGAATGGTCTGCACCAAAATAAACTACTATGTCCTCCTTTAATCTCAGAAGTTGTCTCTGCAGTTTGCAGAGAAAATTGAAAAAAATATCAGAATTGAAAGCAATTTTGGCTAATGCTCATTTGGGCAGTAGCAGACTTGGCACTGTACTTGGAACTAAGGCTTCCATGTCTAGGGCACATGGAACTAGGCAGCTAACTCACAGCTGGAGAAGTTTTCCTGGATGGCATGCTACTGAGATACACTTCACCTGTCAGGCAAGCTCTGCGACCTGGCAATTATAAAAGGAAAAGTGCTGCACAGACAGTCAAAAAATGCCATAGACCTTGCTTGCACTAATGTAAAGGGAGTTTTTATCTATGAACTCCTACAAGATAAAGTTCAGCATGGCATTTCAAGCCTGATCTCGTGAGTAGCAGAGTTCTCCCTAGTGAGAGTTAAGCAATTTACACTCTTATTCATCTCAATAGCCTATGAGGATTCAAATCAGTGACTCTTTTCTACCCTCACCCTGGATTTGTACTGCAGTCCATGGAAGCTCTGCATGGGTGATGGCCCTTCATAGCTGACTACTAATCACAAAATGCCAACAAATCAACATGTCAATAGTGAGATGCCCTTAGATAAGGCAGAAAGCATGGAATGGGCAGAGGAGAGAGAACACTGCCTTTGGATTCATGTCATCACCAATGGTCACCTAGAGATGGATTGAAATACATCCTTATAAAAATTCCTACAGGTCCTTTTTCCTTATGATACTCCAGCAGCAGGCAGCCATGGGAGCCGATCTTGGCAAGAGTGTATGGAGTCAAAAGCCATGTCACAAATACATGTATATGCTGCTCGGAAACAGTTGCTGCAGAGAGGTCACAGATAAAGCAAGCAGTCCACACACTCTCTGGGATCTGGCTGATCTTCCTTTTGTGTTGTACACATGTAGGCAGCTCAAGAGAATGCAGTGGGCTTTTAGTGCCTCTTGGAAGTGGCAGTGCATGTGTTTCCATCAATTCAACGCAGACAGTGGCAGGGCTCTTTGAATACTGTAAACTGCCAACAGCTTCTGCTGGTGAAACTGAAAGCAATATATCCCTGACCTTTTTAAATGAAAAAAACGAAAAAATACTCGACAGACTTGTCTACATTCACTTTTTTTTCTTGTTAGCATTCCACTACTTTCAGCTCAAACCAACTCAGAGAAGATAGCCTTGAGAGAAAGAGTAATCTAACCTTAAATAACCACCTAACTATTTTCAAACAAAATCCTTTCAAAATATGTGTGAATATTTCTGAAGATATTTCCACTCTTTTGTTATACACGCCTCGCAGAAGTTGTGCGTTGCTTTGATGTTAGGGAAGAGAAGTGATGTTTTGTGTCTGTCTCATACAGTGTCTGTCTCAGATTTGTGGTACACAGTTAGCAGCACAGCAGTTATCAGATACATCAGAACTGAGCTTAAACTCTTCTGCCCTTGAGAGAGCTTCACCCTCTATGTTCTTAGAGGTGTTTTCCAACCTAATGAATTCTGTGATTATGTGGCAACGTGCAGCAACCAGAGCATCACTTATCCTTCACGTCCAGGACCTTCCAGCTGTCTCTGCAGCTTGCTGATGACTGCCTGCCAAAACACTTAGGAGGCTGACGACACTCTACAGCAATTTTGAAGCCGATAAAAATGTATGCTGGTCCCTGTGCAGGTCGTCACTACCGAGTCCCCCTCCGTCCCCAGAGCACCGGGCAGGCCGCCCTTCGCCGCGACACGGCCCCGCCAGCGCGCCTGCGCCAGGCGCCGCGCCTGCGCGCTGTGCGCTGCCGGTTGCGTGTGCAGCGGGCTGGAGGCGGTGCGGCCGTGCCGGAGGCGCAGCGAGCCCGGCCCAGCCCGGCCCGGCCGAGGTGAGGGGTCCTGCGAAGGGCGGGGCGGGCACGGTGGGGCCGATCCGCGGCCTCAGGACGGCAGCGAAGTAAAGGCAGCTGCAGCTATTGCCCTGTGTGAGGGGTGTTGTTTGTTTTACGTATTTGTTTAATGCTGGTCGCTCTGATAAGTTTGCGTCTGTCGCTCGTAAGCGGTGAGGGTGTGTGCCAGTGTTCTCATTGCTGGCTTGTTAGGAACACCGGTATGAATCGAAACTCCTTAAAAAGGAGCCATAGGCTCTGGGATCACAGACAGGAAATGTGGTTTCAGTGCTCCCCGCGATCATTTTTTGTTCCGTAGCTTAACTTACGTTGAGGGAGCTTCTCTTGGAGACCTGGACCAGATCCGAAGATGTAGTGCCGTGACAGCCTCTCTCTGGTTGACATGAATCAGCAATGCTTGTCCCTCTTAGCATTAGGATGCTTTATTATATTTGCATGACAAGGATGCTGTAGCAGAAGGGTTGCGGGGGTGGCCTCTGTGCGAAGCTGCCAGAACCTTTCCTCATGTCTGACAGAGCCAGTTCCAGCCGGGTCCAAATGGAGCGGCCACTGGCCAGGGCCAAGCCCATCCGTGACGGTGGCAGCACCTCAGGGTAACAAGTTTAAGAAGGTGAAAAACTGCTACACAACAGTAGCCCAAGGAGAGAAGTGAGAACATGAGAGAAACAGCCCTGCAGGCACCTAGGTGCAAAAGGAGATGCTCCATGTGCTGGAGCTGAGATTGCTCTGCAGCCCATGATGAAGATCATGGTAAAGTAGCGCGTGTGTGTTGTGGCCCATGGAAGTCCATGGTAAAGCAGGTGTCCACCTGCAGCCAGTGGAGAACCCCATGCTAGACCAGTTGGATGTCCAAAAGAGGCTGTGACTCCAAGGAGAAGAGTCCATGCTGGAGCAAATTCCTGAAAGGACAGTGGGACCATGGAATCAGCAGCCCACACTGAAGTAGGTTTTCTAGAAAGACTTAGGACCCACCCTTGAGCAGTCTGTTCCTGAATAACTGTACTCCATAGAAGGGACCCACACTGGCACATTTCATGAAGAAATGCAGACTATGATTGGGATCCCATGCTGAAGCTGGGAGGGTGTGACTGAGACCTCATTTCTTGACCCCCTATTTCATTCAGGGGGAGGAGGTAGAGAAATTGGTAGTGAGTGAAGCTGACTGCAGAAGGAAGGGAAAGGTGGGAGGGATGTGTTTCTAGATTTTTTTTTTTTATTTCTTACTATTCTACTCAGATTTCATTGGTAAAAATAAATTTCTTTGGCTTGAGTCAGTTTTCCCCATAACAGTAATTGCAGAGTGATCTTCCTGTCGTTATGTCATAAGTCCTTAACCATATCTTTTCCCCTTTTCCAGTTAAGGGGCAGTGATAGAGCAACTTTGTGGCCATCTTGCAGTAAGTCAAGCTCAAGGCTACATAGTTGCTCATCATTTACATTGTCTAAGTTGGGAAAACAAGCCAAAGTCCCTTTCCAGTACCTTGGTTTTGCTTTTCTTTATCTTGCATGTCTGTGTTTTTGTATTCAGTTGGGGTTTTTTGGCAGATGATTTTTTGTGTGTGTGGTTGATGGTGTATCATAGAATGTCCTGAGGTGGAAGGGACCCACAGTCATAGAATCGTGGAGGTTGGAAAAGACATTCAAGATCATCATGTCCAGCATTTAACTGAAAACTACTATGTCAGCTAAACAATAGCCCAAAGTGCTATTGACATCCGGTCATTTCTTGAATACTTCCAGGGATGGGGACTCCACTACTTGCATCTGTGTGGGTTTTCAGGACCTCACTGGATTTGGTAGAGAGGAAGATTCAGATAGTTTTTAGGAGGATTGGACTAGATGAGCTCTGGAAATCTTTGTTCTTAAACTGATTCAGTCATTCTTACTCGGAATAATACACATGGGTGTTAATTTACCAAGGAAAAATTATGCCTGACCCACATGATTGCCTTTAATAAATAATAATTGGATTTGCTGTCAAGTGGAGGGATAAGTGTCATTTACCTCCTCTTGAACAAGGCTTTCAACACTGTCTCTGACCCTGTTCCTGTGTCAAAGATAGGATGTGTGCCTGCTGGCTGGGCTGCCATCTGCATGGATTAGAGGAATAGGCAATGGGAACCTCAGGAATTTTGGCAGTAACAAACGCCCTGTCTTGGCCCACCCCTTACAGGATGGGCTGGGGAACAGTTCTATGGGGTTGCCATAGGACCTGGCAGGCATTGCCGTGGGATGTGTGACAAATCTCTGTTAGGGTGAGATTTGTCCACCTCTGCTCAGCACTCCTTAGATCTCATGTCCAGGTCTGGATCCTTGTATAGGGAGAGGTAGTGACCATAAGGACTGAATTCAGCAGAGATCATTGAGATAATGGGGCTGAGGCCCTTGCCCTGTGAGGAGAGACTGTGGTTTCTAGGACTGTTCAGCTGGGAGGAAGGACAGCTGATAGCTGTACCCACTAGCAGCCCTGGCACTGATGAGAGGGGGATGAAAGAAGGCACAGCCTGGCACTTCACAGGAGTTCATGGCAAAAAGAGCTAAAGACTAGTGATGGAGAGAAAGCTATTGTTGATCAGGACAGCTCAGTAAAGCGGTGGCTTCCCTGAACTTGAGAGGTTTTCAGAGCCAAACTGGGGTAAAGCCTTGAGCAGCCTGGTCTGACTACATGTCTGAACTTCCTTTGAATGGGAGGTTGAACAAAAAGCATCTTTAGGTCTCTGCCAGCCTTGATTATCCATATAAACTTTACATCCTGTTAAGTATCCTGTAAACTTTACTGGCATTCCATATGCATACACAGTTGCCTTTGCTAAGGGTGAATGCTGAAGGCTGAGGAACTGTTTAGGTAGTATTTAAATTAACTGAATTGCACTGATACAGCTGTTGCATTGTAACTATCCTATAGCTGTTTAGTTTAGGTTGATAGAAATTTAGGATTTGTGTCTGATGCAAGGGCAATGGACTTCTGGTCTGTCTGGAGTAGCTGATTTGTGCTTACATTGAAAGTTTATTCTGTGCTTGTAAAGATCCTCTGTAGTAGTTTTTCCTTTTAATGTGGGTAAAAAAAATACCTGATGAGAGATACAATATAGTTCAGTGTGTTCGTGTCAAAACTGTCCTGGAAAGAGCCTTACCTCATTTTGCTGCTTGTTGGGTGGAACTGAGGGGACTTGGGTTGATATATACAAATAGACTGATACATCTAGATTCACTGGAGTTATTAGCAGGTATATATACCTGCTCAGCAGGTATAGGAATGTCTGGAATTGTTTACTGTAGCAATCTCTTTTTTTTTTTTTTTTTTTTAATAGCGAGATATCAGATCTAGTTGAATGTGTTTTCATTTATTATGTGGACACCTATTGTCTCAAAATGCCATTACATCTATTCTAAAACTGTACAAACCCATACCAGCATTAGTGTTGGGGTTTTTTTCCTGCACTTCGGACATGTAATCCACAAGTATAGGGGAATAACTCAGTGCTTAACTATGAGGCATTTGTATTCACTGATCTATTAATGGAACTGTTAATTTTGAGTTTTCCTGCTGCAAATGGTATTTTTTGTGGCACATGCTGCATTGTTTGTATCCAGGCTTTAATTCTATCTTTTTAAAATCAGTGGCAAGATTCTGAATGCTTCACACTGATAGCATGTCTTGGAATTTGAGTATTTTGCATGTTGTCCTGGCTTAGGGCAAAGATTTACTTAGGTTTTTCAACTATTACTAGCTTTTGGCTAACTAAAGAACTAAGCAGGAGTAAAAGCAAGCAAGCAAGCAAGCAAGCAAGCAGGCAAGCAAGCAGCAGCAAAAGCAGCGGCAAAAGCAGCGGTGTATGTCTGTGTCCCTCCAACTATTGTCTGTACACTGATAACAAAACCAAAACAAAACTTCCCCGAGCCAGTCTTGAAGAACATCTCCAGCCTAAACAGAACAGACGATTGGGGATACAAACCTCACAACATCACCCCAGGACACATGTATATATCTCTTCAGTGCTTATTGCAAAGATTATACTTAGGTTTTCAACTAGTACTAGCTTTTTTGGTTTTTTAAGGAAGCCATTCCAAGTGATTGGAGTTTATAATAAACTGAAATATTTGAGTATTTGCAGTGGCCATCAGTTTCACTGGTGTGCAACAAACTGAATTCTAATTTCTCTTTAATGAAGGTTCATTTGTGCTTATGAGTTCCTGCATATTCCAACTTACAGAGAAGGTTTTCACTTCGAGTGTTTCAGCCCCTAACTACAGTTACCATTTGCAGTCTCACAAGTTGGTCTTTTGTTTGTTTTACTTCTGGTTTTGCATGAAATGATGGAAAGTTTGTGGATAATTTTGCATTTTGAATCATGTTTGTGAGACTATGAACACTCCTTTTGAGCTGTCTCATTTTCAAGTCAATAAAATATACTTAAAATGCTCTTAAGAATACATGCTTTCAGAGTACACATATGCTGTGCCATATGGAACGGTATGTTTGTTGCAGCTTTAAGAAATGTCTATAACCCATTCTTTGTGCAAGACCAATGAGTATTCAGCATTTCTTAGCTTCAAATGCTTTAATGCCTACATCTGTTGTTAAACACAACATAAATTGGGAAGAGGGTGTAGAAAATAGCATGCTGTCCTTCATAGTTCTAAGTATATTTTTCTGAATCTCTCTTGCAGAGTGGAATTTAGTGTCATATGACAGAGCCAAAATGTTGGATGACATCAAGAAGCGATTTGAATTTCCTAATGCAGTTGTTCAGTCACAGGTAATTTTTAAAAAACATTCAAACAAATCAAGTTGTCTGTGGAAATGCTTGTTACAACAGCTGCTGCTTATCTGCCTATGGTATTTTTCGGAAGTCAGAAGATCAGAGAAACAGAGTATTCTTGAATTGCAATCAAATCCTAATGGGCCTCTCTGTGTAATTGAAACATAGGACATAATTGCTCATCACTATGAAGTCACTTCAGGAAAATCAGAAACTTTCCATGACTGGAAGGTTGGAGCGTGGCCAAGTGGTTTTTAGTGACCTTGTGATCCTTAAGAGAAGCCAGAAATTACCAGATGCCATGTGTGGGGCTGAAATACTTTGCAGTACTACATAGAATTGCTCTGTTTCTTCCTTGGTGATGAGAACTGATGAACTACTGCAGTCCTGTCTGTCATCAAGGGATAACTGTATTCAGATCAGATCAGCCTCCTTTATTTTCTGATCCATGCATTGTCTCTTTGTCATTTTCACCTGAAATTATCATGTGCAAAAAGTGTATATCATAGTATGTTTAATGGACAGGAAAGAGTGATAATAATAATAGTCTCTGGTTAAAATATACAACTTCTTTGCTTTGGCCATTTCTCATTTCAGTATTAAAAATGTATCTCTTTGGCTGTAAGTTTGTTGCTAATTTCCCTGTTTTCTTCCTCATCCTATTTTGAATTTAGGATTAAATACCTACCCATTTGTTTGGTGAAATAAATTGATCAGAATGCAGTCTGTGCAACATTGTGCCTCTCTTGCCTCTTCAGTCAGTTCACCTTAGTTTAACAGCAGTTAGGTTTAAAAGAGAGATGCACAAGTACATTTGTCATCAACTTGGCGTTTGGGAGAGAAAGCCATGTCCCTGGAGTTCATCTATGGTCCAGCAAAGTGTCTTGCACTGCAAATGAGTTTGTATCACTACTAGACTTGATAAGTAGGACTCAGCCTCTTTGTAACAGTTCATTGTTCTTTAGTGCAGAATGTCCACATGGTACATTGTTGTATTGCTTAAATGTCTTGGCTCATTGCTGCAGCTGCACATCATTAAGGTCTACTAATGTGCTTTGGTTGATTTTGTCCTGTGCTTTGGCTGTTTTGATATTTAACACTTCTATTCTGTGACCCCTGGAAAGCATTCTGTGATCTTCAAACTATAATCGGGTCAGGATTCAACTTCATGAAAGATGTCTTCTCTTTCTGGGACCAACCAAGATATCTACTCTGTGGAGTGTGTAGTCTGCACACGATCAGAAAAGTGAGGGACTTGGGCATACATTTGTAGGTCATAAAGTTTTACTGCTTAATTGAGTTTTAGAAATGCAGGGAGCTAATTTGCATTTTGACTTTTCTGTATAGCGAGGTCACTGCAAAAGCCAAGTTTCTATTGATAAGCCCCTTTTCCTGTGTAATGGAAGTGTCTTAAGAATGTAGGTGTGAATTAACCTCGGAAGGTCCTTTTAAACAGGAAAAAGAAAATATAATGTAGGCTTCTGATCTGCCTGGGGAGCACACTGTTGCTCTAGTAATGGGTTAGTTGCAGACAGAGATAGAGATACATGTGTGACTTGGTCCCATTTTCTCCTGTTTCCTCAAGAGTAAGATTTCCAGATGACCTGTCATTTTAAATCAAATGTGTTAGAGTACATATCCTTACCTGTGAAAAGCATAGTCCTTGTAGTCTAACAGTGTCTAGGGTGCTGTCTTTTCAAGAAATGTAAGCTCTTATTTCAGTTTGTTATGACAGGTTAGCAACTGGTACGTAAATTAAGTGGAAATAAATCTTGAACGGAGAAGGAACTTTAAAACACTGAAAATAATCTGTTCCTGTCTTTTTATACACTAACAAAAATTAAATGCTTATTTTTTGTTTTTATTCCTTGCTGTCCTAGCTTACTTTTTTCAAAAGTAATGATCTGTCATTAGCAGAGAAGAGTAGATGCAGCAGCTGTTCTGGGTGCATTGATAGTCTGAAACGTTTTTGTGCTGTTATTATGAAAATATGTCTTTCTGTCTTTCACAAAATGGGTTTTATGTGTAACAGTATCAATAATTATGAAACAAGACAGAGTAAGTCATTAGAGATGAGTCAGAAGACAAAAGCCTAGGTTCAAACAACCTGACACCTTTGAGTGTATTTTGGTTCATTTTTAGATTTTGAAAGACAGTTTGAGGAAATGAGACTTCTACTGAATAGAATGAGAAGCTCAGTCTTCACCTGGGCTATTTTGGGGAACCGAAGCTTTTTATTTTGAAGAACTTGGCTATTTAAAACTTGTTAATGATTTCTGCCACAGAATATCTTAATGAGGAATAATGTTAATGTCAATGCCCTGTTTAAAATAAATGAAATATTTCTGGCAGGAGCTGTGATTAGGGGATATGCTAAGTGCTTAAGGCAAACTTGTGATGGAAAAATTTGGGCAAGTTGCTTAAATGTGCTGTGTTCTGCTTGCCTATATGGTACAGGATTTAGTAATTATTAGTGCTTTTAAGGACATGGAGAAATGTGCAGCAGTGGAGGTATAAAGTTTATTGAAATTGTTGCATTAAAAATATCTGCAATTACTAAATAACTATGTACCTGCACAAAGAGGCCTTTGGACTTATGTGGAGCCCTGTGGAAATTTGCTTCATTTGTGTCTCAGCATAACAGTAAAAGTGAGTATATCAACATTATGGAAAATTTTGACCTTAAAGCATATTTCAGCTTCATTATCCATCAGGTTGTTATTTCAATCATAGTAAAATTATCGTATGCAACAGCATTGTAAAGACTTCTTAATGGAAAATGTAGAAATCATGTATGTGTTCTTTATTTCTTCTTATTTCTTTTGATTTTATTTCTTTTACTGCATCTGTGTGTGCTTTTTGTTTCTTTTTCTATTTAGGCAGTGGGCCATCTGATTGCTGCAATATTGAAAGAAAAAGTTTCTTCAAAGATCAGACAGGCTTCTGACCAGGTCTGTGGCATTTTTTCACTTTCGTCTCCTCTCATCCTTATATGATTATTCTGTGTGCTTTTTCTAGGTTTTTCCATTCTCCACTGTGTAATTTTAATAAAATTTTAGAAGTAAATAACGTACTTATCAGTATGTATTTGGGCATACAGAAATAATTAAACTCTGGCATCAGAACAGCAGTTTTACTTCCATTACAAGACTTAGTGGCAGAAGCTTTTGTCCTGCAGAATACCTATATCTAGCTATGTTCAGTTTAAGAGAGTTTAATTTAGTTATGTTACTGAGAGTGAAGTACATGGACTGAGAAATTGTCTCATAGACAAAGTACATAGACTGGAAATTTGTTTACGTTGCTATAAAAATGTTAAGAAGTGTTGCATTTCACATATGTGCATTGGTGTTATATTTCATATCAGCTAACTAGAGCTTGTATTTCTTCAGGAGAGAGCAGGATGTAAAGGCATACTTTGCATTTTTAATGAGTCAAGCTCACTTAAGTGAATGTCTTGTTAACAGAGAGGTGTATGAAATGTTGGCAATTGCTAGGGTCACAGCAAATGTGAAAGGTCTTAGGATTTGCTCCTGGTTTATCTCCCAAAGAGTTGACATGTCCAGAATTAGTAGAAATGTGGATTTTTATTCCACAGTCTGAGGACTTCACCCTGACAAATCCAGACCTGGAAGGTGCTAAGTTTTCATGTGAGGGTGTATTGGGGGGGGTGTATTTTATCTAACAGAAGCTCTTTCACAGTCCTGATCATAATCATATTCCCAAATTATGTTATGTTTTGAGCTACATGCTGATATTTTCCTCTTAATGTTGCTTATATAAATATATTAGACTGATATACAGCAACATCTTCTAAAATGCTAGGAGACAGTTAGACATTGCAGACTCCCTTAATATTCAAGAGCATTTTGCAGTGTTGGTTGTTTTAAAACCTTCCTTGTTCTCCAGTTGGAAGTCACAAAGTCAGCAAACTAATCTGGGAATACTAATTTGCCATGGAAACCAGCAGGAGTTTTGATTAATGCTGGTTACTGGTCAACCTGACACTGAGCAGCATCCCTGCCCATGTCCTAGAGTTGGAACCAGACAGTCTTTAAGGTCACTTCCAACAAAAACCATTCCATGATTCTATCTGCATAGGCACAGCTGAAAAATTCATCTTTGTTACCTTTTTGTCAGATACAGTAAGTGTATTTGTGCCTTACCATGGGCCTAGACAGCAGAAGGCAAGAAAGTGGGAGCTGTCCCCACAAAGACTTTGTTCAGGAATAGAATCTGTACCCCAGCTAGCTCTTGTGCTCTCTAAGGCTTCAGGAGAAGTGGTTGAGCTGGTTTTCGTTTAAAAGCTTGTTTGAGATGAAGATAAACCAGTGTGAGCCTTCTAATTTCTTGTGTACCATGCTTTTGCCTTCAGACTCCTGCTCTAAACCTGCTTTGGGAGAAGTGCTGCAGTGAGAATGTTGCCTTGCGAACAGCCTGCTGTGAAGGCTTGGTGGCACTTGTGGTGGAGAAACATGCTGAGCTTGACTATGTTCTTCATGGAGCTCTCAACCTAATTCCCTCAGCAAGGTAGTGTTTGGTTGCCTAGTTTTTGTCATTGTTTTGTCATTACGGTAATTGTTCTTCCCGTACAAATAGAGAGGAAGAGGAAAGGTTCTGTGTCAATATCTTCAGATATACTATGGCATTAAAGACTGCTATTGCCCTGCCACTCTGCTGAAGGATGTTGCTTTCACCTTTGTTATGTGGCCATGTGGGACTGACATAAGAACTCCTGGCATATTCTATGGATGTAAGCTGAATTTGGTAGTAGTTCAGGCTCGAACTTTGAACTGTGAGATTTCAGAAGTCAATCAACTGCTTAGTTTTGTTGCCAATATCAAAGGGGAAAGAAAATGGCAGCAACTTCCATTATGGGGATGTATGTTGTGGTTTAACTTCAGGCAGCAGCCAAGCCTCAGGCAGCTGCTCACTCTCTCTCCCGCCAGAAGGATTAGGGAGTGGGTAAAAGGTGGAAAACTTGTGGGTTGAAATAAGGGAAGTTTAAGATGGAGAGTAAAAGCTGTGCACACAAGCAAATCAAAACAAGAAGTTAATTCACTGCTTCCCGTGGGCAGGTGAGTGTTCAGCCATCTCCAACAGAGCAGAGCCCCATCACTTGAAATGGTGACTTGGGAAAACAAATGCCATCAATCCAAACACCCTCTCTTCTTTCCCTCAGTTTTATATACTGAGCTTGGTGTCATATAGTCTGGAATGTCTCTTTGGTTAGTTGGGATCACCCATCTTGGCTCTGTCCTCTCCCAACCTGCCAAACACCTCGAACTTCCTCCCTAGTGTGGCAGCATGAAAAGCAGGAAAGGCCTTGGCCGTGTGTATGCCCTGCTCAGCAATAACAAAAACATATCTATATTATCAATCCTGTGTTCAGCATTGACACTGTCTAAAACACTGCCCCATTGTGAAGAGAATTAACCCTATCCCAATCAAAACCACCACAAGGGAAATAATTTCATGAAAAAATTCAAATTAAAAAAATTTCATCAGTCTGTCAAAAAACTGGTTGCTCAAATAAAGTCACCATAAGAATATGTGTTTGGATTAGGAATGCTGCAGTTTGTTTCCTTGTCTGCTGAGGAAGAAATCACTTTACTGTGAAGCTGCTTCCTCCTACACAATTCTGGAAGTAGAATGCTTACATCTTGTAGTGGTCTTTTGACCTAGACTGCCTGTCCAACATACTAAGATACGCAGTTGTGAAGGAAAAAGGCATTGTGCATAACATTTAGAAATAGGAAGTCAAATGATGATTGGGGAGAGATTTCCATTCAAGTTTACCAACCTTATTAAGTTCACTTTTGACTGCTGAGTGGATTTCTGTACCAGGCTGTGTAATTCTCTTGCTATAGACTGGTAGAGCTGTTTTTTGCCAAACCAGCTATTTGGAGCTATGTATGTGATACATTATGCTGGTGGACTCAGCATAGAGGTTGCAAGAGCCATGCTATTTAAGGTATGTTCTTCATCCCTTCTCACCTTCACATAATCGGTTCTATACTGAGGTTTCTCATATTCAGTCTGAGCCAAAGGCTAACTTAGGCTTGAGTAGACTAGTGAAATGCTGCAAATTTTTTTCTAACCTCATGACTTGCTTGTTTACAGCTAGGATCTTCCTGTGCTGGGTTTGCTATAAATGGCTATAGCTTCTTAGAAGAGGTTTTGCAAATACATTTTTATAATATGGGTAATATCTGCAAACCACTGTCCTCCAAATGACAAAATTTTGGAGTATTTTGGGGTTAAGGGAGTATAAGTAAAACAAGTAAATGAAAGTACCTGCGCGAAGACTGTGACATAAGGTGGAGCAAACCTAAGTCCTGTGGCATAAGGTGGAGCAAAATGGGTATGATGCCATCATGATTTTCTGCCTTTTCTTTTTCTATTCCTTTTATGTATTCTCAGCATACCTAGTTGAAATTCTTTAATGTGGGATCTTAAGTCCTGGAATTCTGCTAGGCCAGAAAACCAAACATGGTAAAGGCCTGACAACTGGGGGCCAGAAAGCCATATGTTATCTTGAAAAAAACAAGGCTCTTTCTGGGACATATTTTGTAAACTAGTCTCCAGCCCATCTGGGGGGGGGAATACTTTAGGATAGAGAGATGTCATGCAATTCATTTAAGCTTATCATTAGGGAATCTTTGTCAAATATGCTAATTCGCAAGGTCTGTAAAATTGTATACATGATATACCGTGTGCATGCATTTCCGCATATTTGATCTCGACAAATTGTTGCACATAAGGATTCTTATTAAATATGGAGATAAAAACCCTTTTATCCCTTAATTGTGTCTGGCTCATAATTCTAGGACCAGGGAAAAGGCATCAGCTGTGGCTTGCAGACTAAGAAATTTGAATTTCCTTTTCATCTGAGGGTTTGTTACAGTATCAACAGTTTATAGGGTTATGAAATATTAATACAGCTTTGTACTTCAGAAAATAAAAAGTGTGAAATGGGATATTTAGGATTAAGTTAACCTTAAAAACAAATTCAGAGATACATATTGAATGAATTATGATCTGCCCCATTTCTACACTATTTGAAACTTTTAAAAATTTTTTTTCATGTGTGAAACCAACACACAACTGATTGCTGTACTAAGTGCTGGCAAATTACAGAGTAACCTTTTATGTATTTTTGGCTGCTTTCCCACTGCCACCCCCTCCTCCCCCAAGCTGCTACAATTCAAACCGCATACACTATGGATTGCAAAGCAGAGTTTATGTTGCCTAACCACACAAGTCTGTGGTTTAAAATGTCTGTAACCTCAGCAGCACATTAAACTGACAATTTCAGATTGTCTCTTTTCAATGCTAGTACTTTTTTTTCACCTTGCTGTAGAATTGTAGTCTGTAGTCCATCATCCTGTTCCCTGCCAAATTTTCATCTGTGTGGCTTTGCAGTGCTTGGTACACAGTGTTGCTAAAGCAGCAATTAGCAGCCAGTGGCAGCTAGCAGAAAGGCATTTGCAACCACTGAGCACTTTCAGTGCTGGATGGAGTTAGGTATATATTTTATTGGCAAAGACTACTCACATTGTATTCTTGCTTCTCTTCTGTTGCAATGGATTTTGCAGGGGCTAAGTGCAGCTGCCGGATTATATTTTTTCCAGTCTATCAAATTATGCACACTAGAAAAGATATTTTGTTTTCGCAGAGATGAAGATCTCATGTTTATCTGAGTTAACCTGTGTGGTTCACAATACCTTTTCACTGTGTATATTATTGTACTGTATCTGGCTCTTAAGTGTTTCCTTTGATGCCCTAAGAGTTTAAACTTCATGGATCATATTTACGTCCATGTTTGTGTGTTTAGGCATATATAGGAAATATGTTTACATATGTAGATGCATACATGTGTATTTTCACATGTTTTTAGGTTTTGTTTTCAGCATTCTGTTTAGGTGATGATGGGAAAATATTGCCTGTGTTCAGTAATGAACAACGATAAATAATCAATCTACTGAAAAACCTGTGAAACAATTAATTATTGTAATCTTAAAGAAACTGTCAGAAAGATTTCTGTGTATTTGCATGTTTTCCGAATGTTTTTATTACTGAGCATCCATGCTCAGTAATCATCATCTACTGTAGGAGATGGGGAATGGGATGGAAATCCTTTCAATATGGCATGCCTTTGTATTGCTTGTGTTCAGGAGGTGAGTGCAAAGCCTAAATCATTTCTTCTCTCCCCACTTCCTGCTTGGGAATGAGGACCAGGAATACAGAAGTTTCAGGACAGGAAAGATGTTTTCCTTACTGAGCATTTTATGGTTTGTTTTTTACCTCCTTGCTGCGGTTACCCAATTGAAGCCAGGAAATTCACTTGCAAATTTCCATTTCACTGGATTTTTCTAGCAATGAAGAACCTAAAAGGTTGATCTCAATCTCTCTCCCCTACACCCATCCAAAAATTTTCCTCTTTTGTGTTTTAGGTTGACTATATTGGGATTTAGAAGACTGCAGCACATCTTACTGTTAGTTGCTTTGTAGCAGAGTTCTGTCAAACCTCAATGTCTTCTTGTATTGTCAGATATCAGTATTTTCAGAGCCAGGTGTCACAACAGCCTGTAATTTTAAAGATTGCGGGCACATATTATAGGTGGTCCATATTTGAAATAGAGAGAAATACAAGCATATTCTATCACTTTTCATCTGGTTCAGTGGTTTCCAGCACAGAAGAGAGAATATAGTACTTCACCTGTTTCTGCATTATAAAAGAAAGCTTTTAATGGTAAGGAGATCTACTGTGGGACTCTCTAGATGTTCCCTGCTGTGCCATACCACCTTATGGAAAAGAGTCTGTCTGCAGGTGCTGACAAGTATGGTGAAGGTTTGACAGTTACAAGTGCTGTTTGCCTTGTATTCCCATTCTTGTAATATATGGTAGAAGCAACCTGTCAAAAATTTTAATTGATGCATTAATATTCCCTTTGATGTTTCGCTCATTATGTTAAAAG
This sequence comes from Certhia americana, assembly GCA_018697195.1. Classification (NCBI taxonomy): domain Eukaryota; kingdom Metazoa; phylum Chordata; class Aves; order Passeriformes; family Certhiidae; genus Certhia; species Certhia americana. The sequence goes on from CM031878.1 coordinate 33,234,450, forward strand.
GAAAACAAAGACACGTAAATGCACAACTTGCCCAGAACTGTGTGGGCATATGTTAAGAGGTCCTTAAGTAGAACTCCTAGGTCTCAAGAGTCAATTTTGTTCCTTCTCTCATGTACGAATAAATTAATGTAGCTGCATATTTACGGTAACTCATTTCTTTTTGTCAATAGGAACGTGCATGGTTTAGTAAAAACTATTTGCAAGTTAATACAAATTCAAGCTATTCAGCTGGGAAAAGATGGAGATGAGTCTGTTTGGAGTCTGTATGGAATCAGGTTAGTTTTACATTCCTTTATTTGGAAACAATAATAACTTTCTGTCTGATTTCCAGGAAAAAAAAGGAAATTCAGTTAATACTGGATTTTGATCTTACTCTCTTTTATGTGTTTTGCTTTGTTCACACTGTGCAGGTAATCAAATGCTGGCACAGGTTGCCCACAGAGGTTGTGGAGTCTCTGTCCTTGGAGATAATAGAACCTGACTGTATGTGATACTGGGTAGCCTTTACAAGCTGACTGCTGGAGAATGTGGGTTAGACTTGGATGATCTGAGTAGGTCCCTTTCAACCTAAGTGATGATCTGATTCTGTGAATATTTTTTCTTTTTTTTAAAGTTGTAAGGATTTTTTTTTAATACAAGGATAAGATTGCCACAATAAGCTGGAAAGGGATCATGGCAGTGAGCCATTGGGAATGGGGCAATGGGAGACAAGATGGGGAGAAAACAAGTACTAGTACTTCTTCAAATACTGGATGACTTCTAGTATTTCTTTTAATAAATATTTTATTGTAAGGCTATGAATCACTTCTTTCTCACTTGTTTTTCCTGCTTATTCGTATTTTAAAAGTAAAGTTCACAAATGTCTTTGCTGTTAAAGTGGTTGACATAAAAATAAAATACTTAAAAATATTGGTAAAAATAAAATACTTAAAGATGCATGTATAGCTACTTATCAAAAGCTTCTTGTCATGCAATAGCAGACTTTTGAAGAGGACATGCTACTGACTTCATCCTTCTCTTGAGAAATCATGAGTCAGTACCGACATTAAAAGCCTCTATTGTATCTTTTCTGGAGAATAGAAAAGCTTGGTAGATATTATGAATGCTTTTCAAGTTACTTTTTATTCAGTTAAGAGGTATCATTGGAGGAGGCTGTAGCTATAATGGCTTAAGAATATAAAATGCATTATTTGAGAGATAGGAATCATGTCTATAATTGAGCAAAATGAAATAGTGAGGAAAAGCTAAACAGGCTTAGGAGTGCTGGATGTGTTTGCATTCCTAAAATCCTGCATGCATTTCTTTTTGTAGCTATATTTATTCTCTTTACAAAATCCCTACTTGTATAGAGCAGTTTTAAATGAAAAGGCAGGTAATGAAGATAGAATTCTTTTGGAACCTTTTATTAAAGCTTCCAGTAGAAGAAACTAAGTTATAGGATCTTAATTCTGGCTTCATATGAAAAAGAGGGTGGTGGGATGTGGCTGGAATAAAGGAAGTCTCTGCCCAATAGGGCAAATAAAAGTTACTACATTTTTTTCACACTCACTAGAAGAGAAATGACTGGTAACATACAATGAAGGTGAAATTTGGTAATTCAGAATGGTATAAAGGGAAGTAATAGAGAACTGAAAGTAAGAAGCAAACTTTTGTTTAGCTAATATGGGTTTTGTTTTCCTTTTTGGTTACAGTTAACTTTAATTAAGAGAAATGATTGCTTGGCATAGGGTCAGAGCCATGAGATTTTGAAACCTGACTTCTAGTTTTTAGTGTACGGAACAACCTATCTATTCATTGTTATGTAACAATTCTTGTAGTTGTGCTCCATGAAATGCCATTAAAAACTGATTTTTTGTAAGGAATAGAAGAATGTATACAGTAGCTCATCAACAGTAATCTCCCATTACAATGTTCATATATTATGCTGTCAGCTGTGCAGAAGTATTCCATATGGAAATCATCAATGAAGAATCAAAATGCAACAGTACATTCTCAAGTGGTTTGCTCTTGTCACCAGTATTACAGGGTAATAAATAAATGTGGTTTAGGCCAATGTTAATTCTGGACAACAGAACTGGTTTTATAATACAGCTTCTTGGGATGATGTAATATCATGATCAGTTCCTGAAAAGAAATGGAAGAAAATTAATGTCCTGCAGATTTGTGCATTTTATTATACAGTGTTTTTTGGGGATGCAGGTAGCTTTCCCCAGAGCAGCCATCTGCAGCCAGAACAGTGTTGATAACACACCAGTGTTTTCACTGCTGAGCAATGCTCTCTCCAGCCTATTGTCATCCCTCAAAAGGCCAGTAAGGGAGGGGTGGTCAAGACTTTTGGGAGGGGACATGGCCAGGATAGCTTACCCAATCTAATGTAAGAGATATTTCATACCATATGACACTGTACTAACGAATAAAAGCTAAGAGGAAGGAGCTAGGAGTGGATTCATTATTAAGGTGTTTGTCTTCCAAAGCAACTGTTAAGCATACTGAAGCCCTGCTGCACAGAAAGTGGCTTTTCATTGCTTACTGATGGAAAGTAAAGAATATTTCTTTTTTCCTTGCTTTCTTTTCTAGCCTTTGCTTTTCTTTGGTAAACTGCCCAGTTTATCTTTGCCCAGGGAGGGCTCCTGATAGCATTCTCAATGCAGGTGGTTTATGATACATATGTACAAAAAATTACATTATTTTTTCCCTGAAAGCTATTATCCTTTTTTTTATGAACTAGTATTCTATGATATTCTTTATGATTCATCATGCATGATTTTACTGTTTTAAAGTCATAGAGTGCTGCTACTTTTATGAATTCAAGATTCAGAACAGGTAGCAAAATTCTTTAAAAATGCATATTTGATGGAGTAAAATGCTGTTCCTGAAAGGCCCAGCTTTTTGAAAGGACCAGGGGCATATCTGCATACACAGAAAGGTATGTTGACTGCAGATATTTTTTTCCTCATTGAGTTTCTCCTTTAAATCAGATTGGAGCGCACTTCTGTGCAGAAATGTAACAAAAATGTTCAGACAACTTAAAAGTTAAAAATAATGAGTATTTTTTTTTTACCCCTCACAAAGATTTATCTTTGTTTGCCTGGAATTTCCATATTGTGAGTGGGTAACCACTATGTTTGCTTGTGTGTTTTGCTTTTTCCTGAACCCGCTAGCAGTAATTTAGGGTAGTGGTGCTGTAATGTAATTTAAAGATGCATGTTTTACAGTGCTGTTCTAGCAATTCTTAAGATGGTGTTGACAAAAAATTGCATCTACACACCTAATTTTTCTTACTGCTAATAGCATTATCAAGTAGAACGTTTTTGGTTTGCACTTTTTGCAAATCTCTGTTCATTGTGTAGCTTAGCTAACTTCTTTCATCATCCGGTTCAGTTCCATTTTACTAGTTTCAGAACATACATCTGCTATCAAAGGTTTGTTTTTTTTTCCTAGACAGTAAGCCATTTTAATTTGAAACTTGATGTATCTGACTGTGCTGACTTCAGGAAGTGAAGTGAATGACACCTGGCCTTGGTGTCATTGCAGCATTTAAATGTTGACTGGAAACATATCCTCTTGATTAGGAAAGGTAGTTAATTTTAAAAATATGACAAAGTTATTGAAATTAGAAGCTGCTATAACCCTATATGTCTTTACAAGGACTCTGTACTTTCAAGGTCTTGCATTATATGTGGACAGTATTTCTAGCTTACTACATGATAAGGATCTGGTCTATGATGTTGGATTCAGATGCTAGACAAAGCAACCACTGTTTTACCTCTTGCATGCTATCATCTCTGGAAAGCTGCAGTGAAGCAATAACTTTAGTTTTTCTGGTCTTTGTGCACAGATTTTAAAAGTCGCTAATAAAATTTTTACAGAATCTAGGAAGGCAAACATGTGAAGAATATTTATGTAAGTTGACAAATTTTTGAGAAATGAATGTGAGAAGTGACAGGCTTCTAGCCCCAAATATGAGGGCCCAACCTGAAATATGCATCATTTGTGTTCTTAGTAGATGGCATCTGTTTTCGAACATGTTTCAAGTAGTCCATGGAATCAGCCAGCTTTCTGAAAGAACTTTTGTCTTCAGATTGTTTATTTCCCTGAAAAGAAACACATGTCTTCAGAAGGAAAATTATTTGACAAGCAGAGGGGGGGAAACAGTACATAAAAAAAGCAACCTATGTTTTTAGCTGTGTTGTAAACACATAGTGAAGAAAATGAGGGTCATTAGATATGTAAATATTCTGCAACCAGATTTCATAATTTGGTGGGACTTCCATTCTGTTGATGGCTATGTAATTCTTTGATTATCTTCACAACTAGTCAGTTGCCCAGGACTCAAAAAATGTTAACACTGAGAATGTTAAAAAAAAAAATCCAAACTGATGAGGAACACCTCTTTTAGGTTAAGGATATGTCTTCTAGATGATATTTTTTCATAGTGTCTTACTAGGCACAGCATAACTCTAAACATTCCTGATTATAGCAAGTAAGTATTACCTCTTTAGCTTAGCTAAGGGAAGCCTTAATGTATCATCACATTATGCATTTCAAATTTGCCATGTAGTGATAAAAATTAGATTTTTATTCTTGTATGGTGTTCTTTCAGATCTCATTCACTTTACCTAGAGCTGAGTTGGTTCAGTGCTGCTTAAGATGAAGCCTGTGTTGTATTATAGTGTTATTAGATATGGGTGTGTCTCAGTGAATGTTGTCCTCTCTAATTAAAAGTCTGTTGAAAATTCTGGCTTTTTGGTCCCCAGAAGTTTTTAAAGCAATGATAATAAGTGAAATACCATTGTAAATCCTTCCAGATATGCCTAAAAGGCATATCTGTCTGTGTTTCTCATGTTGTGTCTGAAACTGAGGCAGTGTCTCTTGAGATATACCACTTAAAGGAGTGGCTCTCAAATTATCTACTGCTGTGTAGGTAAAACTCCCTGAAGGTCTCTCTGGTGTGTAGCACAGATTTGTTGGACCTGTAGGCTGGAAAGATAGTTAACCAAGCTGAAGGTGGTGGTTTGTAGCAGGTTTATGCTGCCTTTCTCTGTTTGCCTTTCCACTTACAGCATAGAATGGTTTGAGTGGGAAAGGTCTTAAATGTCACCTAGTTGCAGCATCCCAGTCCCCAGACAGAGACACTTTCCACTAGACCATGTTGCTCAAAGGCTCATTCAGAATGTCCTTGACTGTAGGGATGGGGCATCCAGAACTCCAGGCAGTAACTCTAGTTAAATGACTTTGGGTTTGTTTCTGACAGAACAAATTATGTACTTCAGACTTCTCTCCTTCCCAGACTTGCCTCCACCTGGAGGAAATTTTAATCTTGTTTCAGACATTTTGAAAAAATATCCTCTTTTGACAGTGTACCAATCTTAGCAAAGCTAGTAAAGGGAGTTGGTGAAAGGAGGACGTTAAGTTGGTTATTTCTACAGCCACACTCATTTTAAAGATAGTTGTTTTGCATACTTCCTATCTGTGTTATAGACATAAACACAATTTCTTTATCTTTCAGGAACATTCCTCATCCATTAATCACGGTACTAGAAAACAGACCTGATTGCTGGCCAGTTCTACTACAGCAGATAACAGTATTTTTCCATCAGTGTCCAGAGAGGTAAATGAGTGAAAAATTTTAGAAATCCTAGCAAATGTAGACAGCTGAATCATATCACTGTAACTGTTTTGTTGAAGGCAAACAAGGTGTAAGAATTCTGTCTTTTGTGAATGATACTTATAAAATTTAATTGTACCATTTCACGATTTAAAATAGCAATATAAATAGTAATAATTAATTAAATACTGGTATAAGCCATCAAAAATCAATTTCATTGCTTTTTATCAACTATGTAAATGAATTTTATATGGGTATAGAATAGCCAGTGCAAAATTGATAGCATATTTGATTTTTTTTTTTAATAGTGATAAGCAATTTGGCTTATCAGCTTTGTCAAAATTTTGACTGCTTAGTCATAAAAAGTGAGTACAATACAGCTGTAACTCATCTGTACAAAATGATGATGAAGGAAAAGTGAAGACAATTAAATCTCACAGAAAGGATAAGGTCTTGAAAAGCAATGTATGCTTTCGGATTAAAAAAGATAGAAAAAAATCAGTGGCACAACCTTATTATAAAGCATCATAAAAACGAACAAATACTCAACAGCCAAGAATATCAGCCTTTTCTTCATGCTTTCTACTAAGGAGCTTTTCCAATAAAGCTTCAGCGTGAGATAACGAATCTCTGACATTCTCAAAGAGAACTGTTTTCAGTGATTTTATGCCTATATGTATGCTTTTCAGATAAAAATAACGTTTTTCTTCTGTTTTCTGAAAGACTAATTAGCAGAGTAATAGCACAGAGAAATTGGCTTCTCTGTTCAGTTAGTCTTTGTAAAGAAACAAGTTAATTTATCTCTTAAATTTCTGATGGGCTTGAACTACATGATCAACAGTAAGACTTTCAAGCAAAAGTAAGCTTTCCTCAATTTAATTGATCAGAGTATTTTTCAAATGCTGTTAATTTTTTTACTCAGCTGCTAAATCTGGGACTCACATAGAGTCCCCTCAGATCTATAGATGATGGGGTGAACTGTGGAGTTTTTGCTGGTGACTTCTTTTGGATTAAAACAGGAGCTTTTCTTAGTGAAAAGGAAAATATGTGATGCTCCTCTTAGTACTCTTTATTCAAGGTGTCTGTGGGTAAAGTGCTAGACTGAGAATAAGGAATCATACAATAATTTAGGTTTGGAAATGCCCTTCAGAAAACAGAATCCAGCTGTTAACCTAATGCTATCAAGTCAACCACTTGTTGACCATGTCAAACCATGTCCCTAAGTGTGATATAAACAGGCTATGTTGATGTAGACCTATTACTGAATTCTTTCTACAGTTTTGCATCAAGACTAAGTCTTGTTTAAGATAGAGTTTTGATTTCCTGTTGATGTGCTGGATGGTAGGAAGGCTCTGCAGAGGGATTTGGACAGGCTGGCTCTATGGGCTGAGGCTAGTGTTACGAGGTTCAGTGAGATTCAACCCCCTAATGCTGGGTCTTTCACTGTGATCACAACAATTCCATGGAGCAATACAGGCTGAGGGATGAGTGTCTGGAAAACTGCATTAAGGAAAAGGACCTGAGGGTGCTGGTTGACAGTAGCTGAACGTGAGCCAGCAGTGCCCAGGCCAATGACATCCTGGCTTGGATCTGAAATAGTGTGGCCAGCAGGTACAGGACTAGGGAAGTGCCCAGGTGCTTGGCACTGGTGAGGTTATGACTCAAACACTTTTTCCAGTTCTGGGCCCCTCATGACAAGAAGGACATGGAAGTGCTGGAGCAAGTCCAGAGTAGGGCAGTGGAACTGGTGAAGGGTCTGTAGCACAAGTCTAATGAGGAGCAGCTGAGGGAGCTGGGGGTATTTAGTGCAGAGAAGAGGAGACTGAAGGGTGATTTTATCACTCTCTGCCTGAAAGGAGGTCGTAGCCAGGTGGGGGTCATCCTGTTCTCCCAAGTAAAAAGTGACAGGATGAGAGTAATAGGCTCAAGTTGCGTCAAAGGAGGTTTAGATTGGCTGTTAGGAAAAATTTTATGGGTTTGTCAATCATTCTAACAGTCTGCTCAGTGGTGGAGGTGGAGATCTGCTCAGGGAAGTGGTGGAGTCACCATCCTTGCATGTATTCAAAAAGATGTGTAGATGTAGCACTTAAGGACATGGTTTAGCAGCGGGCATGGCAGTGCTGGTTGGATTTGAGCCTAAATAATTCTATGATTCTGTATTTGTAATGGTATTAACCATCAGCTTTATTTGATTGTTTTAATAATGTCAAGGACAGCTTGTATTCCTAACATAGTCAAGCCAAAAGATTTGTTCTATGACAATATTTTACTGGGAAGCCATGTTGGTTAAAACAGTTCCTTTTTCACTTACTTGTATTAAGGCCATTCTGCACAAACTAGTAAGTAAAGGATGTCTCCTTTTTTCTGAAATTATGTGTTATGTGTTTTAAAAAGATATTTCTGAGTAGTCTTGTCCAAATACTTCTTCAGAATGGCACATTAGTCTATCATGACATTCAGCAAAGAAAGTCACTTTCTTGAATTGATGAGGAAAAAAAGAATAAAATTAGGAGTATTATGACCTGCAGGTCTGTTTTGAGTCTTTTAAAAACTGCACTTTAAAGTATAGTTACTGTATTGGGTCTCATGATAACAAGTACTTAGTTGTGGTGAGTGCAAGCTTTTTTGTGAGATTTAGTAATGTCCATCTCAACACCTTTCTGTTAATTGGGTCTTAAGAATTTTTGCAGGTAATGTCACATTACTTGGGTTTCCTTGTTGGTACGCTTTCAGACGAAAGCATTGATGGCAAACTTATTTCTTGAACTGCAGGGCAGAGAGTTCATGTGTTGGCATAATGGCTTCATTTCTAAGATACCTGTATTGTGAACCATCCCAGTTACGTGAATACGCTCAACTGCGAATGGGTTTACTTAAGTTCTTACTGCAGCCTCATGGGCCAAAGCACAAAGAAGCACCCTCCATGCTGGAATGTGAGATTCTTCAGCTTCTGTGTGATTTGATTCCACACTTGCAGGTACAGTTATTGCCTGACCCTACCTTTTACAAACAGATATTATCAAAACAGTGATATTAGTATTAGTATTAGTATTGTCTTTCAAGTGTGCAAATACAGCATTCTTATCCATTTTCTCTAGATCTGATTTGTTGATTATATATAAATCTAACAAACTGTCTGTTTCTGGTAGAAGAATAAACTATTCATTCAAATCTGATACACCTGTTAAGATGGAAATTGAAGCATGTTTACTATAATTACTTCCATCTAGTTGCCTCAGTACACATACAGAAAACTTAAAGAGACAGTCATGAGAAAATTTTCTTAAATGGCAAGATATTTGTCAAAACCAGACCAATTTTAACTTAAAATGGGTAATAGTAAAATTAAACAAACTATATGAGAAGCATGAGCTAAGTACTTCTAGATATTACTTTCTCACTCTTTGTAACAGAGGATTAGTGGATCTGAAGACAAAATTCAGTCCTTCTGGAATATGCTGAAGGTTTTGAATGTTTTTTAAGTTGCACAGTGATATATGATAGGAGCTAGGGATTTAATCTTACAGTCCCCTTTGGTTACAGGCTTACGATGTTGGTTAAGCTTATAAGACCTGCTTTTCTTCATGCTTTACTGTGATATCAGTTAAGCTTTTTTGTACCTATCTATCTATTCCTTCTTCTTTTGATATTAGGACAACAGCTTCAGATGTATTCAGCCAAACATGAGGTGCTTTGTCCTTATTGCTATGGAAGTAGGGTTCTTTAATATGAATAATGTAAAGCTAAGTAGGCTTCTTATAAAAATATTTAGTAGCATCTTTCTGCTATGGCATTGTACTAGACAAGTCTTCTTTGTACTCACAGCTACTTTCCACAATCTTTTGGTAAACATATAGCCTGTGTTATACATGTTTACCTTGGTTCAGGTCTATTCCTGATGTTGATGGGTACATGCTGACCTTTTCTAGTCACAGGGAGATTTCTGATTTTGTATTGGTATTACCTAAGCTTCAGTATAACATTGTGTCTTGAATGTATGAACAAGTCTATTATTAATAGACTTAATATTTAGCCATAAAAATGGCCCTGAATACAACCTCAAAAATTAGTTATGAAACTTTCTTTCCTTCATACATGTTGGCACCTCTATTTTTTAAGCAACAAATCAGTTCCATATTTTCAAACTCATATTAATACTTGAACTTTTTTTTCTTGCCTGAGATACAACTTTCACAATGGAAGGTCCTTCAAGAAGCCTGTTTGATAGACTATTTTATAACTTGTCAGTTCCTTCCTCTTCTTTCCCTGAACTTCGGGTTGTTCTTACCCTTTCATTTTGGCATAATTTAATCCTCTGTGTAATATAAATGCTGGAATGTTTCCCTGTCATTTTGTCTGGCAGTGTCAATCAGGCTGTCAGAATTGCAACTCTTAACCTGTAGACTTTTCTGCTGATCAGCTCAGTGATATGAGATTTCTGATTAGAGTAGATTATTTATAGAACAGAAAGGGAATAAAAATCAGGGTGCTGTGCTTAATGCTGGCTCCAGAGTGTGGATTGGAACAGTGTGTTTTTCTGGAAATAGCATTTTCAAGAACAGAAACACAGTCATCCAACATGTGGGGACTTTGAGACAGCCTGCTTCTTGAAACGGCTTTATCTGGCTTTCAGATATGGAGATACTGCTTTTGGGTGAGACACTTCAGCTTTCAGGTTTTGTGGTAGTTAGTTTTCATGGTGTTCTAGAATTGAGTAACACCACTGCCTTTCTCTTTTGAGACAAATGTTAAAATCTTGATTATGTTACAAAGGAAATATTGTAGAGCCAGATGTTTCTGTTATAAGAATATTTACCTGCTTGGTGAAATCCCCACACACTTTTTTGTGTTGTTATGGGAACCCCAGGAGCTGAATTAATTGCTGTTGCTTTTGAGTAAAAAGGGATTTTTCTCATCAGCTATACCAAGAAACATTTTAATTCTTTCACATGTTTCTAATTTTACTTCAAAATATCAAATAGCATTTCATAAGTTGTTTTTTTCAGGGAAGTTGGATAAGGGATTCCTGGCATTAGTTTATAAAGATGATTCTTCAGAGGTTTAATAATATATGCAATAGAAACATTGCAGAACTGATAGAACTATAAATTTTATATAGATAGGGAAGGGCAACTAAATCATCATGTGTTTTGGCTTTGTTTTTTTTTTTTTAACCACTTCTCTGCAGCTTAAAGATTTAATGCAAGTTACAGAAGCCTTGTTTTTCCTGCAAGAGCTGTTCCTCAGCCTACTACGCTATCCTTTGTTTTGGAAAGTTCAGTTATCCCAGCTTAGTCTGCAACTGTTATGCTTCTGTGAGGTGTGTTTAAATGTAACAGGAGAATGCTCATCTTTGATCTCCCTAATAGAGGACAACTTTGAACTCTTAAAAGAGGTAAGATTATATGGTAAAAATATAAAATAGTTTTAATAAATTTAAAGTTTGTCATGTTGAAGACAGTAGAAACACTTATATGTGACATTTGCTTGCAAGTAACCAGTGTTGATGTCAAAAGTTTCTTATTTTTTTACCTGGTTGAATACCTTCAGAAGTTAAAATTACTTTCTGTATATATCAATTAATCTCTTAGTATAGAAATTTGTTTAAAGTGAGTTACAACAGTTTGGGCAAAGTACAAAAATGTTCTAATTACTTAGTTAAAATACTCTTTCCATGCAGTTATATTCTTCATTGCTCTGTCACTGCATGTGAACTCACTATGATTCATGAAGATAATCCTGCAAAGTTTTGGTAGTTTCCTCTTTGTTCTGTTCAATGTCACTGAGAAACAAAGGAGACTTCGAACTTCTTTTTTTTACTTGTAGGTATTTCCAGTGGACCAGTGTATGATCGGGCTAGCACTTCTACTGCTGCAAACTCCAGAAAGTCAGCAAAAACCTGTCTTGAGTCTAGGTAAAGCTCTTCTTCTGAAAGAGGAAACCACACTCTTAAAACTGTCTTTGTTTCTTCACATTTATGAAATAAGCACAGCATTCCCCTGGAGTTGGATTGGGTGGTTAAATGGAGTTTCTTTATACGCAGAATTTTCCTTACTAAAAAGAAAAAAAAATTTTAAAATAAATTTTCCTGCTACATTGACTTTTCCCATTGATGTTACTGTATTTTAGGCTCCCTGCTGTCTTGGAGCTTATCACTTTCATTTTTGAGCCAACAGGATATTCTTAGCTGATGTTCATGCATCCTGGATGGTTTCTTATTACAGGTATTGAGAGCAGGTGTGACAATCATGGTAAAGTTTAGGCATGCTTTTGATCTAGCAGTTTTGATTAGTGTAGTTATTCCGGTAAAAACAAAGGTCTATACTACATTCCATTTTTCTATTTTTTGCTGCCGTCAGGTACTTTGCTATAAACAACAGAAATGTATGTGTCTCTAAATGAAAAATGACAAAGTATTTTACCCTTTATATGCATGTACAATAATTCTGGGGACCTTTACTTTGAATTGTTTCCTAGAAATGTCTGTGTCATACCTAAAGGTACCAATGTTCATTCCTTTTTTTCCATCTTGACCTTTGCTTTTCCTCAACTTGTCTTAAATAGCCTACAAGCTCCTTTCATGTTCAGAAACCCAGGACATCTCAACCACAGCCCTTACTTTGGTGATGCCTGTGCTACAGATCTTATCTTCTACAACAGTTGGAGACTGCCTATCAGGGGATGTTTCTGGAACTACCAGGCAGCAGCTGGCTGTAAATCTCTTGGGAATATTAAAGAAGAAAAGTGTGAAGGATAAACAGGAATCGGTAAAGTGATAAAGTTTCTTTCATTTTTTAGGGGTAGGTAGGGGAGACATTTGAAAATTTTTCTGCATGAAGCCTGTCTGCTTGGGGAAAACTCTGAATTGTGTGAACTTCTTTGTGAGATAAATTCTATGGGAACACTTGAAGATATGTATAGTCTATAAGAGCAGTGGTGAAATGAAAGTTTGTTTGTTTGCTGGATATTAGTTTTATTTAGAAAATGAGATTTTAAATTTTTTTTTGCTTTAAGAGATCATATAGATTGAAGAATTTACATTTATTATTAAGCAAATAACAGGACTTAGCGGAAATCAAGGTTACATATATTTACTCTGTTTCTTTCAGACTTGTTTATTCTCTGCATCTCTTTTTCCTTACTGCTGTATGTGACTGTTATGCACCATTCTTTCTTCCTTGGCTGAAGAGAGTTACAGAGGACCTAAATGTCAATTAGCAAATTCTGGCTCATTAACCTGAATCTTTTTATATATTCTGTTGGTTTTTTGGGGGGGTTTAGTTATTTACTTACATCCCACTTCTCTGCCATATATTCATTTATCCCTGCTGTTACAAGAAGAGGTGACAGCAAATCTCTCTGATCAAATTATGTCTACCCTGGGGTAGCTAAACTCCCTTAGCATTTTACACCCCTGTTTTGTGTAGAGAGGGTGTGATGTGTGACAAGTTGGAGCCAGATATAGAGCCATTTCTGAGTCCTGCCATATCTCCTTCACCTGGAATCCCCCACCTACTTCATCTTCTATTTCTCCAAATCTGAAAAGGCGAGCCCATTTGCACTTTTAATAAGAAATAACTTTCTTTAAGTTAACAACACCTTACACTTCATAGTCTGCTCTGAAAGAATAGACAGTGGAGTAGCAGTGGTTACAGCACACTTCATTCGAATGGGACTTTCTATACAGATTCCAGTGTAGGTTTGTTTCAGTGAAACATCTTTGAAGCATGCCAGTCCTCTATGCTATGTGTCACTCACCAGCCGTGTTTTGTTTTCTGTTATGTTTTAGAAGCTATTTTAATGTCTTGTCATAAGACTACTGTGTTACTATACAACAAGATTAAAGTGCATTGTGTTACACTGGCTTCCTGTAACAGGACTTGGTTTTACTAATTCTGGTATTCTCTTTGCTTCAGAAAAGCATGTGAAAGTTTTTCTGTTGGGGCTTAAATAATTTTTGATGACTAACTTTTTCTGTTAGCCATGTTGCAACTGAAAACAGTTGTCTTTGCTGAAAATTCTGTAACAGTCTCTAAACTTGTGTCTCACTGGTCCTTGCAGAGGGCACAGGAAGGAACTTGGCAGATCTTTGATAATTCATGGTTCTCAGTGCAGATGGGGAGACAATAATTTTGCCTGATCATTGTTTGTAATAATTATGCTGATAAGCATTGGTTCTCAACTAAAAGATTAAAAAATGTAGACTCTCTTTAACGATCCCATCATTACGGTCCATTTGTGTTGTAGGATCAGATCAATGCTAAGAGAATAAAATCTTGATTGAATTATTGTCATACTTCTTCATATTGGAAATAGACTAGAAAAGAGACAGTAAAAAGAAAGCAAATACAGGACCCTGCACTTCCCTTGGTTGAACTTTACACAGCTCTTTTGGCCCAGTCTTCCATCTTGTTCATAGCTCTGAAAGGTGGCTCTCCCTGCCAGTGTGTTCCCCTCAACACCCAGTTTAGTGACTCAGCAAACATGGTGAGGGTGCTTTAGGTCCCATCATCCAAATCATTCATGGAGAGAGACATTAGCACTGGAGGGCCCCACTTGTGGCAGGCTGCCAATCTCAGTAAAACACTGATCAGGAGGATAGGAGGTATTGGGAACCTCTTGCAGGTTTCTTAATGTCTTGCAAGCATTATCAGTAACTTTTTCCCTGTCCTGTCTAGTAATGGGCCTGTGTCTTCCCCAGGCTTCTACTTAACTGCCTAAGTATCTGATCAGCCATTTCTTCTTTTGGTATCTCTGGTCAATTCCAGTTCCAGCTGAATCCTGACCTTCATGTAGCAACCCTGTAAATCCTAGCAATGATCTTGTAGTCCCCAGTGGGTATTTGGCCACCTTTCCATTGAGAGTATGCTTATTTTTTTTGGCTTTTAACAGCAGTTAAATGTCCTTTAATGGCGTTTTTTTTTTTTTTTTTTTTTTTTTTTTTTTTAAGTTTTGCATTGATGGTAGTGGGGAATATTTGTACCTTTCATGATTTTGAAAGTTAGGATGGGGCTAGGCCTTCACGTACACTTTGACATTGAGGTAGTTTATATATCTATATATATACGTGTGTATGTGTAAACACCCCCCCCAATATATATATTTGTGTTGATTGAAATTTTTTACTTAACTCACTTGATTAGAGTGCAGTAATTAAATAAAATTGTGATCATAGCCTCCCAATAAAGGGAGAAGGGAGTGAGTACAATTATGTAGCAAAACTTTTTGAGGATGTAACATGGAATGGGAAATATCATTATAATATTTCAAGCTCTACCAATTCTAGCAGTTTTTTCTCAGGCACTTAAAAAAATATAAAAACCGAAACAAATGACAACACCACCACCACAAACACAAAAACTCCCACAAACAAACAATACCCTCCCAAAGAAAACCACAAACAACAAAATACCTTTCTTAGTCTGATCTTGATTTCAAGACCTGTTATGTTCTACAGGTGGGCAACTAAACAGTACATCTTATGGATCCTGAAACTCTTATTAACCCTCTGTGTGTCCTTGGATAAAGTTTAAATACTTTTTTCAATAAATGGATGTATCACACCTCTATCCAGAAGAGATTTTTGGCTCCAAGTGATCTTTCCAGCCAGAGGAAACAGCACTTTAGATTGCTGATTTTTCACACATTTCTTTTCATTGTAATCTGTAAATAATGTAATAAGTGAATTTTAATGTAATGTTTAAAATATAATCTAAAATGCAAGGGAATTCTACCTTCCATTAGCCAAAATAAATTTACATTGAATCAAACACTGTGATTAAAATGAAATTCTGCGGTTTTAATTAGAACAGCTTTTGCCACTCAAAGTCTTTTTTTTTTCCTGGTTATTTAAAGCTGAGTGGGCCCTAGCCTTTTGGATTCTGAATTCCACTTTTAATGTTCATTTGGAGATCTCTTCTCAAATATTTTCTTCACCTTATCTTTATATAAATGTTCTTCATCTAATTACTGCCTGCTAACTATTGTCCTGATAATGTAAAGATATTTTCTAAGGAAGCAAATAATTAGTGGGAAAGAGATGTCAAGTCCTGTATTAAACTTGCCTGTTTTAATGAAGTACTTTGAACTTGATTTTACAGGAGCTTTAAAATATATATAGTCTTATATAAAAATCCAACTTAAAAGAATTCCTCATTTGTATTTTACAAATTTCTTTCTGCTAAATGGTATCTTCCATGACCGCAACTGCTACTGAAAAGGTTATATTTCTGTAAGAAGTCGTCTATGGAGGAGTGGGAGAAGATGTTGGAAAATTCTTTTAACTTTAGCACAGTAGTTTATGATCTCTATATTCCCTGATTAATGCCTTATTTTGTACCCTACAGTGCTTAGTACAAATACTGGAAGTTAGTGTGACCTTGTCTTAACTTCCTATGAGTGTAACTAATAAGTCATGTTCCAACTAGTACTTCCTTATTTATTTTACTTAGTGATTAATATGTACTAGCTGATATCTTAGTTTTGAGAACAAGGGTTGTGTGTCAGACCAAAGAGTGATGAGAGAAGTACATAATGACTTGATGACATGTTTGAGGTACGCTCAAGGAGAAAAGATTCATCAGAAGAGCCGGAACCATATCCAAACAAGTCCATGGAAATAGTTAGCATGTATAGATATATTTAAAAATGGGATAAATATGTATTAGTTTCAGAAATATAACCCGGTCTGTTAGGTTACTGAGCATGAATGCTTTGAGGAAAATAACCCATGCATCTGGGAAAGCTATTAAAGTAATGTCAGCTTTCTAACCTAACAAATTGGATTGAAAGTTTACTTCCCTGTTTTCAGTGACACAACTGTAGAAGGTTTTGTTCTGAGAAGCAAAGCATTTCTTAAACAAAAAATATAAAGTCAGGTTAACTTCAACTGTGGTGTTAAGTACTATTAAGAGTTAAGACAGTTTTTAAAAATAATATAGATGATAGTTAAACTTCTAGGATTATCCTGTCATTGTCAGAAACGTAAGTTTATAACATAGTCCAGGATTACAATGTCCATTTTAGTGTGCAAGTAGCACTGCAGTTACCATCAAGACCAGGAATAATGGATGTCAAATAAAATGGGAACTCCTGAGCAAGGAATTATTGACCTGAATAATATGAATTATTACTGAAACATCTGTAGTACAAGAATTCATATAATTTTTTTTTTAAAAAATGTATTGCATTTTATTATTTATAATTTTTGCATTGGGACAATAAAAAATGTTTTGGATGTTACGATTGTTCTTTCATGGTATCTTATTTGTTGGAGACTTTCATTTGTTTCACTTGTTCTCAGGTGTCCTGCAAACTCCTTTGGCCCATAACCAGCTCTTATGGTTCATTGTATACAACCTGGAAGATCATGGAGCTCATGGAAGAGAAGTCTGCAGTTACTAAATGGTTGTCTTCAGTGAAGTCACTGCTACCTGTTAGCACTCAAGTACCTGTCCATGTTTTTCTTTTGCTGGCTTATCTACTGATCCAAGAAAATGAAGACAATCTTCGTGATGTACTCCAGGCTACAACAGAAATAGCCAAGGCTGACTGTTCTCAGGTAAAGATTGATTTTTAGTGGTTTGGGATACTTTTCAGGAGTTGGCTTGGATTTTGCAGCCTGACAGGAGCAGGTCTGCTACAGCTTCATGATCCTAGGTGTGACAAGTGGTATTCCCAGTAGGTACAGTGTGGACCTCTCCAGCAACAGTGCCTAGATGATCAATATGTTGAGAATGTGTCCTCTGGATCTCAGTCTCACCAGCTGTTGGCATCTGGACACTGTAGTTGTTGATGCAGGCTGCCCCTCATCCTGCACAGACATGCGCACACGTATACTCCCAGCTTGCTCTCTCAGAGCAAAATATAGTTTATGTCTCTGTTTTGGAGTATTTTGTGGTTGTTTAGACTTAGGAAGGAGACTGGCTTATTTGTTGATATTATCCAGGAAGCATGAAAATGCAACAGGAGGAAGCTGAAAAGGGGTTACCAAATAATTTCTAACTTCTGGTGACCTTATGAATTGTTCTCTATGTTCTTTTGTGGTTACTGGAAGACTGTCAGGTCCCTTGTGACATCTTTATTCTTGCTTCTTAGAAATAGGTGCACAGTCTTTTGACTGCTTCAGTACTGAATTCAAGCTAGAATTATACAGGATGCTTAAATTTACCTATGTAATCTGGAAAGATAAAGGGACTAATCCAGAAACAGCAACGTAATGAAGAAGGCATTGTACAGAAATAACTATAAGTTATTTGTAAAATAGGCAGGAAAGAGCTTTAACTTATGCCATAAAGACAGGCTTTATTTTCTTCTTTTTTTTTTTTTTTTAATTGCTTTTTGCTCAAAGAATTTGCACATGAGTTTTAAAAAGTTACAATTTTGATTGTATTATTTAACTACATGTTGGAATGCTGGTAGCATAAAAATCTTACCGAAATCTTATCTCCAAGAAAACCAAAATCCTTTTAGAAGCAGACAGGTTAGAAGTAGAATGATTTTGCTGGAAAATAACACTTTTTACCTCCTACAGGCCATGTAGACCTCTTGTTGAGAGGAAGAGTGGGGAGCTAATCAGAGATAAAGGGAAGAATATAAGATTTAGAGGTAGTGAAAACTGTCATCTGTGACAATGTGATCTTAAGCCAGGAGTCCAAAATGAGTCTTCCAGATATATTTACTGTAACTAATATAGGTTTTTGAGGGAAGGCACAAAGCTTAAGTAAATTTGTAGATGCTTTGTTGACCTACTTTTTTTTTCAAAGTAGTTATTAGAACTTCAGTTTCTCACTTAAGTTGAAAGCACCTAACTGTGTTCAAAGGTCAGAGTAAACAGATGAATTGCACTTCAGTGTAAAAGCAAAGCTGTAGAACCACCTTGGACATCTCTTCTTTAACTTTGTTTTTTCTTGAAAATGTTTCTGTAAGTCAGCTTTTTAAACTATTATGAGTAGTACACCTCAACTATGAGTAGTTTTACATGTCCATTAAATAGTTAGTAACCAGGGATCCAGGTCCCAGTCCTTGCAAATTAATTTTTCTCTAGGAAAAGGGTAGGTAAGACATATGTCTGCCCTGTTGTGGAAACCTTTCTTTGGCTCCTGATCCAAGCTGCTGCAAGTAAGGCAGGTTTCTTCTTGTGCCTAGCTATCTATGTAAAAATGACCAAGATAATTCCAGGTGCTCTGAGAGTGGGTTTCTGTTTTTGTAGACTGTCTCTAACCTGTCTTGTTGCATTGGGTCTTTGAGTTGGATGATGAATCAGTGGCATATTACAGGAAAGGGAAAGGAATAATGCCTTGTTTATTAACTATTTGATGTAGTTCAAATGCAGTTTAAAAGTCATACAAGAAAAGCAATAACTTGCTGAAAAAATACAACTGAAGTAATATGGTACCTGAGCAGAATGGCCTGAAGCCTCATTGTATGGAATGACTGTTGTGAATTTCATTGCATTAATCTAAAATAGCTCCACTGACTTAAAATGAGCATGTTTAGAGGCAAATCAAAGAGCATGTCAGCAGAACTACAGAAGCTTTGGACAGATACAGGATTGAGATAAGAGAGTGATTTAACCTGAAGCTGTTCATGTTTAGCATTATGTGAGTGGCTTTTTGTGCTTTGTTAATTCTTATTTTAACGCAAAGGTTTTGTTCACCAGTACAGTAAGATTAATGGACATATCCTGTTGAGCTAACTATGGTGGTCAGACTACCTTAGAATTGAGAAACCTTCCAGGCTCATGAAAAAGTCCTCCCTGGCATTGGGAAGCATGGCTTGCATCCAAAGGAAATGAGAAGATGAAGTTCAGACTTCATTATATTTTCTGTTTCCCTAGCAATCAACGGAAGTCCATGTGAATTAGAAACCATGGCAAAAACACAGAACTCAACCTGATTTGTTGATATTTTCTTACTGGCTCACATTTTGTCAGCTGATAAGGGGTGTAGATGGAGAGCTTTTAGTTTTTAAAATTACTGTGGACTTTAAAATCCTTTTCTGCAAAATGTGTAATGTAATCAGGTATCTTTGTAGTAGTATCACATAAAGCAATCAGTATAATTGGTAATATAGCAGATGTTCTGCTGAGTAGTATTTGAAAATTTGGTGTGGGAGAAATAGTGTTGCTTCATTGGGATGATGTTTCTGTTCCTGGTCTTCAGTAAAGTGCAACCAAGGACACCATATTCACCAATTAGCAATATTTAATGCATTTCTAGCTTTTAAATTATTTTGCTCCAAAAGATTTTAATTCTTTGAAACTTGAATTTACTGTCTGGCTCATTTGAACTTGACATCACCTGGCATCTGTCTTGTCTCCGACAAGTTATTTTAGTTCCCCCGTGTGCTTAATGGTTCCACAGAGATTATTACAGTGTAGCACTGCACTGAAAGATTATCACATTGTTTATTGTAGGTTAAGTGCTCTCTCTAAGGCATAAGAATTAGCTTAGACTTGTCTCATCTTTCTCTTGCAATAATGGTATAGAGAGAGAAAGCATTGAAGCTCCTGGGTGGAGGCTATAACTGATTAATACAGTCAGCAGTGTGATGGCAACTAGCACTAACATATTGATGGCAGAGTTATACTTCAGGAATTGCTATATTTAGTTCTGTGTTTTATTCACATAATGGCGCTTTATAAAAGATGGTGGAACTACATGGTAGGAATGTAAGTCAAGGAAGTGAAAAACTCATCACAACAAACTTGTTAGACATTTTTAGTCTTCAGTTCCTTAGGGCACTTTCTGAATGATGCAGTGGAAGGTGGTGTGCAGCATAGTCATTAGAAGGCTGTCTGAAGAAGGAAGTTAGAGGACAGGTACGGAAAAAAGAGAACTGAAAGTGGCTCTTAAATCAAATCTTATTTTTAGACACATCTATATTAACTTGAATCTGTTCCTTTGGTGTTAGTGGCACTTAAACGCACAGTTTAAAGCCAGGTATGTGTAACAGATATATTCTGAATTCTTTGAATCTTTGAATCATGTCCAAATCAAAGTAAACCTGGGCTAGAAGTTTACTAGCTACTACTTCAGCACTTAATGTTGCAGAAGTTAAATGTCTAAAGGGCAAAATTAAGAAGTGTCTACTTTGGAACCAGTGTGAATTACCTGTACTCAGCAAAGTATATAGAAATGCTGAGATGTCACGGTGAAGGTCATGGAATAAAAAGAATAATGTGGTGGGATTTTTTGTTGTTGGTTGTTTGGTTTTTTAAAAGTGATGTAGACAGTCGCAAATTCTGCTGCTAGTGAAATTCCATTACTTTGTTGTTCACAAAGGGACGCAATGGTTGTAGCGGTGGATGTTGAATTGAAAAGCCACAGGTGATTCCTGTGCAAAATCTAGTTGAAGAACTGTGTTTGTGTTTCAAAACAAAACAGAATCAAAAAGAGAGATTGCTTTCATGTTTATTCCAACCCTTCACAGAGTTCACTAACAGTAGCTCCTGTTTTCACATTGAATGTTGTTTTTATATGGAGTCTGTTGTCTAAATTGATGGAGCACTTCAAAAAACATCACTAGGTTTAAAAATTATTGCCATAATTAATCTTGCAGACATTGTTCTGGTTATGCTTTATTTTTGTTTTGGGGTTTTTTTTTTTCCTTATCCTCTCCATGAAGAGAAGCTACAGAATGTTTCTCTGCATGTATCTTCTCTTTCCCTACTGAGTAAAAGTCTTTTTATGATGCAAGATAATGGTTATAACTGAAGCATTTTGGAGTAGTGGTTCTGGACTTTCGCTATTGAAGAAAGCTCAGAAGACTCTTCTAAAGGCTGAGGAATGAAGACACATAGGCTGTTAGGCTTTCTGAAGTCACAGGCTGCAGAGACACATGAAGGACTTAATGCAGTCTTTCTAATTGGATGAATTGTCTTGTGCAGAAATTATATGCTGTGAAATCCTTGCTGTGCTGTGAGAAGAAATTAAATCATTTGATTGAGGTCATTGGTGGATATAGTACAAGATCTATTACTGTTATTTGAGGATTATGAGTCTATAGAGGACATGCATTTTTTGTGGTCTTTCAACTGCTGGAATGCTCTATTTTAGTAGTAAATGACACCTTCTGGGAAATTCATCTGAAGATGCATTTTTTCTGTTCTTCGGGGTTTGGGAGAGCAGTAGTACCCAGAAATGTAAAATACATTTTTATTCATGTAGAAAACATGTTAAAGGATATATTGAACAGAATTTGGCTTCTTCAGGTGATGTCTGACGCTTTTTTGTTTGATTCATTATGTAAACTTTAGTGAGTAGCTGTAGGGAAAGAATCATGTCATAGTCTGAGCTTGTAGACAGACTCTTCATGATTGTAGCTTATTGATTAGGATCCTGCTAGAGTACATGTAACTTTTGAAAACCTAGCTGGTGCTTTCTAAAAAGTGCTTCTTATTTTTGAGAGAAATTTGTTTTATAGTTTTAGAAAGAGAAACTTCACTACATTTATTCAATTTTTGGAAAAACTTGTTCCTTCATTTGTCTGAATTGTCCAGTAGTTTTGTCTTGTTCATTGAAGTAAGAAATGGCAGAGTAATCTATGCTTTCAGAAATCTTTTCATTTCATTGTTTTGCCGACTGGACAACTAGGTTGATAGCTGATCTGCCAAAATTCAGCCCAGAAATGGAACCTGCTCTTCTCAGTTAGCTTGTGCTTTTGAGGAACAGTTGCTCCGTAGCTCAGAGAAAAGAAATCATGCCACCAAATGGCAGAGAATGTTTCTCATTCAAAGAATGCTTCTTTGTGACACAAAATTATATTAAATAATATTAAATATTAAATAATATCTTTTTGCCTCACATGTTTTATTTTAAAAGGGAGAATTGTTGAGAAAGCTCAGCATAATTTTTGTGATGCAAATTAGTTTTAAAACCAAAAAGCATGATATCAAAACTCTTCTTCAGATTAGTAATGATAGTCTTGACCTAACTTCTTCATCCTCTGGTACCACAGGGAATGCAGAAGGCAGTGTTCACAGGCAGATAGCCTCCCATTCGCAGGCTGGTTCCTGCTTACTGAGAGCTAGTGAATTGTCATGTCAGCTTTGTGGAGCTGTTTTGCCCTTGATGAAGATGTAGCATAAATTTAATATTGAAATTAATCCCAGCATTCTTTGTCCACTACATGAGAAAGATGGAGAGAGGAGCAGCTTTGTTGTACCAGAACATTTTGGAATTTTTTCCTAATCTTACAATTGAAATAAACAGTTCAAAACAAACTGTAAAGGATAGTGCTTTTATAAAAGCTTCTAATTGTCTTTACAGTAGCACTGAGAAATTTGTAAATCAAATTTAGTAACTGTTTACTAGATGTTAGTGTAAAGGTCATTGTAGAACTTTGATTTAATATATGTTTGCTGTAGAATAAACTTCATAACAAGATAATTAACATAGACACAGGACTTGAAATGAGCTTCCCATCACAGTTGATGAAGGCTGGGCTTAAGTGAACTGACTTTAGAGGGTTAGAATGCTAAGGATTATGGTTATCATATATTTGGTCTCACTGCTCCAGTGTAGCTACAACTGAGAAAAAAGAAGGAAGTAGTCTGTTGACTAGAGAACTAGCTTAAGATGAAACTGAGTTGCCTAAGAACCTGCCTCTGGTGAGGGGAAGGGATATTATGGGAAGAGACTGAAAGTAAGTAACTTAGGTGAGGATGTTCATCATTATAATGACATATCTGTCATCTGTACTGCTGTCTTATTTTAGAATTTATCAGTGATGGATATGATTTAAAGAACTGACAAAATCCTCTAATTCTCTAAGCTGAGAGCCTCCCAGTTATTCTGCTGCATATGAATCATTTTGGATAATTTTAATAGAAGACACTTCTCTCCTATTTATGTGTTAACAGTTGTATGAAAAACTTATCAGTGGATCAGTGGAGGAGCATGTGTGACCCCCTTGAGAATTTTGAAACTTAACATAGTGATGCGGGTTGCTAGGATTAATAATTACCCCTACCCCAAAGATTCCAATGCCCACTGCTTATTAATCACCCTGCAGTTTACCTTGTACCATTCAAAGATTTAGGTAACAGTAAATCAGGGGATTTTTTTTTTTCTTGACACTCAAGGTACAGCAGGTGCCCAGAAATAAAACTGCTTTCCACTCTCAAGTCTCCTGTATCTAAGGGAACTTTTTGTCTGTATTTGGTTTCTGTGCAACCTCTCCATCACCTAAGGCTTGATTTAACTAAAACTGAAACGTTCTTGCTTGAAAGATGTTGAGCCTTTGGGACTTAAGTCTTCTTTTAGGTTCTCTTTAATCAGGAAGTTAATTTTTGTTTTCTTCCTGTATACTAGTCTACATAATTTTCTCTCAGGTAGTGCTGTTGTCTTTTAAGCATGGGTAAAGCAGGGAAATGCAACTGCACAGACTAGCTTAAACAAATCATTATAGTAAGGGAGTGGGAAGAAAAGGTGGGAAATTAAATCTCATGTTTTGAGTGCAGGTTTCACTTTTCTGTGTTTCAGTGTTAATGCAGACATTTACTGGGGTGAAAGAGGAGGAAGGTCGTTGAGAATTGTGCAAACTAACATGTCCTTGAATTTTTCCGTCACTTAAACTGTACTAAATTAAAATATAACAGAACTGAAAATCAGTATCACTTAAATTTAACAAAGAATTAGAATTGAGAGTGTTTCTTTAAAAGCTCCAGATGCAACAGAATTTAACTAATTTTGACTTTTATCATTACAGAGAGGTTACTGGAAATCTGTCATACAACAGTTAAACATTAAGGTAGATACCATGCAGGTGAACAACTTCTGCGACTGAGATAGCCACAGCATGGGCGGGGTAGGGCCAGGCATCAGCACTGCGCGGGGGTCGCTGCCGCCACCCCAGCTCGGGAGGAGGCGGGAGAGCTCCAACAAGCCGAGGTGGCCCCCCAAGCCCGGGGGACCAACAGCAGCCATGGGGAGGGGGAGCTCCGAGGGATCTCCACCACTGCCTGCAACGCCCGCGCACCAAGCCGAGGATCGTTCTGTTCTTAAGACCTGTGTCTTGGAAACGTGCCCAGGCTCGTTATCAGTATCTTTTCTAGTATTCCTCTTGTAGCTGCTTTACAGGAGCTTTTAATCTCAAAGTCTCTCCCATTTAGGAAAAAAATACAGGGGGTTTTAGCCTGTAATTAAACATTTCTTCAATGTGGAGGAATTACGGTAATATTTGTAAATTACATCAATACTACCGTAACACCTTTCCAGTACTCAAAATTCTGTGATTTTTGGTCGAGTGAACAGCGCTGGCCTAATTTTTGCAGACGTGTTGGAATTTTACTTTCTGTCAGACTGTGGTTTGCAAAAAAGGTCCCCTGTTAACGTAGCAGAGTTTGAGCTCCACTCTCCAGCCTGAAGGTCGCAAGATCTACTGTGCCGGGCCACGGTCTTCCTCCTCGCTGCAACCTTATCTGTCATTGTTCGAAGGCGGAAGGGAGATGTTCAGAGTTCTTTTGCAGAGTCCTTTGCCTGTTGCCAGGGGGGCAGTGGGAGATGCTACACTGTGAAAGCCGTGCTGGCGTTTAACTCTTCAACGTGCGATTGCGCCCAGCACAAAATCATCTTAAGAGAATGAGAAACATCCATTTTGCTGTGCTTCTCTAAAAGTTTAGACTTTTTAGTTTAGATAAGTTCAAAAACGTGTTTCTCTTCCGAGGACATATTCCTGTCCAAGTTCCCCACGGCTCACCTTCAAAAATCTGAAGGGATTTAATGCCAGCTGGCATCCTGCTTCTCTTCAGCATCACTTCAGTTCTGTGGGGCTCCTCACCAGGCAGCCAGATAGGCGAGTCTTCGTTCCTTACACAGGGCACCGTTTGTGAGGGTTGACTGGCACGGACTCTGCTTATGCCAGCAAAGCAAAGCCAGTTTGTTACACAGTTTACTGGTATTTATAGGTCACTATGTTCATAAAAAATTTTCCTCTCAGACCTATTTGTCCTGATCCTGTCGTTTAGAAACACAGTCTTCTGATTATTCTTTTTACGCTAGTAATGTCCTTTGTTATCTCTTCCACCAGCGAAGTCCTTGTTGAATCTTCCTTCACTAAAGCAATCAGCATCAGAGGGTCAAAGTGACCATACATGATGTCTTCACTTCTGTTCTTGCCTTGAGTTTATCTCTCCCTTGTACTAGGCCCAAAAGGTCTGCAGTGCGATGTTGTATCCCCTTTGAGAATGTTTCTCCCCCAAAACCTCTCCCCCAGAAACTGTAACCGGCCTGGGTTACCTGCCCCCTGGTCTCCTGACCTATAGCCATCGGACAGGTAACCTGACCCGACCCCAAAGGTGATAAAAACCCCTCTCCCCCCATGTGATCTCTCTCTCGCTCTGGATCCCTTCAAGGAATAAAGGCCTTGGAATACATCCTGGGGTAAGGAGCCTCTTTTGTAACTCTCTCTACCCTATTCTGTAGTTCCCCTCTTCCAATACTCCCCCTAAATCTGGGCTGGCAGCTTGTGGGGGGGTGGAGGAACAGGAGAATCCACAATTGGCGCCCAACATGCTACCCAGTTCAGCTTCTGTAGCTGTCTGATCTCCGACAATTAACATTTAATCTTATTGCTGAATTTTAACTGGGACCAGAATTTACATTAATCAATTCTGCCATGTGCGAGAGAAGTGGTATAACTTATTTCCCCCATCCCCTTTTCTGTTTTGAAGGATATCATTTCTCCCTGGCAATAGTGTTTTCAACGTTGTTTTGTTGACAAATCATTGCCAACAAGGTACTGTGAAGAAACTTAGTTCTAGCCTAGCCAAAATCAGGGCACAACAGAAGCTGTAAAACTGCCTAACTTTTTTTAAATCCAAAAGTTTGAAAGAAAGGGGAGGGAGGTTGCCAGTGCTTTCAGTTTGGGTGTGAAAATCTGTTCAAATGAATACTACCCTAAATTCTCAGCCCCATTTATTGATTGTGCTTTAAAATATTTACAAAAATCCAGTCCACTTTCTGGGCAGATCATAGCATGAGGAGTGATTTTATAGAAGGTAAACAACAACCTTGAGAAATACAGAAAGAGGAAAACTAGTCAATTCCACAAAAATCTGGAATATTTTTGTTTTATAAAGGGACTTGTTCATTATGAATGTCAATGCTATTTGGAAAATAGAAAAAAGTAATGCATTATATTCATCTGGTGGCAAATGCAGATTCCAGAACTTAGTTTAAGTTTGTGGAAGCACCAATTTATATTGCGGAACTGTAAAGATAGTAATGACTTGTGGAACAAACAATATTTTTTTTTTGGTCTCTGATTTGGAGCTAGAACAGAGCAAGTACACAAAATCCCAGAACACTTGAATTATTAATTATTATTCTTCCTGTGGACTGAGACAGAATTTTTTTCAGGGAAAAATGTTATCATCTGCTCATGTAAAAATGCTTGTTGAAACAAACGTCGTTACAGAATTTTCCAACATTTTAAACTAGTGTCTGTACAAACCACTATATATATATACCACTATTTATATATATATATAGAGATATATATCAAAAATAAATAGCATATATATTTTTGTGTCTCTGTATGTTTGTAAAAAAAATGTATAAAAAATGACATCACCACTAGATTTAATTTAAGATTAGATTTAGTCAGTGATAAGAAGGTGCACAAGAAAAAACTGTAGTACCTGCTGGTGTGAAAATACTGAAAATCTGATCAAAAAGGGAATGGAGATGTAAAAAAGTCTCCTATATTGTAAGTTCAGCAGCAGCTCCCTGGAAGTTTTGTACCATATAGTAAAGAACTCAATGAATTCTGTTGTATTATGTGACAAGTTTGTCATATACTGGCAGAAAAAAAATACATAAAAAGTATGATTTTCTAATATAATGGGACAAGTTCATTGTCTTTTCTAAGGTGTTGTGTTGGCAAATTTGGCAAATTCCAATTTATTTCCTGCATTTGTTCTATTTTAGGTCCCAAATCTGATCCCAGTTCTGATATTTAAATTGGGAAGACCTTTGGAGCCTGCACTTTACAGGGATATATTGTATACATTGCCTACACTTGGTGTACATAAGGTCAGAATGAAAGATTTTTAGTAAAATGAAAACTGTATCAATAAAAGATCATATATTTATAAAAACTGTTTAGACTGAGCAATGTATATCTTGCTTAACTGATTTTTAAACTTCTGCATTTGTAATATTTTGGATGTGATATGATATTTCTTTTAAAATGAAATGTATATTGCACTTTACTGTCCACACTGTGTAATCATTATATATGTCATGAGAGAATGCTCTTGGACTTGTTATTTGCTAAAGTTGTTTGGAAAATTACTTTCAGTTTATTTCTGATATTGCAGTTGGATGTTTTTTCCTGGTCATACTTGGTTGTAAAATAACTCTTCATTCTTGGATGTACAAAATAGTAAAAAACTTGGTTAAAAATTTCTTTCAGGTTTGTGTAGCTCAGATTCTACGTGCCATACACATGCTGGGGAGCACACCTAAGCTCAGAGCAATTGCCTCACGGCTGATGACATCATTATGGGAAAGACAGGTTAGAAACTTCTTGTACTGTCACTATAATGAGTCCAATTGAAAAACTTCATTACCACTAACCAAGGAAAGGAATAATTGAGGAGCATTGCTTCTACTAGTATGTTGTTATCAGCACTATGAAGTAAATGGTATTAATGTGCCTATACTGATCTTCTAGTGGAATATTTCAATATATATGTTTTTCATGAAACTTTCTTTTCATTTCATTACATCTCAAACTGCAATCAGAAAAAAAAAATTAGCATTTGAAGGCTGACTTTCTGCTTTTCATTATGTGCAGTAAGAACAAGACCTTAGTGTTGTGTTTAGCCTCAGCCAGCAACCAAGTACCACACACAACTCACATCCCCACCCACCAGTAAGACTGGGGAGAAAAATCAGAATTGAGAAAGGAAGAAAACTGGTGGGTTGAGATAGACAGTTAATAGGGAAGCAAAAGCTGTGCTCACAAGCAAAACAAGGAATTAATTCACTGCTTAGCATGGGCAGAACGGTGTTTAGCCATCTCCATGTAATGGTGGCTTGGGAAGACTAATGTCATCAATCCAAATGTCTCCCCCTTCCTTCTTCTCCCCTCCACTTTATATCATGAGCATGATATCATATCACCTGGAATATCCCTCTAGTCAGTTTGAGTCACTCATCCTGGCTGCATTTCCTCCCAGCCTCACAAGCATCCCCAATTTCCTCACCAGCATAGAGCTGGAAAATCAGAAAAGGCCTTGCTGTGTGTAAACTCTGCTTAGCAATAACAAAAACATCTGCGTATATCAACCCTTTGTTCAGCACAAATTCAAAACATGCCCTCATACCAAATACTGTGAAGAGCATCAAATCTATCCTAGACAAAATTAGCACAAGTTATATACAGTAATTTGCTTCTGATTTTTTAAAAGATGCGATAGAGACCTAGTCTGCGAATGCCAGTTTGATCTCAATGTAGCATTAGAGCCGGATAATGAAAAAAACCAAAATATGATATGCAATAATAAAACTCAAAGTAGTGTGTTGAAGTCCTCTAGAAGTCCTACCAATTGAAAATCAAGTCACACTTTTAAAGGTACGATGATCATTTTTAAATTAAATCTTTTTCTAGGATCGAATTTACCCAGAATTGCAGAAGTTCTTGGCGATGTCTGATATGCCCTCTGTGTCTGTTGACAAAGATGCTCAATGGGAAAAGCTGATTGCTAAAGCTGCTTGTATAAGAGATATATGTAGGCTGAGGTAAGTGCAAATCTTACCCATCTTATGTCTTTGTAGGGCAAAAGAGTTGTTTTCAGAAATGCTACATCATTTTTTTTACTTATTCTGTTACATTAATTGGGAGTAATATTTTTCTAGTTGAGACACTGACTCAGCCATTGCTAATCTGAACATCTACTAAGTTTGGGGTTTTCTATTATGACTATTAGAACACACATATTAATGCTGTTGAAATTAAGTTATATTCATCTTGGAACAAAAGATGCATCCTATACTGGCCCAGGATAGAAACTTCAGGCATAACACTTCTAGATTAGAAAAAGGGAGAGATGAAACAATAGAAGAAATAACTAATAGTCTTTCTTTTGATCTATTTAAAGAAAGAATTTTTTTCTGCAAAAAAAAATGTTATGTCACATACACATTTTTGGTCTTTATTCAGATATAACACCACAGAACGCTATTGTGCAAGTCTAACTGGATAATACATTGAATCTTTCCAGCTCTAATAATCCATGAATATCAGTAATAATTTACAGATAATAATTTACAGTTTCTGTAAAGAGTATTTTTAAATACATTAGTATTTACTTCCTGGGTTTATGTACACCGTATCATCTTTTCTATTTGTCACCTATCTTGGGTTCCAGTTTTCACTTTCTTGCTTGAAGATCAGCTACTAACAGTTGAGAAGATTCATATATCTTTTAAGATTGAATCAACTAAAAACAAGTTCCTGAAGAAAATACCTTTTCCTTTAACTCTTCAACCTTCTTCCATTTTGTCAGACAGTGTTTTTCAAGAAATTTTTTAAAAGTGAAAAGCAAGAGAGAAATCTCAATGCACCTCTAATATTCTTTTTGCCATATAAGTGGTATATCTGGAGTTCAGGTGTATGCACATTCTTCATGCATTTAGAAATTATTTTGAAGAAACTGTGAGTAAATAGATAAATCACAATTTGCCACTCATATAAATCACCTACCAGATACCATTTACCAGAATCTCTTTCAGAGATAGCATGAGGGACTGTTGAACACCTTGCCCATCACAACTCAATAAAACTGAACAGACAGTTAAGACTGGAAAGCTAAAGCAGCCGATGCAGTCACTGTGGGAAAGACAAGTGGCATTGCAGCAGAAAAAACCCCCGAACCAAAACAACTATCTGATGTAAGAGGGACAGAAAACATTTGGTGCCAAAATCATACTTGCAGGAGACTGCAACAAAGAATCATAAAATAGTATCTTTAATAGTGCTTTTGGACTTTCATTCTCAGTCCCTTCTTGAGTAATGTAATATTTTAGTGAACACAGAATGGCTAGACAAAACCTTCTATAACTTAACCACTCCATGATCTTTTATTTGGAACTTGTTGCCTGCTGATTTAATTCACCTTGTAACTTTGCCTTTAAAGTGCTCTGTCATATCCTCCTTGTATGGGTTTTTTTGGGGGGTGTGTGTGAACTGCCTGTTCTAGGCAGTTTTAGTTGTGACTTAAAAAAAACCAGCACTTACAGATTTTTGTGTATACATTATAACTTGTGTGTATGTATGGATATTGCCTTCTGTTCTCTCCTTTTTTTTTTTTTTCCTTTAGGCCATACCAACATGGAGCAGACATGCTGGCTGCAATTTCCCAGGTATTAAATGAATGCACAAAACCTGATCAAGCTTCACCCGCTGCCATAGTATTACAGGGTCTAAGGGCACTTTGCGAGGCTGAGGTAAGATTGAATGGGCTTGTCCTTCAAGTTTTGCTTGTGGTTCATGAACTTTCTTCCCAGTTGGCTTTTTTGTAAGAGTACATTGAGTTGTTCCAGAATTTCTTTTTCTTCTGACAAATTTAATTCCTCTCTTCCACCATGAGTCAGTAGTTCCTGGGAAATTGTACTGTGACCTTCTACCACAGCAGATTAGCCCTTCAGTACATGGGCTGAAGTTTTAAATCAGCTTTGCAGTTTGCAGCAAAACTTTGCAGCAAAAGTTTGGTACATAATTCTGATTGCCTGAAAAGCACTTAAATAATGTAATTTTATATCTTCTTACTAGCCTGATGTGATGCCCTGATGTGTCTCATTCATGTAGTGTACTGTACCAGATAGGGAGTGAAATCATTAGCAGCTGGGTGGGAGGCTTCTCTTTTATCATAATGTGTTCATTGCTTACTGATGAAGAGGACAAGTAAGATTTGGGACAAGCTGCCCAGAGAGACTGTGCTATGTCCTTCCCTGGAGATTGTCACATTCCTTTTGGATACGACCCTGAGCAACTGGATCTGATCTCATCGTAACTCTGCTTGAGCAGGAGGCTGGGCAGGGAATATCCTGAGGTCCCTTTGAACCCAAATATTACTGTGATGCTATATCTCTATGTTAGGAGACAAGGCTCTTTGTTTCTTCATCCCAGGCAGTGATATCCTGGTGTTGTGATGCAGGCACAAACATGCTGTGAATGCTACTACAGGGGCATATAGAGGAGTAGTGAACTAATTATATCCTGCAGGAATATTTGATTACCCATTTTCTACCAAACAGCAATTTTTTGTTTATCCACTAATACACTTTTACTGCAGTAAGGCCAGCCATTGCCACATTATTTGAAATCACTTAACAGTTCAGGAATAATATAGTCAATCATCCATAGATATTTTTATTCAGTATAATTAAAAATCTTCAGACAATGGCTTCTAGGAAACTATTTATTTAGGTTAATTTTTTGACTTTTGTGTTAAGTTTGCCTCTTCTTAAGGTCACATAGAAACTTCAAATCTGGTCTTGGTATTGAATCAGTGTTTTCCCAGGCTGTATTATATTTAGACATTGTCTTGCAAAGAAGTAGGAGTTAGATATCCTACTATAATAGCTTCATTTAAGAATGAATGTATACTGTACCACTGTTGAGGACTGAAAGACTAAGACTACTCAGTATGGAGGGAAGGAAGAAAGAAAGGATGGATGTTACCAATTTTTCCTGTCCAAATTCAATTTGCCTTATTCCTCCAACTATAGTGTATTGTTCTGGGAGACCAAATCCACCACCTAGCTATTCTGAAACTTTAACAGGGAATTCTCTTGTGGTTTGGGCAGGTTGGGTAACCATTTGGGTTAAGTAAATTAGTCAGTCTCTTATTTATTATTTAGACTGTAGTTTGCAGTGCAGAAAGGACATAATGATAGAGATTGGTGTTGTTTTGTTGTTTTCTGTCTCTGCCGCTGACTTAAGGGAAACAGATATAGTCTCTGAGCTTTTCCATATGCAGCTGCTTAGATGCAGGATTTTAGAGACCACCAAACTTTCAGTTAGCTTCTGGACCAGAAAAATAAATTATGTTTTCATAAATATAGTGTTGACTCAGTTGATGATGGAACCCTATACACCATGTGGCTTTGTCAGGGTTGAGTTCTGAGAGTCTCAGAAAGGCTCCTTTGTTAAAGTAATAAGATAAGAACATGTTCTGTAAAATTGATTGTTTTTTTGGTTGACTCTTGTGGAAGAATAATTATCCATTCTACTGATGGCAGTAATTGTTTTGTATAAAGGTAGTGGCTTTATTCAAAGTGCATCCTACATGAATAGTGTAAGCAAGCTGCTTGTGCTCCCCTATTTTCTTTAGGTAGGTGTAACAAAAGGTATTTAATGAATAATACACAGTGACTTGCACATCAAAAATGAAAAAAAATCCCACAGTTCTTGCCAGATTACACTTCCTGTTTCTCGGCATGTAATATGTTTTTTCCCTAGTGATTTCAGCAGAAGTTAGTGTACTTCCTATGAGGCTATCCTGGCATCTAATTGATTTTATGTATCAAGTACAGTATGCAAGACACGAAACATTCAAGAATAAAATTTCTAAGCATAGTGTTTAAATCTTCTTTCCACTGAAATGTTGTTGTTCTCTATTTTTCTCCTAAGATTTCTCACCCCTTTAGGACAGTAGGTCACCTGAAGCAAAAGTGCTTTTACTGTCCTCAGCATCTGTAAAATTTAGCTTTTAGTTTTTTCCCATCTAGCAGTCAGTGTTTTGTGCAGTGGGAAAACTTACTATTTTAAAATGAATTTTGAAAATACAAGAAAACATAAATGTGAACCAAAATCTATTGTACCAAAAGTGCTGTGTGATTGTTAATGTCTCCAGATGACAATGATATGTTGATTTGAACAAATCAGAATGAAAAAAACCGACACAGCAAAAAATGAAAAACAAAGTATGACACTAGCATGTCTAGGTCTGTAAGCACATGTTTTCTGAATAGCACCGATCCCTTTTTTTTTTTTTTTTAACAGCATACCAATTTGTAAAGTTATCTTATCTTGCTAGTTTTCTAGAGTATTTTGCTTTTTCAGAGGACAGCTTTGTTGAGCTGAACAGTGTCTAGGGAATCACAGGGCTTTTCCTTGGGGATTTATGACTAGCAGATAAAATTATTCAAAGAGATATTTATCACAGTTGCCCATTCCTCCAGGAAGACACCATGTCAAGGTTATCATTGCTTTTATAAACTTTCTTTATTTACTGTGGGTTTTTGTGATGTGTAAAATACCAGTTTCCCACTGTTACCATCCTGGTTCCATCAGTTTAGAGTACATCATTTGGTAGGAGTTCTCTGTAGGACAGCTGTTAAGTTGCAAGTCTAGAAAATACTTTTTGAGAAGGAATTGTACAGTCTTAAGCTAAATCTAAAACTTCTGTTAGGATACTGGCCATTTTTAAGGCCTTTTTTTCAGCTCTTAACTGAAGTTGGAGAATATGTGTATTACTATAGGAAAGAATGAAATTAAACATGCTTGGCTAGCTAATGATTTGTTAGTATTCCTAAATTACAGTGTCAAATCCCATGAATGCACAACTTCTTTTCTCTACATATTAATGCATGTTGTTAACATGCTAACAACTAACTCATTACAAATTTAACGTTTCTGTATAGTTGAGGAGGAACTTCTGGTGCTAATAGATATGTCTGTCTTTCTGAACACTGGAAAACCTTTTTCTTGTTCTTACAAACAGTCTGTTTTAAAAGAATGGAAAGAGAGGTATCATTTTCCCTTGGAAAGCTACCAGATGAGGTCTTTCTAGCCATCAGTGGTTGTTACCATAGAAACACACTCATGGGTTTGCTATTCCTGAAATGGATTCAACTCAAAATACATCATTGTTTTTTTGAATTGCACCCTGAAATATGTTTTGCACTCACTGAACTGACTGCTTAATTTGGCAATTACCTGCATTCAGAGATACGAAACAGTCTGTTTTTTCAGTGTAGAATAATACTGAAACTACCTTTCTCAATGCCTTTGTGGAATGTCTTCATAAACATAAACCTTTATTTGATTTCATTACATAGATCAATCTGTATTTCTCAGTGTCTTTGTTTTCTGTTGCTTTGTTGTAATTTTTTATACCTGAAAGACATTTTTTTTCATGAAAGCTGAAAATTGTGCTTTGCTTTGCCATTGCTATTTTGAAATTTTTGTCTAGACTTTGGTTCTAAGCATTCATGGTTTGGGGTTTGGAGTTTGTCTTTGTGTTGTGGTTCTGTGGGGTGGGTGGGGTAGAGTGAACAGAATTATGTTTTCTTGGGATCTTTGGTTTTGTTTGTTGGGGTTTTTTGTTATTTATTTGGTTGTATTTTTTCCTTTTTTGTACTCTTTTTGTTGCAGTGGAGAGTGTTAAGTTCTCCACAGGCAGCAATATTAAGGTTTGACAAAATACTCCATGGAAATTACTTAAGTTTTCAAGAAAACACATGTCTCATTACCAAGAGAAAAGCCTGGACAACTTAAAACATCTCAGAAGAAAAAAGGAGGAAATTTTAGTACCAGTATTGCTGTTTAGTCAACATTCCTGAGAAACTTGGCTACTGATTTTTATGACTTCTGTACAATTCTTCAGCTAGAACTGTACCACTGACAAGTGTGTTACAGACTTTTTCAGTGCCTGGAAATGCAAAATGTTGTCCTGACTGCTTGTTGAGATGTCATGCAGATCTTTGAAGATGCAAAGAAGGGTGAGATGTGTGTTGTTTGCAGGAAGGAAATTATGTATCCTGGAAGACCAATTATGTATCCTGTTGTGCTCTAGTTATAGCATAAATGCATTAAGTATTAGTGTTTAGTATGTATTGTAGTTTGACCATTTCTGACAGTTTCTGGATTCCTGAACTTTTGTGTTTTGCATTTGTTCTGCAGATTTTTTTGGCTTTTATTGTTTTTAAAGATTAAAGGCATTTTGTTTTGGAGGGCTCCCAGCAAAAATAGATTCCTCATTGGCTTCCTCTGCTTTCATCCTATTGAATTCTCAGAGACAGCTTGCTTTCTAGCTAATTTGGCCAAGTTAAGTAGAGCACTGATGTGGTATGAAGATACATGTACAGCTCTGTGTATTTCTAACAGTGTGTTATTTATTCCTAATGGTAGTTTCTTTCCCTGGTGAAGTACTGTACAGTATTACTGTGGTGTATCAGTTGATCTACAAGTGAATTTTTAACATGTTTGCTTTTTACTTATTATGAACCATATATTAATTCCTGTTCTCAAGAAGGAATAGCAAGGACAAGCACTGGAAAGAAATGTTGTTTAAGTGAAGTTGGGATAGCTGTTAGTAATGATGCCTCCTACTTTGCTTGCAGGTTGTTTGCATCCGTTCTACGTGGAATGCTCTGTCACCAAAACTGAATTGTGATACAAGACCTCTCATTTTAAAAGCACTGAATGAATTGTTTTCCCTGGTTCCCTCATTAAGAGTGAATACAAATGAATTTGAGGTATGTGCTTATGGACTGAGATGCATCTTTTTTTTAGTATATCTTTGTATGTAACTTTTACGTAAGCCTGCTTGATTTTTGATAAAATTTCACCCATTGCTTAGTTCAGGTTAGTCAAATGCATGTTTCATACAGTTTCACAGTTTTCACTTGCATTAGTGAGTCCTGGGAGATAGATGTGAAATTCCAGTGCGAGGTTAATCCATGGTTTCCCTCTCACAGAATGTGAGGACATGTGACTATGTCTCAAATTCAGAGCTGCACTCCTTCCGCTTACCTAGCTCAATGTATGTTAATGTGGAAGTAAGTTGTTTCAGCTAACTGCCTCTATTTCAACCTCTGTTTGGTCAAAGAGAGCATAAATGCATATATTCTTTGCTTTGTAGAAATTCAAAGCTCAAGTTATCAGCTTCCTTTGGAACAATACACAAAACGAGGTAAGTGATATAATTGAAAACATTAATTTCTGATGTCAGCAACAGGTTATTAGATTTTGTCAAGACAGTTGACAGCATTAAATTTTCTGTCAAGACAGTGTCAGTAATCTTTTGTTCCTGTTTCTTAATACTGTTTCTGAAGCAATATACTACATGTAAAAGGTGGTAACTGAAGGTTCTAACTTCTGCCATTTCCAAGGAGAATTACAAACTCTGTACTAGTATGTCCTGGTGGCAGTTTTGGTCACCGCAATATAAGAAAGACATTAAACTTTTAGAGAGCATCCAAAGGAGAACTATGGAGATGGTGAATGGCCTTAAGGGGAAGCTGTGTGAAGAGTGGCTGAGGTCACTTGGTCTGTTCAGCCTGGAGAAGAGGATACTGAGGACAGACCTTGTTGTAGTCTGCAACTTCCTCGTGAGGGGAAGAAGAGGGACAGGCACTGATCTCTGCTTTGTGGTGACCAGTGACAGGACCTGAGGGAATGGTGTGAAGTTGTGTCAGGGGAGGTTTAGGTTGGATATTATTTTTCCCCCAGAGTGTGGTTGGGCACTGGAATAGCACCCAGAGAAAAGCTCACAGCACCAAGCCTGGCACAGTTCAAGAAGTGTTTGGCCAGGAGTTTGACCCAATGGTCCTTGTGGATGCCTTCCAACTCAGCATATTCTGTGATTCTGTGAAACTAGTTCAACTTTCTCTGGAAAATTTCAGCCTTAACATGGTGAGGCATTCTTGACAAAGGTGCTGCTGTGATAGCTAACTCAATGCATTTGTGAAGTACTGTAATGCAGTGGGAGTGTTGGACTATAATTACCATGGGTGTTAGGGGAAGTAGTGTATTTTGGTTTAAAACTAAGACTTCCATCAGTGTGTTTCAGTGGAGTTTTCAGTCCCATGGTTAATCCCAGATGACAACTAAATACCATGTAGCCACTTGTTCGCTCCCCTTCCTTGTGGTGGGATGGGGAGGAGCACTGACAAAAGGCAAATCCCATGAATTGAGACAAGAACAGATTTATAAATGAAATTAAGTAACTATGTAATAATAATAACAACAGCAAAAATAACAGTAACAATAATAATAGTAAAGAAAGGGGATATAACAAAAGGACAAAAGAGGAATAAAACTCAATTACAAACAAGTGTTGCACAATACAATTTCTCACCATCCCCTGAGGGATGCCCAGTCCATCCCTGAGCAGTAATGGGTACCCTCTGGCCAACTTCCCTGAGTTTATATACTTGGCATAAAATTCTATGTTATGGAATATCCCTTTGGTCAGTTCAAGTGATCTGTCTTGGCCATACTTGTTCTGAGCATCTTGTGCACCTGCACACTGGCACAGAAAGCTAAAAAGTCTTTGATTTAGAGTAAGCACTTCTTAACAACAGCTAAAATATCAATTATTATCAACATTATTCTTATAGCTTGGATATTTCTACCTGAAATAAAATGCTCAGAATGATTGTTGACAAGCCTAGATAATTGGTCTTGCTACTTTGCATTGTGTATGTAAAAAGTAAGCAATTGAGAGGGTGCCTCAGGAAGATACTGTTGAACTCTTTTTCACTGTTCAGCAGTTACTTGTTAACCTCTTTGTACGTGGAGTTTCCAGTAGGCAGCAATACTATGTGCTGTTGTTGTGATTTGAACAACAGGTGTCTGTTAAGGAGGCAGGAGCCTCCCTTAGAATGGAGAATTTAAACCCCAAATTATTATAACTTTGAAATTAAGGGGCTCTCAGGAAAAGATATGGGAATAGGAAGAACAGTTCTTTATTAGGGGCACTAAAATAAACAATAAAACAAAAACACATGCAGTATTACAAAAGAGAAAAAAAGAAATCAAACAAATAAACAAACTCACTGACAGGGTCAGGATACAACCTGACACCCTGTAGGTCAGGGTGTTGGTGGCAGTCCCATTCCATGGTGGCTGCAGTCCCAGTGGCAGATATGGCTCTGTTGAAGTGATGCTCCTGTAGAAAAGTGGAGTTTTTCGCTGAAGGTCCAGTGGTGATAGATGGGCCTGGGTGATAGATTCTTCCTCTGAAGGAATCCAGTGGAAATGCTACTTGGTGTTCCAACTCCCTGATTTTTGTCCAGGCAGGAATACTTGGCTCCTCCCCCTGTCTGGAGCATTTCCCAGTGGGATGATGTAATTCTATCAGTGAGACTCACTGGCCCATGAGCAGAAGATCTCTCCCTGGAGGAAGGCTGAGTTGTGGAAGAGATAAGAAAACTGCCCTGGCAGGTTTTTGACAGTTGACCATTGACAGACAATTACACCCTGCCACACACCCCAGTTTGATTAGATGGTGACAGAATACACAGTTTTGGTTACATTTTGCACTGCAACCCATGACAGCTGTGTTTGTGATTTTCTTTTTCTTCCTGTTAATTTTCTAGGATGCCCTTGTAGCCATTTCAGCCTATAAATCACTCTCAGCATTTGACTCCGAAGAACATACAATTCTTCATCTTCCTGGACAGGTAGTCGTGTTATATGTTTGATAGTAAGCATATCTGTCGCTTCCATCTGATATGGGTTATATCCTGTTGAAAGGGAAACCAGTCCTTGTGCCTTCTCTGCCAGAAATTCAGGAGAGCCTCCTGAAGGAATACAAGCTCCTGCTTGTGATATGAGATGATGTCATGTGTGACTGGCCTAGCTTAGTCTTATGAGCAGGGAAAGGCATAAATGAAACTTAGGACTAAGCAGTCAGAAGGTAGTTTTTCTTATTTTGTTACTAAACTAGCAGCTTTTTTTTTTGAGTAGCTGATTTGCATTTTATGGTCTTCTGTTAGTGCTTGCATTTGAGTCTTGACACTAGGCAGCTCTTGTGATTGCTGGTTATTCCATGCAGTCATACACATGGATAGGGCTTTTGTTCACAAGACAGGCAAGACTGCAAGACTAAATCTTTCACAGTAGTACACAGTTCTGTATTACTAGTGCAGTTACTTTACAGTCATATTACTGTTGCGTACTACTGTTGCAGTACTTTACAGGAAGTGAGTAAATATGTTTTAATTGAGAGCAATGTAAATATGTTGCAGCTTTTCAAATTCAAAAAATTAGTATGTAAAGTAATAAGAGTATGTAAAAGTAAAAGCGTTTTATTTATATTAAAGTGCCAATATAAAACACTGTTAAACCGAAGAAGAATCAGGGTAGAAGTAAAGTTTTATGAATATTAGTTCAGCTGTAAATGTCAAGATTAGTTTTATTATTATAGATACGTATTTACACACCCTGTGATTTTTACCAACTTGTGTTGTCTTTCAGTCAGGTAGAATAGAAGTTTTTATTCATTAAGCTTCAAATGTATGAAATGGAGTGAAAATAATGAAATGGGGAATTTTTCATATTTAGCTGGTATTTTTGACACTTGGAATGCGTCACCTGGTAATGAAGACTTGGGATTTTTATGCTGACATTTTTTTTTTTTTTTAATCTTCCAGGCACGACCAGAAGTTGACTCACTGGAAGAGATAGACATGAATGATGATGAAGAGGATCAGGAGGCAAATCTGTTTGTTCCGGGTTCTTCGTATATCAAGCTGTTGTCTCTAACACCAGCTGCTGTTTTAGGAGGTATAATATATCCAATGTTTGAGGTCACTTTGCAGTTATGGAATCACAGTGACAGTGCAGACCTGTGGCTCTTCTAGAACAGAGTGTCACATTAAAGTGTGATATCTTTTTTCGTTAATAAATGATGGGAAAAAATTTAAAGTTAAAAATAAAGCCCACAACCCAATTCTCAAAAGATGGTGTGATAGAGGTCCTGGTGGTAATTTTCCCCCTGATGGTGGGTTAAAAAATGTTTATAATTAAAAATTCTTTACCTATCCTAAACAGAAAGCCAGTTCCTTATTATTTACTTCAAGTACTCATTGTTTCATCACATTGTGACTTCAGTTGGAAGGACTGAACAGATGTTTCTAAAGGCAATTTAGTATTTTAGCCCAGGACAGATTGAAGTAAAATAAATTTTATATTTATTGCCTTGTAAACAGAGTATTAATGGTATGAAAACAGTGCTTTACACAAAGTCTGCTTCATCTTGATTAAGATACCAGTGCTATGCTTAATGCATAATTGTAGTGATGCATGTTGATACTGAAGTACACTTCAACAGATGGTCTCTTTATTCTGAAACCTGTACAGTTGAATTACCTTCAGTATTTGAGATTTTTGCTGTTCACTTGATTACTTTCAGAAATGCTCATTATCTTACAGTTAAAAGATTTGAGATACTGTGCCAGGACATAGAGATCGTTATTCCATTCTTTGTAGTATGCATGGGATCTTCATGTGTGATTGCAGGCTGTAGTCATTGCTGTGAGACAGTAGGTGTTGCTTTGTAATATTTTCTCCCAGTGGGGGTTTCTAAAGAAATCCATTCGTCAGACTCTGCATGCATTGATGTCTGGAGTGTACGCAGTCTGACCTAGAGAGTCCTCGCTTTGTGGGGGAGAATGACATAACCTAGTTCAATGAAAGAGAGTGATGTATCTTTACAGAAAACTCAATCTATGTAATGAATGCTGAGATAGCCAACTTTCTAGGAAGTTGGGAAACCAAAATGAAATTTGAAGTGAACAGATGCTATTCAGAGATGCAACAAGCACAGACTGGTGTCAAAATAGTTGAATCCAAGCATTCACTGAGCTATTTCTCCTTCAGAGGTGTCTTCTAACATTGTTAGTTAACACAGAATCCAGAACACTTGAGCAAAAGTTTAGTGATCGGCTGCAGTGGTTGCTGAGAGTGAATTGCTTCCCCAAAAAGTATGAAACTGGATTAATGAGGCAGTGTCCAAGACAGGCCAAAAGCCACAGAGACTCTGTTCTATAGGAGCTAAATTGGTGTCATCTCATTTGCTGGAATTCTAGAGGTGCATGTTATTGAAATTAATAATATGTAACTAGTTACATGAAGCATTGGAAAGTGGAGCTTTAGGTAGTATTTTGTCTTAAACACTTTTAAAACTGGTTTGTCACATCAGTTTTCATATTGTGAATCATTCATTTTTTCATACGTGTTAGATTTATAGGCTGTCATAAGGGGTATGACAGCCTTATTTTTTTATTTTGATAGTTTTTCATTCCGGGTGCTTGAGACATTTCTCAAACCTGGTAGTCAGAGAATAAAAAATAATTCATAGAAAGAACTATAAGCTTAATATCATCGTTGTTGTTGTTAGTAACAGTGGTAGTATCCTTACTGCAAAGGAGATGATGATAATGATAATAATGATAGTCACAATAATAATAATAATAATAATAATAATAGTATTGTTTATGTGATGCTAGTTATCTTTGTTTACCCTCAAATTGATTTCAGTCTTTGAAATACTGTATTTCTAGTATTTATTGCACATCTAGTTGTTTCACTAAATTTATCTAGATTTTGTAGTTTGAGTTATATTTGTCAGTCTAGAGCTTTGGCTCATCCCCTGCCTGAAGAATTGCTTCTGAATAGCTTATATTTATGTCTTCTGGCATAACCAGTGAATGCAGTAATATGACAGTGATAAGGGATCTGCATCAAACTGAATGGTTTCCAGCAGAGAAATAGCTCCCTCTTTCAGCAAATTTCTTTCCTACTGTAACCATCCTAAAGATAAAAGTTTTTATGGAAAGTCTAGAACAGGTAGGTGGATAGTGTTTTCATGTCGACAAATACCTATTCTTCCAACAAAACTGAAGTGTGGAGAGTTGAAGATAAAGAGTTTCTGTCTGTATCACTGCAGAGGAAATTGCTGACTGTATGGGTTTTGTTTGAAGGATATTGACATCACAGGTGGAGAAAAAAAATCCCAGGATACAGGTGCCCTTCCTGACAAGCTACAAAAATGTGATTTACACTCAGCTATGTGCGCTTCTGTCAACATGTGCAGTTGTTACTGTAACATTTATAGCAGTCAAAGAAGGCAGTCAACAGTTCATGGAATAGTTTAGGCTGTATTTCTTTCCAACCTTAAACATACCTATGTCAGTTTTGAATAAAGTAGCTTTATACTGGAACTTGCTCATATTTCTTGTTTTTAGCAAGTTCCCATGATTTTCAGCAATGTTGTTTCCAGCTTCATAGACACTACAGCTCAAGGAAAAAAATCCCCAGATGTAGATGTCCCTCCTTCCCATGCTACATCAGATTTAGACTGCTGCTCCACTATGAGGTGGAAAAGAAGTACTGGTGTCATTCTGGGCTTTTCAGG
This sequence comes from Certhia americana, assembly GCA_018697195.1. Lineage (NCBI taxonomy): Eukaryota > Metazoa > Chordata > Aves > Passeriformes > Certhiidae > Certhia > Certhia americana. The sequence continues at coordinate 33,277,220 of CM031878.1, forward strand.
GTTAGTTTTGTCTCTCAATCATCAGCCTCTCACATTCCCTTTCCTCTTGCTTCATTGTACTGCACTTCATCAAGCATTTGAAGAGTTTGCAACATCACTTGTGAAACAGGAGATGACCAACATGCCCCGTGCTGTGTATCATTCTGCCTTAAGAGGAACCACACGCTCAGACCAGGGGAAGACAGTGGCAGGTGTTCCAAATTTCTTGCTGAAAATGTATGAGAGGAACAAGCAACCAGGCATGACACCAGGTCTTGCAGGTAAGCTATGATTTCTTGAAGTAGACGAGTATGCATGTTTTGACCCAAAGATTTCTGTGAATCTGAAGGTCAATCAACTTAAGAAACTGTTTTATGCCCCTTAAATATTCTTGCAAATTCTTTTGAACTGTTGGCTTTATTAAGTTAACCTTACTTTGCTTTGGGTTCTCCATTGACTCTGAGTGAGTGTTGGCATTGACCTTTCTGTTTCCCTTCCCTCCCGATCTTTCAGCTGGCATGTTGCTGTGTTTCGACCTCCCAGTCCACATGGGCAAGGATGGCAAACCTATTAATCGATTTCTGGCCAGCAGGGGCCGCAATTTCCAGCAAATGTTGGTCGCCCTCATTCATGAGGTAAGTTGTTGCTGGCTCTTCTTTGCTTTTCAGAACTATTGCACCTCCTTCCCTGCTTTACTGTCTCTTTTGTTTACACTTATTGAATGTTGGTATCAGCTAGTGATGGCATGTATGAATGTATCATAATTAGCTGAAGTGAGGGACAGCTGGAATTATAGAATCATCAAGTCTGATCATCAGCCTGCCGATGTGGTCACCCACCCTCACTAACTTGAACTTAACATGTAAATACTTTTTTTTTAAAGTGTTCACTGCTGAAATGTCTCTTCTGACAATCACAAGAGCAAACAGATGACTTTTGTCTTTTTCTGCTTTGCAGACTGCTACACATGTATGCTAGATATACCTGTCATGTGTAACCAGGTGTAGGTGAATAGTAGGCCTGAACAATGATGGAGCTCTGTCGGGAAACAATATCTACACCTTCCTAAGACTTGACTTTTTTTCTGTCTCTTAAACGTTTCAGCTCCCTGGTTTGTGCCCCCAAAACTGTGCAGTTACCTTGGTGGTTTTAGAAAAATGGCATGAAATAAGCCCTCACTTAATCATTATGTAAAATAAAGTGCTTGTAATGAAGTCTGTCAGAGCATTTTGAATTATGGTACTTTTGAATATCAAAGTTCATCTTTGAAAATTTTGGACAACAGTAAAAAAAAAAAGTAAACAGTTTAACTGGATCCAGGGAAGTAAGTGTTCCTTTCTCTACTTCATGCCAGTGGGAGCAGACTTTAGCACAAGTGTGTTAAACTCTTTAAAAGTTTGTAAAATAATTCTAATACAGTTATTTTGTATTTCTGTAGGAGCTACTTACATGCATCTGAGGGGGTAATCTGTGTCCTGATTTTCTTTTGTGACTGTCGCCCAGATGTGAGGTGACATATCTGAAGTTCTTCCATGATGCTACTAAAATCACTGATATCAAACACTCAGTTATGAAATAAGTATAGCAGAAGGTTTGAGTGGAAAGGTTGTTGGTGAGTTTTCTGTTTACAAACTGAAAGTGTGACACTAGAACACAGGTGTGTGCCATGGATAATCTATAGGGACCATGTTCTGATCCTGTAGTGCACCCACCTGACTCCCTCTGGGCTTTGCTCTCAGGTCCTGCTTCTGCATGTTCAATCTTTCTGGAGCAAGCAAACCAGTTTCCTCTCTAAAAAACCTGTCTGCAGCAGTTTGCCTGAAGTTTTCAGTCAAATGATATAAATGTGTGCCATGGTGAAGTTGGCAGCTTCTGGCTAGTACAGTCTTCTGGCTCCGTACCATCTCTGCGGCGCTTCCATGTGCTAGCATACACTTCTGCTTTCCATATAATGTCTTATTTTGGTACTTCAGGACTGTAAAGGCACAAAAAATAATTATTGTGTCTTATGGCCACAGACACACCACATGGATCCCAGAGGAAGTTAGGCCAGGTGTACAAAGGATAAAAACCAGTCTGCACCAGTTGGACCGATGTATAGGAATCGATCCCTGGCTCTGTATCATGAAGTCAGTGTCAATGGGATTATGAAGTACTTTGGATGTAAAAGTCTTCTCTCAAACTAGAAAAATTTTAAAAACTCACCCTTGAACACTGATCTCAAGATATTTAACCATGTATGCAAATTTAATAGATGTTTTCCATCTTGACATCTTTTCTACTAAAGAATGAAAGCAGAAACTGGGATAATACTCCTCATTATCACAGAAGTGTAAATGAATAATGTTTTCTAACTATTTGGAAGCTTCAGTGGAGAGCACCAGGGAAAGTCCACAGGGATATTTCATATGTCAGAGGAGCAGATTCAAATTAATGAGTTAAGAATGAAGCATGTATCCATAGTATCTGCACTGTATGTAATTGCTTCATTCAGAGAGAGATGAGTTGCATTAAGAGGTACTGAAGAAAAACATGTTTAATTGCATTATCATGGAAGGCATGTATGAAAGTTTTATATCAGTGAAATTATAGTGGGATGAAGATCATTTCTAAATCAGTGTTTTTTGTTTTAAACACTTGTCTGTTGCCCTGAAGCACCAAATGAAATCCTGGTTAAAAAAGAATATTTGTGTGTACTAGCAGTGATTATAAAATCTGGCAGCATATTGAAAATTCACTTCCCTTGTGTGAACAAACTACCTTTATAGAAACACAACCTTAAAATGGGTTGCTGGACAAAACATGGCAGCTTCATTGTGGTAAATGTGGTGAACTGGATCAAGCTTGTGAACATGTAGAATGACTGGAGACACAAATATTTTACCAAGTCTCTCAGTACTTAACCAAGTTGATAGATTGAAGGTGTAGTAAAACTAAAAAAAGAAAAAAAAAAATCCAAATATGTTTATATTTTAAACCTAAACATAAAATATCTTCAGACAATGCTAACTGCATTGTTACCCTTTCAGTGAAAATCTATAGAAACTATAAAATTTTATTAAAATTCAGTATTTCTGTTTTCAGTTTGTACTGCTTTAAGAGTCAGAGTTTTTTCTTGAGTTTTTCCCTTTGTACATAAAGACAGGATAGTCAGAAAAGAGTTTTTTTTGGACTTTGGCTCGATGAGAAGCAAGTCCCTGGACTCATCAAACTGAATTTCATGCTTTAATGTTTCTTTGGTCCTTAATGTTGTTCAGGGTAATAGAGTTTAATAGTAAAGACAGGGAGCCTAAGCTATAAAACTGACAAATTTATCAAAGAAGGTCGGGTTAGTAGGACCTAAGCCTATATTTTTCTTGCAGTCCTATAGGAATTACGTGCTTTTGCAAAGTCATCACTTCACAGTTCAACACATTACACTAAGCATATGTTTTAGGGGTTTAAATTACCAGAATGACATTTTCTTTTTGTTATTGCTTTGACTCATTGTTTTGGGTGAGGGAAGAAATTGTAGGGTTATCCTCATATTGATATTTTAAGTCAGGGGTATTCTGTTAATAAGAAATCTTAGAGTTGCCATTGAAGCATTGAGATCTTCATAAAACTGAATAAAATCTGAGGTTGATATAAACATCAAGAATTAGGTTTTGTCAACTGGGGCAAGGTGAGGGGCTTGAAAATACCAGTTTCATTTTTATGAGATTCTTTATGTGTAAAACTGTGATGTCTGGTATTCTGCTACCAAAAAAAAGAGTTATATGATGTTTGTATGCAGAGGAAAGATTTTCTTCTTGTTGGAAAGTCTTTAAAACATAAATATAACAAATGCCTGGGTTTAGCTGCCATTCAACTTGAACAGTAACAGCAGCAAAAAGATACTTTACTATTCAACCTTAATGGGCCATACTTATTCTATCACCTGGGTGCTATTCTATCACTTGGTGCTGAGGAATTGGATGCATCTGTGATATCTATCAGCAGGATCAGATTAAGATACAAAAGGGTTTTTTTATGGTACTTGAGCAGGTATTTCGCAGGAAGAAGAAGTAAGATTCAGTACAAACTGTGGTATGTTTCAAATGCTGGCTGTATTGCTCTTTAATGGTCACTGATGAGCTGAAAGAGGAAGATCATCATTCCCCTAGAAATGGGGGTGTGCTGTTTGATTATTAAGCAGCGCTTGTCAGCCTCTCTCTGAGGGGACATGTAAGTTACTGTAGTCACAGCGGTCAGAAGTGTAGACCATGGGTTTTCTTTTTTCCTATGGCGGCCTGGAGCACACTGTACAAGAAATCCAAACATTGCCTGTGACTGTTTCAGTTTTTGCAAGTAATGCTTCATAGAAATTCATAGAAATAATTTCTTATCAGATTCACTTGATCTGTTGTGAAAATGATTGATGATGATAGTCACATGTGTTCACATCATGTACCATATATTTTGATGGCTCTGTTCATGTGTGTTTTAGATTAGTGTTACTAGGCTTTCCACTAGCTAAGTTCCACTAGTTCTTTTTTCCACTAGAAAAAAGAACATCTTTTTGTTCTTTAGTGGAGGTGAAGAGGACAGTTCATCCTGCGTGTAAAAAGCAGAGGCAGACTGCTGTTGGCAAACCCGTGTGGTAGATGGTGGCTTTAGCACTCTGAACTTTTAAAATGTTTTTTTGTTGTTTTTTTTTTTTTAATGTTTTTTTTTAAAATGCAGAATGGTCTTGCCTTTGCATGTTTCTCAATATGCAAGTGCTTTCAATGTGTTGGAAATAGCACAAGTTAATTTTTCCTGCAAGCACAATTGCAAAGTTGAGTTGCAGAGATGATTTATGCAGTATTATATGTTTCCCTACAAGCAATAATCATGTTAGGTATACTCATGGAAGAACCATTTCATGCATATTTTTAAGCATTTAATTAGATGTGCTGTGATGACGTGCATCTTTAAAAAGTAAAGTGAAAAGCTCCTTCTGTACTTTTCTTTCCTGGTTTGGTTTTAATGTAATCAAGATACTCAAGAATTTATTCAAACCTTGTATGTGAAGTACCTTAAGATGATAATTGGATTTTCTGGAGCAGAATTCATTGTAGTGTATTCTTCTGTGCCTAGATGGATGTAGTTCCAAATATGAACTACTTTGTGCTGGTTTCAACTACTGAATTTACTGAGCATATTTAATTCAGTGATAAAACAGTATTCAGAAATTAAGTTTCTGACAGATTTTTGTTTTTCTTTTCCTCAGTCTACTGTGCCTTAGAGAAAGACAACATTTTTCTCGCAAAGAGATGTTAGGGGGTGGATTTGGAGCTATATGCATGCAAGTAGGTTAAAAAGAGCCTCTAAGCAGAATTTTAAAAAGGGGTTGTTTCGCTATTTCCTTGATACAGATATGTAGTGCTAGCCCTATTTATGAAATCACTGAGGTGGAACTTTATAAGTCCCATATGTGAACAGGGCATTTAAATACATGCCATAACATTTCACTGACATAAAGGTATTGTTGCGAACACATACAGGAGTAGTTTCCTGTGGTTTCCTAGCATTACCTGTCTTGCATTTTGATCAACATGGCCTATGATTTTGTGTCTTTTCAGGCAGACATGTCCTTCTTAAGCATCAGTCGACAGGCTTAGGTTACTAGTTCCAGCCTCATGCCACTTCTTACTGTGTCAGATGTCAGGTTGCAGCTCTTCCTTAAAAACTGCTTGGCTGCTTGGTCTGGCCAAGTGATGCTCCTAAGAAAAACCATACATCAGCGTGGCAGTGTTCCACAAGCACTCATCCTTGGTTCTCAGTTCCCTTGAGCTTCATTCCCTGCACCTCACCACCCAGCCAGTATTTTCTTATAAACTGTGTACTTAAAAACCAATCTGAACTTCACTTGTCACCTTTGCCTCTGGTTGCTAGTATTAATTACTCAACACTTGGTGTAGTTGATGTTGCCCTTGATATTCAGCAATAGATGACAAGTAACTGCTACTCGTTTCCTGTACTAAAATAGCAGGTTGCAGTACTACTTACATGAAAACTTTCAGCGCTACGTCCAGTCGTTTTCAGTTGTAGATGAATTTTGAGTGTTCTTTGTTATGTGAAGATTTTCAGTTCCCTCTTTCCTTCCTCATATTCCACATACATGCAAAATTTCTACTGCCATGAAGAAAGTTAATTAATGAAAAGCACCTCAGCAGTTCAAAAGTCATCAAACACATGCACAAATTTTAGATATTCCTGACAGACTATATCAGCTTGAAATGTCACAAGATGCCTAAAACTTTGTAATTAATTCCTGCATGAATGCCTGCAGTATTTCACAGGCCTGCTTTTGCTGTCTTTCACAAGTGTGGATTACATGGTGAACTTCACAAATCACTACAAGACCGGTTAAACCTGAATCACAGAATCATTTAGATTGGAGATGACCTCATTGGCGTCAGTCTTTGACCAGTCACCTTCTCAACTAGACCGTAACACTAAATGCCATATCCAGACATTTCTTGAATGCCTTCGGGGATGGTGAATACACTGCCTCCCTGGACAGTCCATTCCAAATACTTACATGAAGAAATTCCTCCTGATGTCCAGCCTGAATCTTCCCTGGCACAGCTTGTCCTGTCCTTAATTGTCTTGGAGAAAACAATCCCCAACTGGCTACACCCTCTTTTCAGGTGGTTGTAGAGAGCAAGAACGTCCCAGTGATCCTCCTCTTCTCCAGGCGACGTAGCCTCAGCTTCCTTAGCCAGTCCTCATAGGACTTGTGCTCCAGATGCTTCACCAGCTCTGCTGTCCTTCTCTGGACATGGTCCAGCACCTCAGTGTCCTTCCTGATGTGAGGCACTCAGAAATTGACAGGATTCAAGGTGTGGTGTCCCTTGTGCCAAGGATGGAGACAACCACTGCCCTGGTTCTGCTGGCCACACTATTGCTGGACCAGGACAGGATGCCATTGGCCTTCTTGGCCACCTGGGCTCATGCTGGCTTATGTTTAGCTGCCTGTTGACCAGCGGAAATCTAAATAGTCTAATGCACAAGTCTAAAATAGTTTCAGAATAGAGGCAGAGGGGAAGACCGGACTTGCTGCAGATTCCTCAGGAACCCAAGGAAAGCAATTCTAACTGGAACCTTTACTGCCCATAAACGTTTGGAGGAATTGGAGGAATTAATGAGCAGAGATGAGAGGAGGTGTGAATATGATTTTAACTAGTGTTCATGAGTCATTATTAAGATGAGATTTCCTTTTTTTACTACAGTTCATATTTGTATTGTCTGTGAGATGGATTATGTTATCTTTTTTGATTGACTTTCAGAGTATTTTTATTTGTCCTGGTGTATTAGCACTTATTCACAAGTCTTTAAGCTTCACTGAAAGCAGTGGGCATGGAGCTTATGGACAGTCCTTTGTTAGTCCTTTGTTTTTTTGTTACAAAATCCAAGTGAGGAAAGAATACTTACTGCTTTACAGAGATCATTAGGGGTGTAAAAAAAATGTGAATAAGCAGGAAGACTCAGGAAAATAATAATACAAGGTCAGTTATTTGTCATGGTTAACAATTCTGCTTTTAGAAACATCTAAGATCTTCACAAACTGTGACAAAATATTTGCCAGTGCTGCTAAGTGTTGTGCTTATTGCCTCATACAGTTCCACTGTCTCTCTGGGATCAATTATTTGTTGCACTACCTGAAGCAACCACTTTTAACTAGCCTGGGTAATGAAGTTGAAAGTAACTTGGTGTGGGTAAAATCAGAAAGGGAATAAAGTACATGATCATTTTAGTTTCCTACAGTCATGTGTTATATCCTGTGAAAAAGAGTGAATGTTTGTCTGCAAATCATAGAGAACATTGGTTCTGCATGTGTTAGACTTAATGTAACTGCTTCTAACCTTTCTGGTGTGTTGCACAGGTTAATATTCAGCCTTCTGAATGGCACCACTCCATACTACTGCCACAGACCTGGTTAGGATTTATGAGTCGAACCTATAATGCAGTTCTGCAGGTAATTTCGAGGTATATAATATTGTGGATGTTAACATTTATCCAAGTGGTATGGGTTTTAATTTTACCAGCAAGAACACTCTTACAAGTTACAAAAAAGGAAAGCTTGAGGTGCTTAATTATAACATTTATAAAGAGGAAATAAAAATGTGTCTTCAGGTTCTGACAGCACAGTCTGGAATACTTTGTAGAAGTGCAGTGTCTATTTACAATTCAGGTCTGTGCAGATTTGTTCATGTGTCAGCTTGCAGAATGTGTCAATTTTTAGAACTTCTGGAAGGCAAAATTTTAGCTAGAGATCTAACCTATTGCTTGTGTAGGAAGTTTGAAACAGTAGTACAACAAAGCAGAAGCTATCGAGGGATGATTCATTAAAAAGATTCATTCCCCTTAATCAGCATGTAATCCTGCTGCACTGTAAGAGTGCTCTTTCAATTTTTTCAACCCTATCTAATGATTAAGAAATATCTTAAATTCTCGCTTTCATTAGGTTAGCTGACCTGGTATCTAGACCAATGTGGTATAATTTAATTTTCAACAGGAAAATGATCTAAAAAAGATTTAGACAATAGCTTCCTTCCAGAATGCTCTCTTTGTGCTACTAGAAGGGCTTATTTGTTTGTATTTCCAAGCCACATCAGCTGTTTTCAGCATGAACAGCTCAGGTTGCTGAATGAATTCTAGAAGCTTTGACTGCTCCTTGTTTTGCTGTGCAGCAAAACAAAAGCTTCTCTCACATCTTCCAAACAATTTTTATCTTGACCGTCAACAAAATGCAAGATCCTAGACCAAGCCAGCCCCATTATGAAACAAGCAGCAGCTATTCAAATAGCAGGTTTAGTCTTGGGGGACATTGTTGCTTACATTTAATTGCTTTCCTCTTTTGCTGCCTTTCCAAGGCAAGATTTCACAAGAAGCTTAGCATGTACCAGATTTTTTTGTAAAGGATCTGTAGGATTTCTTGCCATTTTACAGGACAGGAGAGCCTATGTTTGTTGCTTCTTACTTAATTCTTACGCTTTTATAGTACATTTCATCAGAGGTGGCCAAAAAAGACTACAGTATAAGATGAGTAGTCTGGATAGTACATAATTCAGTGCTTCTGAACTGCTGTGCCTTCATTCAAAGTCAATGTGTGTTGTATGTACTTCTTTAATCTCTGTGGAGGGTCATTGTTTTAGTGATGCCTGGATTTTCAAGATTCACTATGTTTTATTTCCAGGTTGGTATGTGCACTCAAACTACAAGCACTCAATACGAGAAAAATCCAGCATATGTGCCTGTATTTTTTCCTTTTAGGCCATATAATCTGCTAAGGAGCAGTAATTGAAAATCTAAACAACTTAACTTACAGTTCTCTTGACTGGAGACAGAATGTTAAAAAAAATCTGCTATGTTATCTAAAAATATCATATGTATGTTGTATGTAACATATGCTATAACATGTTGAACGGCAGAATCCTTATCACCTCTTTAAACGTACAGAAAGAATGGTGTAGGAAATATCAGGGAAGTCAGAGTTACGTAAAGTAAAAGAATGAGGAATTCTGCCTGAAGCAGAGCATCAAAAAAGGGATGTTTTGCTGTTAGAATCCATTTTAGCTAGCAGGCTTCTAAAGCTTACTCCCTGCTTGTTGTTGTAGCCCTTCCCAAGGGAGCTTGGCTCTGCATGTACTAGATAGATGCCTCAGTATTTGTGGTCATTTATGCCATCTGCAGTTTGTTTTTCTTACTCAGAACAAAAAATTATGGATTCTCCTCCTTAATACACTGTATATTACAGTGGGATCCCAACATATGAACTAGCCGTTAGGCTAGGCTACATGTGTTACCTGACTATTCTCTGAAGAAATCTTATGATGTAAATAAATCTTACAATATAAGATCCATTTCTGACATTTTTTGCAATTCTATAGGGGAGGCAGGCAGAGCTGGAGATGCAGTTAAAACATGGAAAAGAGGATCCTGAAGAGGTGCAGTACAAACAATTTACAGCCTGGCTATGGTAAGGAAGTGCCTGTGTGCTCCTGATTACTTGCCTTGTAATGCAAGTAAGGGGACAGAGGAGGACAAGGTTCTAAAGCCTTTGATTTTGCAAGTTTAAAGACTGTATGAGCACTAATGGAAATAAAATCCAAAATAAAACAACAAGCAACCACCAGATACAGTTACTGTGGTGGGATAGGGGAGTGGAAAGAAAGACTGTTGGATAACTCTAAGGATTTCCATATACACGGGTTCACAGGTTCACTTTTGCCTCTACAGAGCCTGAAAATTGTGTAGGGTGAGCAGCTGGAAAGAGTGAAAGAATTCAGGGGTTTTATAGAATGTTAAAGGAGAAGGGTTATGCAAAGATAAAAAATTTCCTTCTTGTGCATTTAATGAGTTGTTTCACTGAAAATACCTTGATGAAGTAAATGCAAGTCACAATCAGTTATACGTCATGGTGGACTGATGGTAAGTTGGCATTCTTAAGTGTGAGGATGTTGTTTAAAAGCGAGCACATGATGCACACCTGTTGGAGTCTGAAATTATGAAAAAGATTTCTTTGCATGTTTAAGAGATTTTAAGATCTCTGACAAACAGTGTTTTTAACCTTTGTTCATGGAAAAAGGGCTTTTAAGCTCTGGAATGAAGCAGAGTTTTCAAGAGTGTGGATTAGATAGTAGAATAGTGCATTGTTTTACTACAGGCTGAGAATTTTAGATATATGGGGGTTTTAGGATGGCAGGTGAAGGCAAGATGGAGGAAGCACATGGCTTTTGGGTTTCTTTTTTCTTCCTCATCTGCCTCCATCTTCTGCAGCGAGGTGGCACATTATAGTTGGCTTAGAATAGAGTCTAAGTTTCTAGCAAAGACAATAGTTATTGGAGAAGTATTATAAATACTGATTACATGGATTGTAGTACAAATATCCACACGATCCTGAGGGTGGGAGTATTTAGCATTTCAGCATTAAGCATTGGGCATTTAGCATAGGGCTTTTGGTATTTGGGAGTGTGCCTTGAACTGACCTGCAATGAAGAACTCTGCAGCTCAGGAACAGAATATAATGATAAGAAATAATAAAAAGGATGAAGAAAACACAAGAAGAAAAGCCTCATGCCCTTTCCTTCAAACTCTCTGGCTGGGAGAAAAAACCCTGTTTACATTTCAGGTCAGAGAAAAAGTGCCGGATAGCAGAGACACACAAAAAAATATTTTTTTTATAATCCCGAGACACATCCTGATCCATATCCTCTATTAATTCTGTTTCAGTTTGGTGAGAAGTGTTTCTCAGTCAATCAGGATTTAGCCATTTATGTGCATGGCCAGGAGAAGAAGGTGGGAAGTGGAAGGCTTCACAAGAGAAAAAACTACCTATCCATGGACAGTATAAATACCTGGTTTTGTGCTTGTTCATAAGTGTATTGGAAGTAAAACATATACAAAGCCAAAATGCTTTTTGTCTGTTTCAGTCAAAAAGGTGTTGTTACTAAGTACCACTCAAGAGGAATTTAGAATTTGTGTCTGTTTTATTCCAGCTAATTCTGGAATAGAGGCTTGCATTATAAGGTCCAGAATGCTGCAGTTTTGTAGGAAAGATCTTTTATTAATGATGGATCCCTTTCTTGATAGGGTATTAAAATGCCTGTAGCAAGGCTGCTTTTGTAGATTTCTCCTGAAAGAATTTCTGCTCTGTATTTCCTAAATGGTGATAATGTAATCTATGTCAGAAATGAACTGAATTCCCTTTATCAGGAAAGAAATCAAAGCAGTAAGTGAACTGGATCCCAGTAGTAGCTTTAGTTTCTTTTCCAGTTCACAGTTATTTACTGGCTTCCCCAGGGCCCTAACTTCAGTAGCCGTTAAGTATTTTTGTTGCTCACTGGGGTTAACCTAATTGTGGACAGTGTGGTATAAACTTTAGTGTTAATCCTTTATTGAATACATTTTGCAATTTTTTTTTGTGCAAGTTTGCATTGGTATTTACCAAGTTGCAAATGCTTCTGGTGTGGTGGCTTTGGGTGCAAAAGCTGTGTGATTATGAAGGAAGATCTGGGTAAGCTTCTTTAAAAGATTGAGTGTAACTCAGTCTTATAATGTAAAACCCTATTTTAGGAGACATGCATTTTCAGTCAGCAATTGTCTTTTTCTGTAGAATGACATTCGTGGCCCTGATAGAATTGTGTGTTTTAGAATAGAGGATGTCTCTCCTCATCCCCCCTCATGTCTTTCAGTAGGAGATCGATTGTGTCTCAGCTTCGGTCTTGATATAAATGCAAAATTAAACAATTGAAAACAAGTAGCCTATTATAAAGCAGCTACAGTAATGTGTAAGAAGTTGTAACCACTCCTATGGCTTTAATTTAAATTGATTCAGGTTTGTATACCATGTCATAGCATAACAGCCTGTAGTGGTTTCCAGAAATATAGTAAGTGTTGATTCAATTGTAATGCTTGTCCTTTATAAAACATTCAGATTTCATTTATGCTAGAACATAGCGCAGTGATCTGGAAACTTATGTGTTTGATGTGCTAAAAAAGACTATTTATGGCTATTGCATAGCCACAGCATTTTACAAAACGTGGTATTAATTCAACTAAGAGTCCTTTATAAAACACTGGGAGTACACATGAGCATGAAGAAACTTGGGGTGATGCACAGATTTCTTACAGATTAAATGCTTTTAATTATTTTGCGCTAAGTCTTCTGATAGGCTGATACAGCTGTTAACCTAGAATAGACACATGTAAGACAGAGGAGGAATTTAGCTGAGTTCATGCTGTACTCTAATGTACTTACATGGTGTAACTTCTTTCTGTTCTCTTGCAGGGTCAGAGATATGTTGACCGATGTCATCAAAGGTGCTTCCAAGTAAGTACTGCTGCATTACTGCAGATGATGCTTTTTGCCCATATTTTCAATAAAGAGTGGGACACTGCTCCTTTTCCTCCTAGATCTTGTTAAGATGATTTTTACCTTCATTGCATTTAAAGCATTCAGGTTTGATAAGTGTGTTCTCTCTGAGGTACATAGTGAAATGTAGCCATTCAGAAGCTGATGATCAAATCAGCAAAGGTTCTGTACATAGATAAGGAAATCATTTAAGGCAAAAGATACTGGGAGACGTCAAAGAATTTAACTAAGTACCTTGTATTTGCAAGTACCTCTTATCTGAGAGGAGACAGTTTCACTGTTCCAAATGATGACATTACACTAAGAGTCATGTTTCTTGTTTTAAAAAGCAAAACAGAAATCCAGAAAATGTTTTTACCATGATAATGACATCTTTGGATCTAGAATAAATGCCAAATTGGCAGTGTAGGTATATTTTTACATCAGCACTCAAGGAAGTTCTTAGAAATGGAAGATTGATGCAAAGAGTCTACTGGCCTGTAAGTGACCTAATACAGTCATATTGTTCAGCTGCTTTTGTAAAACAACATAAGAGAGTTCTGTGAGGATTATATTTCAGTACATTTTTCTGGGAATGATTAGAGTATCAATGCCTTACTCAAAACTGAACACAGTTATGTTTTCCCTCTTTTTTGTCAGTGGCAGATTTTCTTTCTTGATTTCCTTAAGGGTTTGCACTGTCACAGAAGTTAGTACTCTTTGAATCCTTTCATTTTCCATGATGTTAATGTTTTTGTAGAGTAGGGAAATAATACAAAACTTTTTTTCGAAGCTGATATTTCAACAATAGAGGCTCTGCTAAATCTTCTCATGCTGTTGCAGTGAAGTGGCATCTGCCTCTCTAGCATTCTCTGTTTGAAGATGTTTTCATTTTGTCCTCTATGGAGATGGTACTAGCTAAGACCAGCTGACGCATCTCTGTAAGTGCTACTTGCTCTGCAGCGTAGCAGTTCTTATTATAGTGGAAGAAAGCTGCTGTTTTTATACAACTTTGTGTGGGCTAGCCTTTATATAAAAGACAGACCAGAAAAAAAAAGAAGACTGTAAAACTTCTCTCTTCCATTCTTTCTCTAATTCCTGAAGATGAAATATAACAGATTTCTGCAGAGCTAGAAGAGAGACCAATGAAGTTGCTAGAAGCACAGGCCTTCCATCCTCAATTGCCTGTAGTGTAACTTTTCTACTTTGAAATATATGTTTTGTTGCCAGCATCTTCATTAAGTTTCTTAACTGTATGCCTTTTTCTGTTCAGAGACAGCCCAGTGGTGAAAGGAAACTCTATTTTTGCTTTAACTGGCCTTGCAGTTGCTGTAGCCAAATATGAAAGCAGCCTTTCTTCAGACGCTGAAGGGATGCCTGAGGTGAGTGAATCTGGAAATGGGGCCTTTCTCCTAGTGGAATACTAGTAATATGTAGAAGTAATATGACCAGGTGTTTAGAGGGCTGGTAAGTGGATGTGAAGTACTTTACATTTTTAAGTTGAAATTTTCCCATACTCAGTGAATGCCATCTGTCAGATCCTGTGATGTGTACAGAAGCAGGTAGGGTACGTAAGTGCCTTGTCACAAAAAGCGTAATGTCTTAACTCATTCATTTGACTATTTTGACAGATGACATAGAGGTCACTCTATGGACATTGAAAGCCAGCCAAACTCTTTTTTCATAATTTCATAATTTTTGGCTCCACTGAATAGTACTTGGTCACAAGTAGTGTCTGGAGAGTCAGCATTGACAAGTAAATGATGCTATTTACACTACATAGGAAAGATAAAATAATCTCTTCATGATGGATCAAAGCTGGAACATCAGCAGCTGAGCTTCTGTTAAGATAGAACTTGATTTAAGAAAAAATAAAGATGTCTATTTGGGTTTGATCTTTACAGACTGAACCTGATTTTATTCCTATGAAACACTGGATTTCCATGGTCGCAGAGACCCTTTTGAGTATTGTGAATAGCCGCTACCAACCTAAAGGTCAAGTCTTCCCATGGTTCTATCAGGTATGTGCTGTGGTATTAAACGCAAGGCAATTTAGGTATTTCATACCTAGAGTTCTAATCATGAAGTTCCCTGGTTCTGTTTGATCTCTAGTAGCTGGAATAGAGGAAAATCAGATCTTTTCTTGCTCTTGTTCATCTTCTTTCATTGAGCTTTCTGTTTATATTTGTGTTTGCCTAAAGTTTTTTTCTTTTTTATCAAATTGGTAAAAGCCACATGCAAGGAATGTCAGATTGCAATACATCTGTGCTGCTGTTTGCTTTATAGGTGTTTATTTTAAATTCCTCAAATACTGAGTGCTATTGCCTGGAAAGGAGTAAGAGGAAAAAAAATTTCTCTTGTGTTTTTCTAGAAATCCTATTCAGGTGAAAATACTGCTAGTATTATAGCTCGATCCTGTGCAGCCACAGCTTTGTCTCTCCTGGTCCCAATTTTCATTGTATCATGCAAGGAGAAGATTGAGGAGGTCCTGGGTATGCTGACTGACAGGTTACCTGGGAAACCAAATGCCGATGAGTCTCAAGCTGTTCAAATCCACATGGGTCTTGGTTTGGGGATGTTCATCTCACGTTTGTATGAAGAAAAAGTCAGGTGAGAACTACTGTATTTAATGTAGTTGCAAAAGTAACTTTCTTTTTCTGCATGTGGTCTTAAGCTCTGAGGAATTAAAGTATTCACAAGTCTTAGGAAAACATAGGGATTCTTGAAGGGCTTTGTAATCAGTCTTAAAAGGTACCTGATATTATCAGTCTTCCCACTCCACTTTAGCTCCATCCACAACTATCCTAGATATTTTGTCATTTTTCAGGATGAGTGACTAATTTTCATAATAATATTTTCATAATATCCTAAGGTATGAAGTGCAAAGCAGTCAGCTAGAAGAACAACACACATGTTCCAGGGTAACACACTAGTTACACTGGAAGACATAATTGTAGAATAATTCACAGTTCTCATTGGCTCCTTTGTAAGTGGTGCTCTGGAATGGGACACTTTTGTCATCTGAGTTACACATGTGAGGATGTATCTACAAAGGAAGTAGTGTAATGAACTGTCTTTAAAGCATGCTGGTACAGCTGTGTTGGCAGCACAGAGGTGTTCTGAAGTTGTTAGAAAATGCCTCCTTTTCAGAGAGGTTTGCCTCAGTTTGAAATTTCTGGTGATTCCAGAGAGATTAAGAAGTGGGTTTGACTTTATACTCCTCCAGTTTCTTGACTGCTAGGGATTTTGTCTTCCTGTATACCCATAAAAAACGTTTAATCAGAACATAACCACAGATACCAAACAGATTTGATTGGCAGTTGTTAATTTGCTCAGTGAAGCTAATGATTCAAAGGCACCTGCTTTTGTTAAAACTGAAGCATTGCTGAGTTCTAATCTTCATGTTTGGTGTCTTGATGCCTTGCTGCCACTGACTCAGCCATATAATTTGGGAATGGACTACCTCTGGATGTTTAGTTGGTGTGAAAACTGAGCTACATACAATCATTAGAAGACTCTTAAAGAGAGTGAAGTTACATCAGCCAGGTATTTGGAGTATGTGAATCAATATTTTGGGGGTTTGTGTTTGCTTTATTTCTGTGGTGAGAGATGTTAAGTGAGTACATTTATCCAATCATTTCTTGCAAATTAGTTTTACTCTTTCACTGCCCTGCATGTTTTGAAAGCTTAATCTTACACATTCTTCAGAGCATTGTTCTTGCAAAAATCAAAATTCATAGGGATGTGGCTTAGATCATAGAGATGGTTTCCATTAAAGATGTCCTGTTCATTATGAAAATGGAGCACATATTTTATAAGAAGGAAGTCCTTATGAAATCTTTGGAGTAAGATGTAAACGCTTCTTTTTTTGTCAGTAAGTTAGGCAATGAGGTAGAGAGAGATTGACATGGCTAATAGTGTGAAATGTCATGAATTTTCAGCTTATAATAGTTACAGGTCTAGCTGAGATCATATTATATCAGGTACTTCCTCCTACTGTAAGGCATTGGATTTTATTTTTTTTTTTTTGTTTTTGTTTCTGGTTTGTTTTGGTTTGGTTTCATAGTGATGTACCTGGTCAACAGATGAACTTGCTTCTCATGAAGTCCTTGGATGTGTTGGAGGATTGCTGCTTTGACACCAGCCTGGAGTACAAGTGAGTCTCCTTTATCACTGATGCTACTTTATTTTGAACTCTACCTTTTTAATTCACACTTCTTCCATAATTTTACACAGAGGAGTATAAGAATAGAATAAGCAGACAGCCATTCTGAGTATAACTGCCAACTCAGGCAGGCTGGAAAGGCCCTTTTAGACGACCACATGTTCCCTGAAACAGAGTCAGTCACAGTCTTGTTCTACATTGCTTAATTTTTTACAGTCAAGATTGGAAACTCCTAAGACAATAAAACACATGTCAGTTTCCATGAATCAGCTAACAGCATGGCAGCATGTTTCTTCCACAGTAGTCATTTGTCTTTCAAATCAGGGAAGAAACCACAGTATCTTGGGTAGCTCAGTGTGAGTGCATAAGGTTTTCTTTGATTTTGGGCATTGCTTTGCTCAGCTCTTCCCTGTTCAAAAGAAACTGCAATAATTCCCATTTCCTTTGCCCTCCTTTCTCCAATGCACTTTCTGAAAAGCTCTGAGTCAGAGCTGTGCACTATTGGGCTGTGAAACTGCGTAGCTTACTGAGGACTTCTGTTGCCTTTTGAGCGGCACAGGGTGAGACACAGTACACAGGGACTGTACCTTTGTCATGCCTATTGCTGCTGGTTTGTGCAACCTGTTAGCTGGAGATCAAAGCCTCAGAGAAGAGCCAAGCCAGACTTCTCTGGCGGCAAGAGGTTGCCAGAAGAATATGAAACAATGGCAAGCAAGAGAGGGAAGATTGAAGAGGGGGTAGTTTTTTGTACTGGCTAGGTTTTTAAAGGTTAAGAGGAAGCTTAGCGCTCTCTATGAGCAAAGAAGTAATGTAAAACTGTAAATATTGCAGAGTTGTCCAAATTTTAGGATTCTACACTTGTAAAATGCTCTTCCAAAGGAAGGTCCTTTCCAGCCTTTTCATCCAGTGTTATACAGGCATGATCAGCTGTGAGGTGTGAACATTTTCACAAATGTTTCACCCCTGCTAAACTGGTGATTTTCTTTTTCACTGGAAACAGGCTGACAGTGTTTTGAGCATAGGTCTGCTGAGCAGGTGTGGGAATTGGAGCTGTCCAGGCTCAGGCTGCACTCAGTGGAAGGCAGGACTCCCTGCAACCTGATGCTCTGGCAGTAAAGCACTTAAAATGTGCTGGGAAGTCTGCGATATCATGTGGATGTAACGTACCTAAATACTCATTTTATGTAGCTCATAAATAAAGTAAGTTGCTTGTCAATTGCCAAGTGAGAGCAATTGTTAGTTACAAAAAGGAGAGCAGAGAAGGTGAAGTTTTATTCTTGCTTTAGTCTCTGATTTTAAGTCTTTGTTAGCAGTGAATAACATAAAATATTTTAGCTCTAATGAGAAATTCCATTTTCTTTCTATGTAATTTTGTCAACAATGAGTAGCGTAAACTTGAATTTAAAACTCTTGTGTATAAGGCATGTCTTTGTTTTGTTGGCTGTTCATGAGTTCTGATGTACTGTTCACTTTAAAAGGTTGGTTTGGTCTTTACTGGAAAAAATACCACTCCCAAGATACCCCTCCATGTCTTCCAGCTATGCTCAATCATAATCCCCAGTTACTGTAAAACATTATCTTAAACATATGACTGAAGTTATTCTCAGATGTTTCTTTTTTACCTAGCTGAGTAAAAGCAGCAGCCCTTGCCATTTTTTAAGAAGCTTAGGAGAATGCTTAAGATCCTATCCATGTTCATTTGACTGCTTGCTGCTCACAACAAGCAGTGTCAGAGAGATTTGCAAGGGGGAGAAGAAATCATCTACAGATAAGAGCTATTGTGAATGTGTTCCAGTGAGAGATCACCTTCAGAGTAATAAGTGTCTGCTGTGCTTTAAGTATCTCATGATGGAAGCCAGAACAGTTTGGAAGTTTTCTGACAAATGACTTGGAACTTGCTATGGGAGCAGACATGCAGAATTTAGTAAAAGATCTTTGGTCCAGAATGGAATTTCTGATAAGATCTGAAAGAGAGGCAGAAACTTTGGAGATGTTTGTAGCAGCTGCCCTATTAAATTATGTCCTTTGAAACTTTATTCTTGTTGTAATTTTAAGTATCCTCAGCATCAGTTAGTTGTGCTGGATATGAATGCCCTGATGAAGCTGCTCCACTGTGGCATATGTGAATTTTAGTACATATCATTTAAAATGTACATCTGACTGTTCATGTTAGAAAATACAGGTGAGTACTCTAATCTCTAAAGCCATTTTATCAGCTCTCTGGCTTAATCACTGATTTCATTACTCTTGCAAATGAAACATCTCTTGGAGGAGTCTGACAGCAGCAGATGCTAACACACCCAGTGAACCTGCATTTAGTATGTTTAACTGGGATTACCTAGTTTATCCTATCAGGACAAACCACACATAGGAATTTGGATCCATACTTCCTTCATACTAGTTTATGGCGCTTGTTGCTTGGGCTACTGGTTCTTCAGAGGCAGAAGGAATAATAAGGCTGTATGTGTAGGACTTATTATTTAAATACGCATTTTCTTCTTCTGTTCTTCTTTCATCTGGTGTTTCCTGAAAAGTGAAATAAAAGCCATTTGTGAAATTGACTGTAGTTGTAAATTATCTATAGGGCTAGTTATCAGAAAGGCCAAGAGGTCCTCTTGCCCACAAACTTTGTTGGGGTTTAAAGAGATTTCAGAGCAACCAAAGCATATTTAATTCTGTCTCTTGTTTTCTCTTAAAGCACTGGATGTATTTTAGGAGTAGGACTTGTTCTTTCATTTATGAGTCACAGTAGCCAAACAGAATCGCGAGTGCATGTTTCCGCTTCTTTGCGAAAACTCTGCAAATGTCTGGACAGCAGTGAGAACCAAAGCAGAGGAGTCCAGGAGGTATGACCTATTTTATCACAAACTTTAAATCTTCCTTTTATTTTAGTTTATTTTATTGCTCCCTTTAATGACTATAGTCTTTTTAGAAACTTTTAGAAACCATAGCAGAAACTTTTTATCTGTGGTACTGGAAGGCTTGATTTCTACTTTTTCTGTCACAATAAATAGGAAAAAAGTGACAATAACAGCAATAGTAAGAATAGAATAATAAGTAATGCTGTACAGACATTAAGAAAGTGCCTGAAAAGATAACAGATGGGATTCTTTAGAGGTCTTCTTTAATTCCTTAACCCCAGATTAAATTGTTGAAAGTTGGATCATGAGTAACTATGGATACAAGTATCATATACAGTTGTTTACTGCTGATCCCATCTACAAAAAGCAGACAACAAGTCTGAGAATTGTTACTCTCAGAGAGAACTTAAATGCTAATATTTCCTCCTTCAGTATGCCTTCTGCATACTTCTTTGAAATTTGGTGTCATTAGCTAATGTGAATTTTGTACTTGTTGTATGCTGCTATGGCCCCATTTACTGTTGTTTTTATGTTTTGAACACTTAAACTTAACCTTGCATTTCAGGGAGTTTTTTTCCAGGATATGTCCTGTTAGTTTTGATACGGTCCATGTACTCAGCCTTTAACTGTGCTGAGGTAAAACTTGAAAATGAAATCTGATTAAATTCAAATAGTTTGCAACAGAAAACAAAAATCAAACAGACTTTTTAAATGAGAAAAGCAGCCCTCTCTGTACATGATGTATGTAAGCCTGGAGCAACTGAGCAGTTGAGTTGCATAATCCTCTGTTTTTCCTATTGGCGTTAATAGAGATTGACAGTATTATTCTTTTCCCCCTATTGGTAGTGTTCTGAAAGCTCTGTATTAAACATCTTCTTCGATGGAGTTTTATTTTTTTGGCAGTACATACGTGTTGGGGATTAGCCTTTTGCAGTTTATCGTTCATGGATTAAAATTACTTACAGCTATGAAATAATTTATCTGTCTCCTGAGATCTTCAAGTGCATTATTGAAATTAAACTGAGTTCAATACAGCAACTTCTGAGATGAAAGGCAGTAGCTGTTTAACATCATGAGATAGTTTGGGATGAGAAGAAAAACCTACCCTTTGCAAGTAAAACCTCTGTAAGGATTTGTACAGATGAGTAAAATTTGGGCTGCACTCTAGGATGAATGCTATTATATGAGATGCACAAGGGGCTCTTTCAGAGCTGTAAATGACTTGGCTATAACCCAGTACTTGAGAAGTAGTTTTGGCCTGCTGCAGCAAGAGGTACAATCTGCACATTACTTGCTACAGGTCAAATTGATGTCAGTCCTGCATGGTAGATGCTCTGAATTCCCTCAGAGTCGTGTGTTGTTCTGCTGCTTAACTTCGGTACAGAGGAGGTTAAACAGTTGGGACGCTTGCTTTGTTGGTAGTTTACTTCCTTATTCTCCATGGCTAAGGCAGGAGAACAGAAAAGCAATGTTGCTGGTAAATCCTTCTGCCAGGACAGGAAGCTGGTGTTGTGGGCTGTGTGTGAGAGACAATTCTACGTGCTCATTTTCTGGCCTGATAGACCTTCTTGTCCTGAACGGAGCACAGGATGCTGAGTATGCTTACATAAATAATGATCATATGCTTGTGTTGAGAGAATACCTCTATTTGTGTGGAAGGTCAGAAGTACTTCCAAGCTTTAGCTGTGTTTGTTTGTAAACTAAAAATGTTATGTCTTTTCTATCATGCTGGCACATTATTTAATGTGACCATTGCTACAGTAAGCTTGATTAGATGCTAGTTAATGGAATAAATTTTTTTTCAGGTACTTGCCTATTCTGTGGCCTGTTCCTGTGTCTCTGCTTTCAGTGTTGGAATCATAGAAGCAGCTGAGGCTGAAAAGGTTATGAGCAAGCTACGGACCTTAGCAGAGAATAATCAGCAGGTGAAAATTCCATATTTGGGCTTTGCTTTAGTTCTCATTCTCTCTTTATCTGTTTAATATTGGATATTGCTTTACCTGAACAGTAATTCAAGACAAATATATTGATCTGTTTTCATCATTAACCAGTACGGAATGTATTTTGCATACCATGCAATTACTGAGACTACCGCTTGATTCATTAATGTGTATAGCTATTACCAGACAGTGAAATAAAGGCAAGCCATATGTGTTTGATTGCACTTAGAAGAGAAATTCTTATGTTTGATGTCTTTATCCTGCCATTTTCTGTCTCTTTTATAGCGTATTTCTGTAAATTCTTTTTCTTGGTGGGAAAATACATCAACTGTGCTGTTTTTAAATTTTGTTTTCCCTTAACTACCAGACAGTACATCATAACCATAGCCACAGCTTCCTCCAGGAGTGTGTTTCATCCCTAGTGTCCTAGGGTACCCCTCAAATTGCCAAAAATAATCTCAATATTTTAATGCAAATTCTTTTCTGGTTAATGTTTGCCAAGAACTAAAGGAGCCGGGGGAGGCAACCATTTTGAATCAAAGCCTGCTATTACATTAATCAACTGTTCAGAATGTTTATCTGAAAAATAGGAAGTCAGAGCTAACTACCTGTACTAGAGCCTTTTATCTTCATATTAGAAAATCTGCTCTAAAACAAAGGCTCTTCGAGCCAAAGATTTAATCTGAGAAAATCCCGCATCACTTAAAATAAGAAAGTATCTGGTATTCTAGACAAAGACATTACCTCTAATTGTTGGGAAATAAAAATATATGAGTAATGTCTCAATAATAAATGTATAAAAGAATACTCCTTTGTAAAAGGAGAAGACTCCTTTGTAAAATCTGCTTTTTAATAAGCTCTTTTCACCTTACAGACCTACAGTTTTGCTTTAGCTTTAGGTGTGGTAGTACATGGATTGTCAGTTTGTGGTCATGGGAAAGCTGAAGACCTGAGTAACAGACTAATGCCAGCCTGGATAAAAATTGTGCTTGCAGAGGTAAAGGAGTTTGAATGCATATCCTGGGTTTTGTACTTGTTTTGTTGTTTGGGGTGCTTTTGCATGTGTGGGGGTAGAGGAGGTGGGGAAGTGATTGTGTGCAGTTTAAAATTAACAGTAAGAGCATAATTTTCCTTGCTTCTGCAGGAGCAATGCTAGGAGAAATTGCTGTTTGATATTTGGAAGCAAGAGTATAACTATGGGCTGTTTGCTAAATGAAAAAAAAGCCCTGTTTCTCTTCTGCTTGGATAATTTATAAGAAATGCTTATCTTGGTGAGGTCTTAATTTGGACATTTTCACTAATTTGGAACAGTGCCCAAGGATAAAGTCTAGGTTATTAAGTGAAAATGTCTTGTGAAATCAGGTGCTGCTTGTCAAAATTAGAAAAAAGAAGGGTGATTATAGTGCCTTAGGTCATTATAATAATTTCAATATATTTGGAAAAGTTAGGTGTTTCAAATCAAACTCTAAACTTACACGTTAAGATTGAAGCTGAAGGTAATTATCAATAAAGAAACTGGTTTTGAGTTGAATTGCACTGGTATATTTTGTGAAATACAGATTGTGCTAGGGAAAAAAGTGATTCTTCAATCCGTGATGATTTCAGATTTGGAGGAGTGAGAGAAAGCTCTGTATAAAGCTTTTGTTCATCAAGAGAGGGATTAATATTACTAATCAACTACCACACTGGAGTCTGATCTGAAAAGGCTGTTGGGACTAGAAGTGTACTAGTGATAGTAGTCATGGTTTTTAAGTTGGAAGAAACAAGCATTTTGTCCTACAGTAGTGTAGGATAGGCTCACTGGTCCTTAATTATGCTTCCAGGGTTCTCCAACAATGGAGCGTCTGGCTGCTGTCAGTGGGCTGGTTGCACTGGTGGGCTCTGAAGGAGGCATGATACAGGTGAGAACATGCAAGAAAATGGTACCTAAATCTCATGGAGATATTTGCCTAGAAGGCAAGATGGGATGCATCCTCTCCTCATACAGCAATGGCTATAATCCAGGACATAACTTTTTTGCAGTAATTCATGTTGAGTATGAACCAAGCAATATTGAATTGCGATGCAAAAAATGGGGTTGGTTCCATTTTGCCATCATATAGCCCATGTGCAATGCCACTGGAGGAAAGTTTACAGCCGTGTAAGCTTCCACCTTTTCTCTCTCTCACTCCCCAGAGAAAGGCATGAGTGCAAATGTAATCTGTTTCCAGAATTTTTTCTCTGTTTGTTGCTTCTTTTTTTACCTCTTACAAAATTCACCTTTTTTTCTTTTTCTCTTGCAGCTGAAATCTGAGAGCATTCAGTCCTCACAGTTTCAAAGTAAGCTGAATGAAGTGATCAGAACCCTCACACAGGTAAGAAGGTAGCTTCTATTTCCTCCTTTGGATAATGCACTAGCATACCTTCACACCTTGCACAAGCAAACCAAGTCTGTTTGAAAGAAACTACGTAATGTTTGTGTCCAGCTTGAATGAGGCAGTGTAGGGAAATTTGTCTAACTAGTGGTTTATTGTCTCAACAGATAATTAGTTTCTCAGAGCAGATTGGCCTTCAGACAAATGCAGCAAGACTTCTGGGACGTCTTCACATGTCTTGTTTGTCTTCTACCCAGAACAGGGCATCTGGTAAGATGCTTTATTATTAAGATGCTTCTTAAAGAACACGTAGAAATAGCACATGACTACAAAGACAGTGAGGGACACATTAGATAATACAAGTTAGACAATGCACCCTGTAAAGTGACATGACAGCCTTTGAGTTGGAGATCTTGTGGTCCTATATGCCTAAAGGTTGGAACATGAAGCAGGAGTCAATGTCATGAATAGGACACCCCATATCTGCTTTAACTTGCAGTATGAAAGTAAGGTTCTAAATGGTTCTGGTCAAACTTGTATATTGCTTCTTTATTTTTTTAATAGGATAAACCATAAACAGGTTTTACTGTTCCAATAGCACATGTATTTGACCTCTACTCTATGGCTTTTAGAACTGATTAATCTACTATTTGTTCAGCACTTCACACTGTATAAAAAATCAATACTTAAAAACAAGTCTATAATAGGACCAGGGTGACTTTTAAAAAGTATTTTTCTAGAACAGATCTTCTCTGGCTAGCTGAAATTATAAATGCTAGTATTCTGTGCCCTTTCGGGGTGGCCAATACATCACTAACTTCAAGTGGTGTTTCAATATCCAATCATAAAATAAAGGCCAGATAATTAATCATTAATGAAATACCAGTAATAAGACATATTAATGAAGTTGAATTCACCTTGCTGTGAACTGAACTGGGAACCAAAAATACAAAATGTGGATGAACATCACAGAGGAAAGTCTCTCAAAGTTTCTGCTTTTTATGTATGCATACATGCATGTCTAAGGTTAGATAGATACAGAATGTCTCTGCTGCATTAAACTTGCTAAAACTTGGAAGTGCTCCCTTTCGAAGCCCAACTTGCAGAGCCCAGTATATTTTTAAGGAAGTTCTTATCCCTGGCTTTTCAGTTGATCTGTGAATTTGTTTTTTCAGATGTGGCACCTCTCACCACCAGAAATGTTTAGTTTGCCTTAAAGGCGAAAAGGCCAATATGTCTATCAATCTTGTGGTCTAAATACTCTTAGTCCCCTACGGAATCAGTTAGCTCACACAGAGCTTTATTTGGCCTTTAAATTTACAGAAGGTAAATGGGAGCAGAAGGTTATGATTTTTACTGATGATATTTTAGAATATAAACAGGTTTTTTTCTTCACAGTTCCTCCAGATTTTAGCTACTTACCTGTAAACAGCTTTATCAGGGCAGGCATTGACTTTGCCATTGAAGGTGGAAAGAAAGGTAAGGATCAAACTACAGTATTCCTCTGGGTAATTTTTTATGGCTATAAAAGGTGACCTTAAACACTTGCTTTTATTTGCTAAGAAAACTTACCTGAGTACAAATTTGAACTTCACTAATGTGAGGTATTTAAAATAAAAAATTAATTACGCTCAAAAAGATAAGGTAATATTGTGTTATTAGGACCTTAGTTTTCTCCACCTAATTTTTGACTTTTAAAACCCTTTTCCCTTCCCTCTCTTTGGTGATGTTGATGATGGTGATGATGTTTCTGCCCTATGAGAATGAAAGTCAAATCATTTTAAGTCTTAGTGTGTATGCTCAGTTAATACTCCATCATCAGACCAACTTTATGCTGCCCCTATTTCAGTGATGCTGCGCTAAGTTTCTCTGTAACAGAGTGGTATTAAAGAGATTACTGCTGTGATAGATACAAAGAAGCCTGAAGAAAGTATGGTCATTCATGAGGAAGCCTGGTATAAGAGAGGTACCTTGGAGTAGACTTAAGGAAGCAAGAGAGAGGATTACTCCTGTGCGGACCTAAGTGAGCTCGCTGCTGTCCTTTGAGGCAAACTTTGCTTTAAATGGAGGTTAAAATGCCCATGTTTTTATTTCAGGAGGACTGAGTTAACTTATGTTGACATAACACGGTATGTAGCAAAGGTTAGCACTTATCTGATTGTTCTTTTGGCCTGCATCTGCAAGAAGAAAAAGGAAAGCAGTGTCAGAAAAATTTGCTGTTCTCCCAGTAAGAAATGCAAAAATACTACCTTCCTAGATGAGGAATATCTGTAATTACTTGTAAATTGACTCAAGAACAAGGGACCAGAAAGTTTCTATTTATTAGTTTATAAAGCCATTTTGACAGGAGATTAAAAATGTGACTGTTAATTATATATGAGATTGCTAATTCTCAGATGCAAAAGGAAGTAATGGTGATTTTGTAACACTTTTCAGTTCTTTACTACAGCTTGAACTACAGTGCAGTGTTCACATTTTTTGGCTGAGCTGTTCAGCCAAATATGTGTTCATAAAATTCAGACTCTGACTGAATCTTCTGTTCTAGGCCCTGAATCTGTCCCAGCTGAGCTGGTGAAAGTAGCACTGGCACCCATTGCATTAGTTGGAGAAAGCCATCAGTATCCACCTGTAAACTGGGCATCCATTCTTTCTCCTTTGATGAGGCTGGACTTTGGTAAGAGTTATGGTTTTCTACTAAGACTTTTGAATTT
Source organism: Certhia americana (assembly GCA_018697195.1). Taxonomy (NCBI): domain Eukaryota; kingdom Metazoa; phylum Chordata; class Aves; order Passeriformes; family Certhiidae; genus Certhia; species Certhia americana. The sequence goes on from CM031878.1 coordinate 33,304,092, forward strand.
GTAATAAGAGAGTTCTTTACTAATGCAGCTTTCACAGACTTTGGAGCCCTCTTCAGGACTTGAAGTTAGTGCAATCGTTAGTTTTATTATGCTTTCAAGGCTGAATTTTAGTGTTTGCAAGTATGTATTTGTCATCACCATGAGGACACTGTTTTAACTGAAGAAAAATTAAAGGTCAGAGCTGAGAAATTCCCTAGAACATTGGTGAAAGTGGCCTGAATATTTCATTTGAACAATTTACATAAGAGCCCATCATAAAACTCAACTAATTGTGTCCTGTTTCCAGTACCTGCAAAATTCTTGATCCAGTGCCCATGTCAGAGCCTGCATGCAGCTTTTTTACATATTTGAGCTATTTGGTAGTTTATCTAGGTGTCACTGATTTCAAGTACACTTTGTACTACAGTACGCTGGGTGATAATTTTCAAAATAATGGAAAAAATTTCCTATACTGAGGTCTGCAGTTGTTATGAAGAGCTGAAACTTGCTAAATGTCTGGAGATTTTTTTTATTCCTGCTTTGCACTTAGGAATCTTAATTTTGTAAATCATGAAATTTGCAGAGGAAACAGTACATGTGTTTTGTGGCTAGTTTTAGATTTCAGACAGCATCATAGTTGAGGAATATTGACTAATTTTTCCTTCTGTGGATTAAATTTTAACTTTATTTGTCAAGGAGGGTTTTTTTAAAAATTCTTACTTTTCTTAGCATTCCCACATTTTTATTCCTGAGCGAATTGAAATAACTTCAACAAATGCTGGTATTTCTTGCTGAAACTGCATAAATGGATAGAGGAGTCTTCTAACATGTGTGTGTTAAAAGCTTTAAGTAGGATTTTTAGAAAAATAAGTTGTAATGTAGTGCTCTAGTAGAACAATAACCATCCTTTATTTTATGAGTTGAGAACAAATTAAAGGGAAAATAATTTCTTCTGTTTTAGGTGATGAGGTAAAACATCTCTGCCTTCAACTGGCTGTGACGCAGGCCCAGTCATCTCAAAATGCAGCAATGCTGTTAGGCATGTGGGTGGCACCTCCCCTTATCTACAATCTCAGTGTACGTATGTCAGAATACATGTGGGAGCTCAGCACCTCTTTCATATAAAATTCCTCAGTGACAATGTTTAGGCTGTTTCACCAGAAAAGGATTACAGGGTTCAGAATTCTTCAGAAATACCATTTAGTGAGTATTTATAATAAGAGAAAGGTTGTTCTGGGGCCTTGAAATTCAAGGCAGACTTAAGACCTGCTACACTGATTTGACGTTACTGCTTAAGACCTTTTTCCTCTCTCTCATTTCCTGCTATACTGCTGATAATCTGGAGACAATAAAGCATGGCATGTAGGGATAAAAAGTATCTTTTATTATACCAGTTGATAACCTTGAAAAAAAAGGTCCACCCTAATCTGTCCAAAAGGTTACTTACTTTTCTAGCAAGGTCTCTTGATTAGCTTAGTTAAAAAAGCTATGTCTTGAAAACCTTGCGTTAATTTAGTAGATACTCAACTGACTAACATACAGTATAATCAAATTTTGCCTTATCCTTCATTGCTGTTCTGTTCTTCTGGAATTAAAATGTGGATTAAAATAGTACAGTACATAAAACTCCCTGAATCCCACAGAACACTTGACTGCGTATTTCTGTCATTTCATAGAAGTTTAGAAGCAGATTCATGACAATTCTCAGAATGTTTCTGTGATCTCTCTTTTGTGTTGTAATTAATTAGTCTTAGATATGCAAACATTTGCTGGCAGTTTTAAGGTACATAATTGGTAAGGTACCAAAAAAAGATGTTAATTCTGATTACCATTTTTCCAGCTGCAGTGGGAATTTGAGGTCACAAAATGAGGTGAGCCACACAGTATGTAAGCTCTTCATTTCATATAGGTTATTCATTCTTCTTCACTAGCTAGCAACATTAATGATTCTGTGGCTATCACACTTCTGTCCTTGATTGTCTAGACAGTCTGTGTGCTTTATGTAGGGATGCAGTGGGCACCATGTAATTATATTGCTCTGTCCATAGGGAGATGTGAGGTCTAGGGTTCATTGAAAGTAAGTTCCTCAGTTTTTAATGAAAACACAATATTGACATGTTTAAACTCCTTTTAATTCAAAAATTTAATCAAAAAAGGGAAGAAGAAAAGAACTGAGAAATTTTTATTACTTTTAAGTGCTTTTGTGAGTGGTGTTTGAGCCACTCTTTTTATAATTTTATCTAACAATAGTTCAAGGTGAAAAGTTAGAATTTGAAACAGCAAAAATTTTTCCTTTTCAGATGAAAACTCAGAAATACCTTTTCTTGTCCCTGTCCCTGTGGATGCAACATGTTGCAGAAGACAAACTGCAGTCTTTTACAGAAGTGCTTCTGATACAACAATTTGAACTGAAGAACCACACAAAAAGCCCAGAAATTTGCCAGTGTGTTCTACAGGGACTCATCCAGGCTATGAAACTTCCCAATCCTGCCCAGTTTTGTTGGAGCTTTCTGTGTCAGGCTGTGGAGAAAATATATGAGCTGCTTCCAAATAAAGTTCAGGTAAAGAGTATGTATGTGGTGTATGAACACTGTAGCTAAGTTGGCTTTTTTTAATGATTGTAAGTCCCATCTTTTTGCATTAATACCTCAGATTCAAAACATGAATTAGATGTACAGTTTTTAATGATAATAGTTAAAATAGCATAATTTCAATTTAAGTTACTTTTGGTTACTTTAGAATATGATGTTGTGAAACCAATCTAATGTGCACTCCTCCCTCATAAATGATTCAGTAATGGAAAAATACAGTACTAGTACTGAAATAAATGTTTTGAATTTGAATTGAAAGAGAAGAAGCGAACAATGAGAAGGCTTTCTTTTTCCCACAGAGGATTTAGCTTCTCACAATGATTTAAAGAAACTACTTAGCTATAGAAAATACTTTCAAAGAATGGCATTTTTTCATTAAAAACAAAATAAACTTTGAAAGTATTCAAGGACCATTAATCTTACATTAATACATGTACGTAAATACATTAACTTATGTACGTTGAATTCCCCAACAAATACAGAATTTCTAAAATAGATTAAGTAAAGTGAGGCTAGAGGATAGATTAATTATTCATCATTATCATTAATAAGTTCCTAAATTCACCAATTTTGATGATGAAGAAAACTGGAAATAGACATTTAGACATGCCTTTACTTTTCTGTTTGCAGAGAGGTGAACTGGAGATGTATATCAATGTAGCAAGATGTATTTCAGAAATGTCCGATTCAGAGATCAATCGCATTGTCCAGATCTCCGAGGTAATTACATTTTAATTCTGCTCTTTTAGCACCAGATCATGTGAAACGAGCAACTTTGTTGTTCTTATTGTCACCAGACTATTTTAACTCATTGGGAGCATTTCATTGTTTTATCTGACATGCAAGTAAGACTGTTCTGGATCTAATCTGCAGGCAGTAGAGAGAATCAGAAGTGATAAGAATCCATTTCCCAAACTTTCTCAAAGCAACTGAAATACTTATGATTTCACCTAAGAGGTTTGAACCAGAGAGTCTTATGTAACTTGGCAGGTGGGGCTTTGCCTCTTCTCTCAGACAACCAGTCCCAGAAAGGACAAGAAGACACAGTCTTAAGCTGTGCCAGGAGAGGTTTCAGCTGGACATTAGGAAGAATTTCTTCACAGAAAGGGTGATTAGACCTTAGAATGGGAACGTCACACCAGGGAGATGGTGGACACATTGTCCCTGGAGGTGTTTAAGAAAAGACTGGATGTGGCACTCAGTGCCAAGGTCTAGTTGACATGGTATTGTTCGTCATATGTTGGTCTTGATAATCTCATAGGTCTTTTCAAACCTAACTGATTCTGTAATTCTGGGAATTACTTCTGTTAGCAGAACAGGAATGGTGTAAACCAGAGTGGTGTTATATCTCCTAAATCTCAGACCAATGATGCAAAGAGCAGACCACAGTCCTCTTTAGGTTAATATACCCACCTGCTTGAAATTGGACTGTAAATGCATCCTGGTGACTAGCTGTCCTTGAACTGGTGGATCTGTGCTTCTGTTAAAAATGTGAAATAATTGACTGAAAAACCTTTTATTCTTGACTTCATGTTCTATATTTACATTCACACTCAGAATGTTTCCTGGTGGACAAGATGACTGAAGATGATAATGGAATAAAAAAGCTTTCATCTTGTAGCTCACCAGTGGAATTAATTAGCAGTGGAATTCTTAGCAGCTGAAATGCTAAGGAAATGACCTGTGTGGAAGAACTTGGTGTTTCAGATCAAGCTTTTAAAAACAAACATCTGTGACGTAAAGCCCCTGTTCTGTTTGCTATCAGATTCACTAGAGCATCAAGCATTCAAATAGGTTGTGGAGCTGAACTGTCATTTCCTTATATTTTTCAGTTCTTATTTCACACTGGAAAACAGCATTTAGGAAAACCTCTTTTTGTCACTACATTGTATCTGTCTCACAAGAAGACTTGAGTCTCAACACTCAAGTGTCCAGTTCATTCCTTTTCAAAGGGAAATGTAAAAATTATAGCAGTATTAAAACAAGCCATGCTTTGGACTATTTTGAACAGTGTAAAGTTCAGATAATATGTACAGTCTTCTGTTTAGTAAATAAATGCTGAGGAAAACTGAGCCTACTAGTTATTCAAAGAGTTACTTTTTTTTATAAAGAGGAATGAAAAATCTTTTAATTTAACATGTTTTTTATTGCATTTGCAGAACAATATAGAGAAGGCCACATTCATAAAGCTGTATTTAGTTTCTCAAGGCAGATTGTCTCTGACAAACTTGAGTACCATGATTGTTACGGTGGCAGGATATCAGCAGAAAGAACATATTTTATGGATGTTCTTGCACAGTTTCTATCATGCTCGTATTGTGAGACATGAAAATACAGGTAAGATTAGGCTTAAAGAAAAATCAACAATGCAATCAACAGATACTTATGAATCTACACTGATTCCTTTAAAATAATTTTAACAGGGTTTAACCAAATTGTTTCCAAATTTTTCCAGTTTAGAAACTACTGTCTTCAGAATTCTTGTATTATTCAAATACTTGTATAAAACTTTCCTTCTATGTTTTTCTCCAGTTGCTTCTTTTTCTGTGGTCCAGCTACAAGACCAGATTTTTAACTAGATCTGTGTCTCCCATTCTTTTGAGAGTAGTGTTACAGATGTACATAGTACATCAGAGACCTCCTAGATACTGCAACTCTGCTAACCTTCTGACCTAAAATCTGACTTACTGGTATGTGACACAGAAGGTGGGGGGTTGTTCTCATGAGATTGGTTGAACTAAGGAGGTAACTTTCTTTCCTGAACTCCTTGCACTGATTTAACACAGGAAATAATTTCCCCGTTTTTCCTCTTCATAACTATACCAGATAGTTATCTGGTGGGTTAATGATTTGGGCTGGCTCAGCTAGGGGTCTGACAAAGCATAGGGGCTAATGCAAGAGAAGTAGGAGAATCACACAGGAAGATAAAGAAGGAAGAAACAAGAACAGAAAGATACAAGAATGAGGTCTCATTTTCATGGCAGAAAGGTCTTTGTCTGCCTGTGTTCACTGAACAACTTCAAAGCATTATATTGCCAGATGCCTTAGCTGCCAGCTGTGTTTGAAGAACTTCAAAGAGTACTGATCTTTAATGGGGTGAAGTGAGGATTCTTTGGGTAAAAGAGGAGACAGCATAAAAGGGGGCACTTGTAAAGATTACATGGACATAGTAATGTATGATGTAATGTGGTCTTGGTGGTGGGCATGGTTATTAGTTTCTAGGAGATAGAACAGATTATGGATAGCAGAACCTGAATCAATAAAATGTCTTCTGTCCTTGAGATGAATTGAGGGCTGATTTTATTTGCATGCCTTGACCATATTTTACTGACCCCTCTCAACACTGTAGGATCATATTCACAGTACTTTGCACGTTGAGGGAGGCTTTAGGTTTCTGTAGCAGTCATATGTGCAGACTTGGTTAGAGGGTCCTGCAGGCTGCCATTATGTGAAATAATTCTCAGGGGTTTTTTTCTGTGTCCAGTGTGTTGCTTGCATTATAAGCAAAGTTTCTGTACTACTTAAGAGCCTGTATGATTTCTGTCAGTGGCAGAATTAATCAAATCTGATAGTGGTGTTGGTGATATTTGTTCGTCTACAGCTGGAACTTTCTTGCTATAGTGATTTTCTGTGCTTGCTTTTTAATGGCAAGCAGTGCATTCTGGTGTTTGACATGAGTCAGTGTTCTTGTTCCTTTTCTAGGAGTTCTGAAAAGAATGGACTGGCTGTTAGACCTGATGGGCTATATCACAAATGTAGCACACAAGTCAACACCCTTACAGAATGTTGATCTGAAAGAGGTAATACTGTGGAAATGATTTGCAGCTAGAAAAGAAGGAGGTTCTGATATATTTCACAGTTTTCCTTTGTGATAAGTATTATTCCTCATGCTTTTGTATTTTAGAAGATTGTGATCTTACCACCACAGAGAAAATCTCACAATTTTTTTGTGAATGAATGTGTATTTGAAACTCTTACTTTAAAATAACCTTTACATTTAAGTTATGATAGAACCTTAAGGCAACTGAAGGAAATAATTACTTCAAATTTACTATATTTAGAAAAATTGAAGGAAATTTTTGAATTCTCTAGTAGAACTGTCTAAGCAGGTCAGCACTGTGTAGCTTCTGGTTCTGAGAGGACTTCAACAGTTTTAGAGAAATAATGTTCAGCTGTTTAGGTATTCTGTTTGGGGACATAAAACAAACTGCTGCTTAGATCAAAAAAGTATTAATTACATTGCTGCAATATTTCCCAATCATTTATAGCACCACAAGGGTGACCATCTCTGGTGAACCCTCAACAGTCAGGTTGCTGTAAAAAAGTTATTTCCCCATTTTAAGTGAATTGTGGATTAGCTATAATCTAAAAGATGATTTTAAAAGAGTGTGATTTTACTTTTCTTTCTGTAGATATTTTAGTTTGAGATGAGAAAGAGGCTTATGCTCTTCAAAGCACAGAAGGATATTAAGAACTTTTTAGGTTTTGCATTTGAATTTTGCTTGCATTTTTAGATGATTATTTTTAGGATTATTTTCTAATAAAAATCTTAAAATATATTTTATTTTAAGAGCAAGTCACCATCTGGATTTTGGTCTTGCATTTTTTGTTTGTTTCTTTTTTGGATGAGTTTTTTTGGTTGAATCTTTTGTTGGGTTTTTTTAATTGCTTGGATTTTTTCTCCTTCTGTATTATTCATTTAATAAAGTGCATTTTTCCTTTTTTCCTGTTTAGTGCATAGATTTCCTTGTGTGGCTGTTTGCAGCTTCCGTGTTGGCCTGGGCTGACCATGGTGCGCCATTACTGCTTGGCCTCAGTGCTGACTGGTCACTGTGGAAACACCACATGGCATCACCAGAATTATCTGAGGAACACATTGGCAAGCACCCCACTGACAAGTTTGCTGTGCAAGAGACTCTCACTCTCCTTCCAAGTAGCCTTTCCCTCTTGCTGGCTAAAGAACCATGGAAAGAACAAACACAGAAGGTAAAATTGCATGTGGCGGTAAGCACTTTACATGAGAAAGCACCCCATTTTTAGTAGTCAGCTTAGATCTTAGAGCAGTTATTTTCTCTATATTTTATTGCATCTCAATTGTGATCTGACTTTATTTTTAATCAGATATGAAAGTAGTTTCTCAAGTAAAATTTGAGAGATGCCAAAAAAAAAAAAATTCCAAAGCTGGGAGTCAAACTCTTAAGAAAGTATAACTGGGAGAAGAGAGTTGGAAGCTGCTGCTAGCAAGTCAGTGTTTTAAACACTAAAAGAAGGATCCTCTTCAGTTGAACACACCACACTGTAAATTCAGAGCAATCAAAGATCTGTACAGTTTGCAGTGTTGTGTCATTTATTTTGAAGTATGAGTTGAAAATACCTGTGGAAAATCATTTCTTATTAGGCAAACCTACTGTGCAATGCATGTAGCTGCTATATGTGGAAGTACTGCTAATAATCTACAGATTAAGAGTTAGCTGTTTTGTGCAAACTGAAATCTGTTGAGAACTGGTTTCTCTGCGCATGTTTCTGTGCTCAAAGTCACCACTGAAGTCAGAATTCAGAATGTGGGAGGAATGCAGGGGTGAGCTGTTAGTATGCAAGTGCCTAATTAGGTTTTAAGGAAGAATGTGAGGCCTTGCCCTGAAAATCATCCTTATGAGTTTAAATACCATATTGTCATCCAGGCATCCTGCACTGCCAGAAAAAAAATAACAAAAAATGAGAGAGGTCAAAAGAGGAACAAAGGCAATAAGAGTTCTGAAGGATTTGCAGTAAAACATTTGGACAAGAGACTGATAAGAAAGAATTATATTAATAGGTTAAAGGTATGAACAGGCAAGATGGAGGGAAGCTATCTAGTGTGCCGCCTTCTTACAAAGAATTATTGCTGAGATAATGAGAAGGAATAAAGGGAGTTTCAGAGTCAGCTATGGGAAGAATTGTGTTGACAGGGAGATGAACTTTAGGGTGTTTTGTTTACTTTGGGCAGAAGCTTCATTGGCCACTGCCTCTGATTAGATAACTGAATTTAGAAGAAATCAAATGTTGTCTGTCAAACTGAAGATAATTCGTCATGTTCTGATACAGGGGCCCTTTTAATTCAGATTTTTTTTCATATTTCAATCTTCAGTTTATTGACTGGCTGATCAATATGATGGAATGTCCTAAGGAAGCATTATCAAAATCTTCCATGGACCTGCTGAAAGGTAATATATTTTTAATTTGGTCCTTATTTTTCCATAACTGTCAGTACAGATCAAAATGCAGTTGTTATAAGGAGTGAGATTTTGTCTTTGAGGTAATTGTCCCAGATAAATTGACATTCTTGTCTGTAACACCTTACATTTGCTGTCTCATCTGCTGACTCTTATGATGTAGCATTTAGGATCCAAATGACCTAGAGGTACATCTAGTGCACAAGATTATCTCATTGATAGATCTGTCTGCTGTTTTTGAAGTTACCCTTAAAAATAATCACATAACTTGCCCTGTGTGGAAGGGATAGGAGGCAAATTAGGACAGCCTAGTAAAAGAGTCTGAGAAAAAAGGTAAGAGAAATGAGGGTTGCTGAAAAGACACATGGAAAGAAAGATGGAAAGTAGAAAATATGTTGAATTATCGTAGGAGTTGTAGCCCTGGCACGCATCCCATTTCTTACTTACACATGTTGGATCTGTATAAGTAATTTTAAGAGGATACCACAAATATTCTCAAGTGAAGTAAGTGCTTCTTTCCATGAACACAATACACTTCCTTTGGACCGTCTGATTTGTTCGATCTAAACAAAGTTTCTTAAAATCCAGCTATAAGTTATTTGAATTATTAGGATAATTACCTTTGTTTTGATGTCTGCAGTCTTTAGTCACTCTGATAAATTCCTCTGTAATGTCTGCTAATCTCCATCAGAAACAATGCTAAGGGCTGTTGGAGAACCTCCTCTGTGTATCGGAGTGTTCTGATATTCACCATATATTCTCAGTATGCCCTGATAGAGATAAGTCACTGATCCCCTTGAGCTTCCCTTTTTTTTTTCTTTTCTCTTTTACATACTAGAACATGAAACTTCCATCTGAATAAGACTGTGACTAGGTTGGTTACTGGATTTTGTCTAAATGCATGATCCTTTCAAATTGAATCAAAGAATCAGTGAGTTGTCTTTCCAGTCAGTGAATTTCACAGAGGACTTAAGACTTTGTGTTTTTGTTGTTTCCAGTGTCTCTGCCTCCTATGTCCTGGCTTGCATCATTGTGTGTGCCTAAGTAATAGACTAATTGGAAGATGATGTGATATGATTTCAATAGGAAATTGATTAATTAAGTGCCACAAAGCAGAGGAAGGGCCTAGTACATCACAACAAGTAAAAGAATTATGAAAAGAATCAGTAAAAGGAGGACTAAACCTATACCTGTGTTATTAAAATTACTAGGAAAAATACTCTCACATCTTTTCCTTTGGACTGCACAACTTAATGTAATTTGTCTCTGTCTTCACAGTTACACTTCTGGCCTTGAGGTCTCTTCCAGAGTTCAAGAAGAAAGCAGTATGGACTAAAGCTTTTGGGTGGTAGCTGCGCACCATACTTTATCCGTTGAAGAAAACTGTCCGTACTTGAAAATATGATATTATTACTGAGGCATCAAGAAGCTGTATTTCAAAGACATTTTCTATCACAAGATTTTTAATTGGGTTTCAGGTTTTTTTACCCTTTTGCTTCATTGCAAAAATTCCTATGGAAAACAATATTTTCTCTTTAACTGATGTATTATTGTTTTGCAAATATGCTGAATCTAAATGAGAAATATATATTCAGTTTCAATTTAGTTGTTTCAGTGACATCTGGGAGCCTCAAATGCTGGAATGGAATATTCCTTGAATTTATGGAAGCTTTGAAGGAATGGCTGACAATAAAACAAACTAGTAAAATTTGTTTGGATATAGCATATTTACTAAAGTATATTTTAGTGTAATAGACTTGGAATGAACATTATTTTTTAATTTATAATCCTTTCTTTGGCAATAACACAATTTTCTTGTGCAGTAGTAGACAACACATTATGACTATATAGTGTGAGCAGGGTTTCTGGAAAGGGATGGTTTGCATGTCAGTTTTGCAATGGCTTTATAAAGATTGCTGAAACGATCCTGATGGCTGTTGTATCTGCAGCTCCAGGACAGCTGCAATTTTCTTTCCACTGATCTCCTTTACAATTCTTTGCACATAACAAGAATTTTTCTCTGCCTCTAGGGAAAAGGGACAATACAGCAACTCTTTTCCATATTTATCATGTTAAATAGATCAGCCCCTGCTATTTTCCTTATTTATTACTTTTTTTCTTTTGAAGGAATGGAAAATTTTTCACTTTGCAATCTTGCTAAGACAGGTATTAAAAGAGCTTTTATATTTAGCAATCCTCCATGCTGAAGTAGACAAAAATTAACTGAATATAATTGGGTACTGTTCCCTAGTATCTTTCAAAACAGTACTGGCAAGAGCGTTGTTGATTTTTGATCAGGTTGAAGGAAATTATATTTCCATACATCTAGAAGACACACCCCATTGGAGGAATTATCTTATTTTCAGGAGTGATAGCATTTCCTCTGTGAAAGAAATTCTCCTTTGGCTTGATCTCTTTGCCTTGGAGGAGACAGTGGACAGAGACCTTATTGCAGTTACAACTTCTTTGTGAGGGGAAGAGAAGGAGCAGGCACTGATCTCTCCTCTGTGGTGACCACTGACAAGACCTGAGGGAATGGACTGAAGCTGTGTCAGGGGAGGTTTATATCAGATAGTAGAAAAAGGTTCTTCACCCAGAGGGTGTTTGGGCACTGGAACAGCTGCCCAGGAAAGTCACAGCACCATCCTGACAGAGTTCAAAAAGCATTTGGATAGTGTTCTCAGGCACATTTTGTGACTCTTGGGGCTGTCCTTTGCAGGTCCAGGAGCTGGTTTTCATGATCCTTGTGGCACCCTTCCAACTCAAAATAATCCATGATTCCCTGACTCTTTCTAGGATTTTCTCATCAAATTAGGGCACTGAGTGAAGGCTGAGCATTTCTTCACTGGTTGGGTGTGTGGAGGATTAATGCCATACTTGTTTGCCTTTCCAAAATGGTGGATAATTAATGGTAGTTTTATGCACATAAGCATCTATACTGTGACAACTGTCTAAAGTTGAATGTGCAGAAGGACTCACTGAAAGTCCTTGTCTACGAGTCTGCATCTCAGTTCATGACATTTCCATTTTTGTGTTCTTCTAAGTAATCTCTAACAAAGCCAAATATGTCACATTTTAATGGTTCCATCTCTAATCTACTGTTTCAAAGTAACTTACTCCTTTAATCATCTCAGTTTGCAAGTTTTATTAGCATTCTAATTCAGATGAAATTTTGTCTTTTTTAAGGGAATACTGTGTGATGCCTACTTGCTGTATTTCAGTTTGCATAGAGGAGCAATATTTAACATCTGAATTAACTGAATTCCTACTGATGTGTAGTAGAGCATGTAAGCCAAGATATGGCACAGCATGGCCTGAGGGTGGCAATGCTAACAGAGCTGCAGAGAAGCACTGAGAGTTTAGGAGAGTATCTGAAATGTTTTAACACCAACACACACCATACAAGAAATAAACAGGATGAACTAGAAGCATTTGTCAGTTCCCAAAGCTGTGATATCATTTGGATTAGTGAGACTTTGTAGAATGAGTCCCATAACTGGAGTGCTGGCAAGTAGGGACTATAGGCAGTTCAGAAGGGATAGGCAAGGCAGGCAAGGCAAAGGAGTTGCATTGGAATGCAGTTTTCACTGTACATTCCTTGCAGTTAGGGATAATGGAGTCGAAAGCCTATGAGTGAGAATTAGGGAGATGGAAAACAGAGCAGATGTCATTGTAGGTGTCTACTGCTGTTCACTTAGCTATTCACTATGCTAGCACTGATTATTTAATCTGTGGGCAATGAGGAGCTGTAGCCCTTGTTCTTACAGAAAATTTCAGCTTCACAGACGTCAACTGGAAATGCCAGACAACTGTGACAAGGAAGTCTGAGATATTCCAGATGTTGAAGAAAATTTCTTGTTACAAGTATTCATTGAAACCCCTAGGAAAGGTGTCCCCTTGACTCTCCCGCTGTGCCACTCCCCACCCCCATCCCCAACTTGCTGTTTGTGAATAGAGAAGGAGAAGATGGGATTTTTAGCTGCCTGTTTTGGCAGTAATCATGAGTTTAAATCATGAGTTTAAATTTTTAGGTGTAAATGAGAAACAAGTCATCATTTCTCATTTACACCAAAAACATTTCAGAGTTGCTATCCTAGATTTCAAAATAACAAACTTTAAACTGCTCAGGGAGCTAATTAGCAGTGTCCTCTGGGAAACTGTTTTTCAGGGCTCCGAGAATCCATGAGTGTTAGTCCATCTTTAAGAAAAGCCTTTTAGAAGCAAAGGAGCAAGCAAATCACACTATCCCAAAAGTGAAGTAAGAAGGGCAGAAGAGCAGCTTGGCTTTACAGGGAACTCTTATTGGAACTCACAAAGAAAAGAAATGGTATGATCTCTGTAAGAGAGGTCAGGCTTCACAGGATGATTGCAGAGCTGTAGTTCCCACGTGTAGGGAGAAAACATCCAAAAGTCCAAAGCTCAGTGTTGAAACTGGGCAGTGTTGGGTCAGATAACAAAAAAAGAAATTCTGGGTATGTTTAGAGCAAGGGGAGATCTAAGGAAAATATTCAACAATTCTTGATGAAGGTAGTCACCTGAAAAAGGATGAAGAAAAAGCAGAGGCATTATAATGTTTTTGCATCAGTCATTAGTAACATTGATAGACATTGGTCTGTCCTGGCCTCTCAGAGGACATACAGCAGCAGTGACTTTCCATTTCTGGACGCTGAAACTGTAAATGAGTGGTTGTATCAGTTTAATCTTTGTAAGTCCATGTAAGTCCATCCCCCATGGGATGATGATGAAACTCATCCCAGAGCACTGGAGGAGCTACCTCTTGGGAGTCTGGGGAGATCCCTGCTGACCAGAAACTGGCCAACATTAATCCAGCTTACCAGAAGGGCATGAGGAAAGACACAGGCAACTACAGGTCTGTTAATCTAACCTCATTACCAGGGAAATTTTATGGAGGTCATACTGGATACTATGAAAGGCAGTTAAAGAACAATACAACCATCAAGCACAGTCAACATGAGTTCACAAAGCGAAAGCCATAAGTAACACATCTGGTACCCTTCTGTGATACAGCCACCCATATAGTGGGCCTTTTGTTACTGTGTCTTACATCTCTCTGAACAAGCTGTTCAATGGTGAGGTGAGTGGGTTCACAGTGCACTGGTTAAAGAACTGGCAGAAGGGCAGAGCTCAAAGAGTTGTAGTGTGCGGGGCTGACAGTCATCTGCAGTGTTCCTCAGGATGCAAATCTTGGGCCAGTTTAGTTCAATGTATTTATCCATGATCAGGAGGCAGGAGTTGAATGTGCCCATTAGTATGTTTGCTGATAATACTGAACTTGAAAGTTGCTGTTGACTCTTGAGAGACAAGAGACCTTGCAGAAAGATGTGGATAGATGAGCATTTGGCTCATCTATCATTTCATGATTAATGAAATTTAACAAGTTATGATGGTGGATTCCGCATCTGTTGCAGAGTAGTGCCTGATACAAGTAGAGGACTGGCTGGAGAGCAGCCCTGCATAACGAAATCTGGGGTTGCTGGTACTATTGGAGTGGGAAGGGTCCTCTGAAGGGCAACACACCTCTCCTCATTGGCTCTTCCACCACTTGCATTAACAAGTTATCTGCAGGAACTCCCTGGACTGTGTGCTGAGCCACTGTCATGCCTCCAACAAATATCAGGGTTGTTGAATTCTCAGAGGAGGAAACAGGGCCTGTGATCTCAAGACTACTTCCAGCTGCCCATAGAAAGCCTCATCAGCTTCCTTGTCCAAATCAGGTGGCCTGTCGTAAATACTCACAACAGTGTCACCCATTTTAGCCTATCCCTTAATTTTTACTCATAAGCTTTCAACTCCTTGTCTGTCCCTGTGCAGAGCTTGATGCTTTTTCTCACAAAGCCCAACCCCACCACCTCACCTTACTGACCTGTCCTTTCTAAAATAGACTCCATAACAACATCCCAGTGGTGAGCTATCCCACCATGTCTCTGAAATTGCAAAGAGATCGTGGCTCTGTGACCACACATAGTTTTCCAGTTCTTCTTGTTTATTCCCAGTGCTCTGTGCACTCATTTACAGGCACTTCAGGGAGGCAGTTGAGCATCCAGGTTCCCTAGGAGGGGTGCAAGAGAATCCCCCATCGCTATGCACACCCTTATGTGGTTAGCCCTAGGTCTCTCATCCTGAGGCAGCCAGGCTTGCCTGGTTGGCATGGCCCACTCCCCAGGAGCATTGCCACTTTGGACCACAGCAAAGTCATTCTGTTTGAAGCCCATCTCACCAAACTGGCCAGTGTGCTGCCAGGGTTTCTCTTGCCCTTTTTAGACAGGTGGATCACATTCCTTCCTAACAGGCTACAATCATTGAAGTACAACTCATTGTCATAAAGGTATTATCTTAAACATCTTATTGCCTGCCCAGTTCTGAGCTTTTCCAGGAACTTAGGTAAGGCATTGGAACTGAAGTTACAGTGGCCTTTTGTGGTCACACATGGAAGGCGGACTGCCTCCATCTCCCAACTGCCTGCCTCAAGTTACCTCTGTATCAGAAGAACATGGGGAAATCTTCTGTCATGAGCTTCATGCCTTTTCCATGCAATTTATGTTTGGGGATCCACTCCATAGTGAATTTTAAAGAATCCTTTTCCTATTCCAACCTTTTACCCAGCTGTAAGACTCAAGACATAACATTTTTTTTAAACATAAAACAATAAACATAGCTTAATCTGTGATAATTGACCTCAGCTGCCTTCCAGATTTCCATTCAGCCAGATCTCCTCAACAGACATTCATTCTCCCTCCTCCTCCTCAACAGGACAGGGAGAAAATAGGGTGAGAAAATTCATGGGTCAAGATACAGACAGAGTGATCATTTACTTTGCACTGTCACAAAAACAGATTCAGCTTGTGGAAGAAAAATTTATTGCCAATTAAAAATAGAATAGGATGGAAAGAAAAAAGGCAAAACTAGAATTACCTTCCCCCTACTCCTCCCTTCTTCCTAGGCTCATTTTACTCCTTCATTCCTACATTTTCTACCTCCTCTCTCCCCAAGCAGTACGAGATGGGTTTGGAGGTTGCACTTAGGTAATAAACCTTAATCTCTGTTGCTTGTTTGTCTTCACACTGTTGCTCTACTCCAGCATGGGGTCCCTCCCATGCGATACAGTCCTTCATGGTTTCTTCTCATAAACTGCAGCTCTTCAAACACTGCTTTAGCAAAGGTCCTTTCCATGGGGTACAGTCCATAAGGAAAGAAGCTGCCTCAGTGTGGGTCCCTAATGGGCCACAGTTCCTGCTTTGCTCATGTGGGCTCTCCATGGGCTGCAGCTTCCCTCAGGGCACAGCCAGCTGCTCCAGCCTGGGGTCCTCCATAGGCCACCGTGTGGATATCTTGTCTGGTGTGTTTCTCTGTGGGTTGCAGAGGGACAACCTGGTCCACCATGGTATTCTTCATGGCCCAGAGGGGAATCTGCTGCAGTGCCTAGAGTAGCTTTTCCTCTCCTTCTCTAATGATCTTGGAGCTGTTTCTCTTACAAATTTTTCTTACTCTTCTTTCTCGCAGGTGCTGCATAACATTTCTTACCTTAAGTTTTCAGAGGGATGCCATGCCATCATCTTTCTGTTTGGCTCAGCAAAATGTGTCCTGAACTGACTGGAATCAGCTGTTTCTGGCATGTTGGACTGTATTTTCAAGGAAAAAATGTTCATGTTCCAACTTTAGCAAGTTATGTAGTAGTTTAATGTGGACTTACTCTGGCTGTCTTCAAAACTGTCATCTTATTCAGCTGGTCTATATGTTTCTTCACGCTGGTCACACTTAAATCACTTTGGGTCAAATAAAAGCCCAAAGTGAAAGCACTCCTATTTCTCTACTATGTTCAAAATTTCTGTTTGCAGTGGTTTGAAAAAAAACTAATCCAGGGTTGACACTATACTATTCTATTCATGATCTTGTTCCTTATGGTCTGCAAATAATCGGTGGTCAAAATAGTCTGCAGGCATTGTCTGCCACATGAATTAAATAAATAAAAATTATAGTAGGTGACCTTTCATAACAAATTAATTCAGCTTCACTATTTCCTTATACAACCTCTTAGGCTGCATGGTTTGAAAAGTCATACAGGCAAAAGCCCCTTCATATTGTAACAGTGTTAAGTTTCCCTAGTTTCCCTTTATATATCTCCCTGCTCCCTGCTTCTATTTTTTAGGATCCCTTCCCTTCCCAGAGTTTTCAGATTAAAAAAAAAAAAAAAAAAAAAAAAGGCCTCACTTTTCACCCCACATGCTTGAATTGAAATGATTGAAATGTAGGTGATAATCAATACAGATGAAACATCAGAAAAGCTCCTACCAGCCTCTCAGGAATTATTTGGCTATTTTTGCCTGTGTAATCCACTGGGTTGGTTGTATATATTCCTTATTTCCAACCTTTGAAAAGTCTATGTTCTAGCTGCATTCTCACAGATTATCATAGAGAAGTATGAGGACCAATACAATTGAGTAAAATGCCTAGAATATTGCACATGGCTTTTGATAGTCATTCAGTTCCCTTTTAGAAATAACATATTATTTTCCCTGACTACGTTATGCTTCTTTTGGATGTATCTGTCTGCTGTTCAGCATGGAAGAAAATCATTGTGGGGAAGAGACTGACATGCCAAACACATGGTTATAAGCGTTTATTTCTGACCCTTAAACATCCCCTTGAATATATAGTAGATGAGTACCTTAACACTTGCCTTTCTGATTTAGCTGCATTTTCTGGAACCTTCTTTTGATAACTGATGGAAGGGACCAGAATGTGAAGGATCCTTAGTGAATGCCTGGGTTAATCAGCATGTTAGTCTCTAGGTTGCAAAGGTTCTGACTTCTGCTCCTTGAGAGATTCCAGTTCCAGCCAATTTAGCATTTATATGTGAGGTACATACACATTAGCTTAGTATAATCTTGCAGATGAAATTACATTGTCATTACAGAATATCTGTAGTTGATGAAATAAGAATTAACACTGAAATAAGGGTGTGGCTGTGAGTTGCAGCACTCTTCAATTTTTTCAGAATTCTATAAAATATGTTAGAAAAAAAATACTAATTTTTAAAACTCTGGCAACTTGAAGTCAAAACATTCAAAAGTTTTCAAAAGCTGCTCTATTTCTGAGGTGCACTCAAGAGATCTGCCTTTTCTGAAAATTATACACAGCCAGATAATGTTCATGCAAAGAAGAGTTTTTTGCATTGAGAAATCTTTGTCCAGTTTGTTTTTAACTATGATGTGCAGCAATCCCCTAGGAATATATTTTGTCCTTCCAAACAAAATATCAATTTAGCTTCTTTTTTTTTTGATGTTGCCTGTCCCTAGGTGTGCTGTTCTCTCAGAGAAGAGATTCCGGATGATAAAGCACATACCTGAATCAAAACACAAAACAGTGTAAGAATAAATAGAATATTTTAGTAGAAATTAGAATACAATAGGAGTAGAATTCAAACTGTCTTCAATTAATTTAGAAGGAACTGTAAGAGCCTTCATCTGGCAACCTTGACAGTTCCTTCCATATACTTAGGAACAGAACACTACATTGTAAAGATGAGATCCTTCAAATTCACATTATAACCAATGACAGAACAAAAACTTCTTTATGATGCAGCTACATTCAGCTGAAATTTTTCCAAACTCCTTTGATGAAAATGAGAAGGGATCTATTTACATACAGATTTTTGGAGTGGCCTTGTTTTTTCATTCCTTTAAATAATCACTCTGCAGAAGTCTTAGTTTAGATACAGCTTCTCATCCCAGCTATGAGTTATGAGTGAGAAAAACCTGCACAGAACCAGAGTCTAATTAAATGGGAATTGATTTTTAAAAAAAATTAAAAACCAAACAAACGAAAAAAAACCACCCAAGTTTCACTAAATAGCTGTAAGACTAGCATCACTGAAACAACTTTTGTAGGTTTGTGTTTTTATGCACAATACACACGGTGTATCTTGTAAATTTAACTATTTGTATTTGAAAGATACTGGAAATCAAAACAGGCAGTGATGCACTTTCTTGCAGTTGTCTGCAGAAGATGCAGCAGAGAGAGTTAGAGTTTGTGAAATGCCCTGTACAGATTTGATTTTTTGTTGCCATAAGCATCTCAGTTGTGATGTTGAGACCCAGCTTTCTGGAAGATGAGATACTTACCTGCAAAGAGCACTAGCAGGTACATTTTCAGAACATAGGGGAAGTAGATTGAGAAGGTGAATGGAAATGGTAGCTTGATGGAGTATGTGCCAAAGGATTCAAAATAAGGCAGTGATACACAAATTGCAAATCCTGTAAAAACATGGTAAATTCTTAGTCTAAAGAAAGCAGAAGTTCATCAAGAAGTTTAATGAACAAGTCAGCTATCTTTTATATTTTATATACCTATACATATATATATATGCATTCATATACACCTGCATGTTTTCTCCTTGAGTTCAGTTTTGTAGGTTTGGGGTGCTAATTAATAGAATCAGATTATTCTGTAACTTCACCTTACACCTCCTGTAACTAATTATTAGAATTAATAAATATATCCTATTTATTAACAAGTTCTGTCAGAAACAAGTGCTTTCAGTGTGTTTTCAGTGGGCAGAGTTCTTGGTGTAAGTATGTGTTGGGGGTTGGGTTGATTTCTTATAGAATTTTTTCCCAGAAGTTGCTAAGAAGCTAATGGCTGGGTGCTTTTTGGTACTTATGGGTGCTCGGGAACAAACAAAGGAAGCAGCTAAAGCAAAGACATTGATTCCACTTCGCTCGGTGAGGCAGAGAGCTCTCACTTTTTCCCTTCACCTCGGACTCCGTTGGACCACCGGTCTCTTCGTGTCTCCCCCGGGATTTTGGGAACCCGTTTCCTCCCTGCCCTGCACCCACGGTTTCTTCAGTTCTGCTCGAGGTCTCCCCTGTGTTTCTACAGCCCCTGCCAGCCGGGACACTTTTCCAACAGCTCCAGCCACTGTGAACCCTCGGAATTATCTCACGCTCCTAGAGCTGCCGCTAGCCTATTTGCTTGTGACGGTACTGAGGGGGGTGGGGTGGGGGGTTACCAGAGGAAGAACTGTGACTGACTTGTTGTTTGTAATTATTGTTAATTTACCTCGTTAGACTAACTAGTAAAGAACTGTTATTCCTACCCTCCTTATCGTTGCCTAAGGCCTCTCTTTCAATTTTGGAATTATAACAAACCCCAAGGGAAGTTTCCCTTTTCTTTGGTCCCTGTCTTTCCAAAACCAAGACAGTATGATAACCTGTTAAGTATGGCCTGAGCCAGTAAGGTCAGCCTCAGTGGAGGAGAAGCTTTGGAACTTGCTGTCCAGTATACTCAGTCTGGAAGGAAGGATCTATGTCCTTCCCTATGTCATTTATGAGGGTATCTTTGTGGTTTACTTAGACAAAAGTACATTTTCCCATATTTTTAGAAACTTAAACAAAACCAAGCAAACAAAAAAACCCCCAAAACCCACCAGACACACAAGTCCCAAACCCCAGCTAATCCCTATTAAAGAAAAAATAACAGGAAAGATAGACAGAGGTGACATAAAGGTTAATATGAAGGTACATGAACATATATGACAGCCTTGTCAACACATGAGGAACTATGTTAAACACAAATAGCAACTGAAGTGATCATATTTTACAGAAGAATATTAAGGAAGTAAGTGGTTGGTACCCTTCCCACCTCCTTACCTTTAGCCAGAACTGAAAGTGGATAAAGTGGGATGCACAGTGAGAAGTTGAGCCATGTTAGTGGTAGGTAGTATATGCCCAACCTTGCCAACATGTTGTAAGTGTACCTGCAATAAGAGGAGAGCAGACAAGCTCAGAGGAAATTATGATGTCTTTAGAATAAAGATATACTATTTGAAAATTCAAAGGAATTGCAGAAGAGCTTGGAGCTGTCTGAGTAAATTTCAGAGCCAGCAACAGTTTTTGTTCAGACTTCAATGCCTGAAAGTAGATGGCTCATTTTTTCAGAAGAGTTATCTCTGGTGCTACACAGAGCAGGCAGACAGCAATAAGGCCCTCCAGAGAAAAAGCTCCATCACAAACCAGCATGATTTCATACTGGTCCCTCAGAAAACAGATTTCAGAGAAAATTTTGAGGGGGCAGGCAGAACAGGCAGAATACCACTGTCACTTAAGACCAAGACAATCCAGATTTATGACTGCTGGCCTAGCTGAATCACTGCTGGACAAGGCTAAACAAGAAGGCAATTACAGGTACCTATCTGTAATACATCTGCCCCTCTCCTGGACCTCAGTAGGGGTAGTATGTCTGAAAAAAACAGTTGCTCACCATTGTATTGCAGCATTTTATTTTTACTGTAGCTGTTACTGTTGCTCATTGGGAGAACAGAATGCTTAGTACTTCAGTCTCCAGAGGTGACCTGATCTTGGTTTGATCTTAAAGCAGTACAGCAGCTCTCAAACCACTGGAGAAACAGGTCTGATTGCATTTTTGGTCAGCTGAAAGACTTTTTGCTCTGTGGGCTTGCTAGAGATGTGTAAATCTATTACCCAAGACTTTCTGACAGATGAAACTAGTGTTAAACACACTTCTTATATTCCCTTCTTATTGATTAATTTGATTAATTTTGCATCATACCTGGACTGTAGAAGAGTATGGTAAGCTGAAAGTGGATCCTTGTCTCTCGTGGTTGCCCTCTGCAACCTCAGGATTGTCTCCATTTTTTTTAATTTTTGCTTTTAAAGCTGAATCTCAACTCAATACAAAAAAGAAACAGCTACTCCCTCTCTGTACAATTCCATGGGCTGTTATGATATAAGCAGGAAAGATCAGAACTTGCTCTCAGTACATCCCTAGCCATGATGCGTAATGAATAGTTCTTCAGAGAAACTTATGTCCCTGAAAGTTTATGTGGAAAAACTTGTATTATTTCAAGAGTAGTTGGCTAAGGGATGGGAGAGATCCCTATGCACTTTAAGACATGAATACTTCGAAATACTAGGACGTGGCACAGATGTTGTAAAATAAATCAGGTAAGAATTCTAGATTTGCATGAGTTGTACTATGCTTTATTTGAATTGTTCATTTGCTGCTATAGGCCACGGTAGCTTTCCTGTTAAACAAGTGCTGTTACTGCTGTGATTTTCTGTTCCTAAGTGCTTAACCCTGTTCTTTAGCAAGGGTAGAAAATAATGATGCATCAATGGTACCATTATGCACTGACAGAACTTCACAGCAAATATTGTTTATAATTTTGGCTTTTCTCCAGCTGCATTGAACCCTTTCATTTCAGACTAGGTTCTATTGTTCTAGTTTTACAAATGTCAAAAAGAAATCAGATGGAATCATAATCAAAATAATTAATGCAAGTCACAGCCTATTAAAATGTCTTTCAAAATTGTCTGAGGCTGACTTAAAATCTTTATCAATTCTCTCTGACACTTTCCTGTTTCAGAAAAAAGTTTCCTCTTTTATAACAGAAGTTTCCTTTGCTGCCTAAAACCATATTCTTCAGTCAGTCCCTTAAGCAATATATATAAATTAGTAGAAAGCCATTTTAGCAAAAAAAAAAGGTTTGCTGCAATACATATGTTCAGGACATAGGCTGCTGTGAGAACTGTGTCTTCTTAAAAGGCTTCTTAATTCTGTATGTACCTGCTCTAAGTCTACAAACTGAAGTGCATAGAGACTTACTTTACATATGAAAAATATTTGTTGTTCTTGTGGTGTCATATATGCCCTACTACACCAAAACTTTCAGTCTCCTGCAGCAGGGGCTCTTGGCTTTTTTGAAAGAACAGTGCAATTAACCCAGAATAGTCTTTCTGCCATTGCAAGATGTTCTGCTGGTGCTGCCTTACAGTGCTGTCAATCTTGGATCAAAGCGGATAAAAAAATAAAATTATTAAGCAACAGGATGGTAATGGCAACCAGGATGGTTTCAGGAATTGTTGTTCTCCAGAAGGTAGTTGTGATTGCTTTCTAAATTTTTGTTAAAAACACCAAAGCCTTTGAACTGTAAGTGTTAATGCAGTCTGCTAATGCATTACCCTATA
Source organism: Certhia americana (assembly GCA_018697195.1). Lineage (NCBI taxonomy): Eukaryota > Metazoa > Chordata > Aves > Passeriformes > Certhiidae > Certhia > Certhia americana. The sequence goes on from CM031878.1 coordinate 33,326,880, forward strand.
TTACATCTGTAAATTACTCTGCCTCTTAACCATGTGGATTTTTGCAAAAATCATTAGGTAACTTAAAAAGTTCAACCTTTTATATAAAAATGGATAATATGCTTTGCCAATTTTGAAACAATTAAATGAGCCTGCTGCACAATGGGAGTTCTGCTGGTAAGAATAACCCACTTTCCCCTCATGGTTTTGATGTTGACTCCTTACCTGACCACATCTAATAAATTCCAAAGGAAAAATAAAACACAGACGACATATTTCCCTTGAACTTCTTCTTGACTGTTGATCACGACAAATAAAACAATTATTCTCTCAGTGATCTGAAAAGAAAATAAAACTTTGAATTCAGGTAGCACCTTCTGTAACTGTTATTTCTGTGGCATTTTGGCAAAATAGGAGGCCATAAATGGATCCAGTTTTCTTTGCACAAAACAGCAGTGAATATTTTGTTTCATGGCCTGCTTTTGTTCAAGGTCCTTCAGCAAAGAGAAGTGGACACTGCTGGCTGTAGCATCCCTGCTGGCTGTTACGGTACTTGTGGGAGTTGGCTTGCCAGCTGGGATGACTTGGGTGTAGCCAGGGAAACCTGTGGATGAGCCCAGGGAGGTCATGGAAGCTAGGACTATTCCTGCTGCACCTGACTGCCTGAAGGCTGTCAGGAATAAGCTTCCTTGCTGGTAGGTTGTGTGGGAGGCAGTAGGATACAGAGGGCCCTTGGGGGTTAGGGGTGGGGGGTGTCATATGCCAGAAAGTACTAATCTTGCACTCCCAGATCTGTTTTTCATATCTTGGAAACCTGTGTCCCAAGGAATTTCTTTTATGTAAGATTTGCAGAAAGAAGGAGGAAAAGTAGAATTCCTTATCTTTCCTTCCATCTTATTCTTGATTACGGGAAGTGGGTTTAAACTTGTCACTTACATGAATGATTGCCATAGTATTTATGTACTAACATTTTTCTAGTGGTTGAACTTTATCCAACCCACAAATGAAAAGATAAAGAGGATTAAACAGGCAATGTCTCCAGCTTAAAATAAATACTTTGGTAATATTGAAACTCAAGAAATTAAAAACAAGTGTGTCTTTCTGCAGCTTTCCTGACAACTTTTCTAACAGTACCTGTGCCCTGCCCTGTAAAGTAAATGTATCAGTACTGCCAAGAGTTGTCAAGCTGTCCCAGAACAGTAACAATTCACTCTGATTTACACTCTGTTTGAAAGTGTTGAAGTAGAAAACATGAACCCTAAGCAGTGGATATGAATTGATACAGCCTCACTAGGTTGGGGGTTTTTTTACCCAATGCCATGTCTTCCATAAGGTACATTAGTTGTAATAATTTCAGAAGCTGAGAAATCAGTTAAAAGCTACAAAATGAAAGTGGATTACCAAGGTTGTTTTTAATAAGTGCTGTTATTCGTCATTGGTTTCCCCAGACTCCTACCTTAATCAAACCAAGAATTTTGCCTCTCAGCAAGTTTGTGTGGTACTTCTGCTACATAATATTTATGGGTTCCTGCATGGACCATTCTGGCCACAAACTCTTTTCTTCGCAAGCCATATCTGTCAGATAAAGAAGCCTTCACTATTCAGCAAAGTTACGTCAGAGCAATTTTTCATACAGAAAGAGATACATGTCCATGCCGTGGGGATCTGTTCCTCATCTTGGAAAGCACTGAGGGGCCACAACAGCTAAAAACGGTTTTCCTGCTTCTCACCCTCCTATGACTGTCATCTTGTGCTACTGATCCCATAGGTCCCTAACTGAGGAACTGATTTTTAAAAAGGTCAGATGTTAAACACATTTCTGTATAGCTGGGTTGGGAAACAGAAAGTGAGAGCTAATATGTCCTGTGCTTGTACACTGATGCTGAGGAATGTGGCAAAAACATGGGGGAACTGGAAGATTTGATGCAGATCTGAAACCAGATAGAATAGAGATAAAAGAAACATGGCAGGGCAACCATAACAAGAAGGAAATCAAAACAAAGGTAAAAGCTGTGTGAACACTGGGTGGGATTATGTGCTGGAGATAACAGATTAAACAGAATCTGAGTTAAAATTGTTAGATGAGGAGTGGTAAAGGATGCAGCATTGGTGGTGTGGGTATTTTGTTATTGACCCTAAAATCAGACTTGAGATGTGGAGAGAGAATTCTGCAATATTGTTAATACAAGAGCTATTTCAGGAAATTGACACAGATAGTTGTCCTAGAGACCAAGTGATGATATCTTTTCATGATAGTGTAAAGATGGACATGTTCTTAGATGTCAGAGCTTTTCAAAAAGTGAGTGGGTGGAAATGTGCTACAAAACAGCATTGGATAAATGATCGGGATCTGATCTGAGAAAAAGAACAAGCAGTAAGAAGGTAGCTACCATTTCAAACTGCAAGTTTGAAACTTCAGTTTCAAATGGATGTGTGCTGGCCAGTGAGACAGAATGATAATGGAGACCTACAATTCAGCCTTATAATCTGGAAGTGAATGAAGCTGTGGATTTTCTTCTCTCCACAGGATACAAGCAGAAATATGAGGCAGTTACAACCACCTACCAGGGGCTCAGTATATTTCTTCCATCAGAGATTCATACTGGGGAAGGGGAGCAATGGAGGCACACAGCTTTACTCATTACACATGCAGTAATCAGACAGTAAAGTTATGTAAAGCACCTGCAAGAGCAGGAAACTGGACGTGGAACAATCTGGTCACCTTGAGGTATTTTGTTCCTGTTAGACTGCAGCCTCATCTGGCAAGCAATGGGCTGCACAAAGCAGCCACCAGACACTGGAACTGGAAGGACGTGGACTGGAGTCCTTGGTTCTGGAGCACAGGCCACAGAGCTGGCTGCTCAGGACAATTGTGGTATCCCCATGAGGACAGACAGTGGCATCCTACCTCTTTTCCTGCATAAATCAGGGGGCTGTCTGCCTGCTTGCCTTTATTCTCTTTCCTTTCATAGCACTCGTGGCTCTAGGTAACGCACACAAATTAATGGTAAATGCTGGGGTTTGTCAAAGGCTGGGGACATTTTCTGCAAGTGGAGAGCCAGGGTGCTTCTTGGAGAAGAGTAGTATATGTTGATATTGTGTTGATATATTTACACACATATCTGTATGCATATATACATGGAGTCATGTACATTTATAAACAAACACAAAGATAAAATGCATGTGCTGTTGCTCAGCTGTGCATTGTTCCCTGCATGAATGAAGATGTGATATTCTCTAAAGTTACTCTTGCTTTAAAATAAAAAAAAAAAAAGCACAAAACTACAAGTCCTACCTTTTCACATTCACAAAAAGGAAGTATGTGCTAACATATCACAAAGCAGAAATATAATGCTTTCAGTTTTCATTCCTTCTGTAATATTAAATTGAAATTACCTTCTTTTTCTGACACTGATCTCTCAGGATACAGCAAGTTCTGTAGAGGGATATAAATTTTTGCAAAGCAGACTGAGTTTTTTAATCAAGTAAGTGAAACAGAGCAAATTTGGCTAGAGAAAATAACACATTCACTTCCATTTTTAATAACCATGACTGTGCAATTTCGTACTCAGTATCTGAAATGCTTATATAGTTCCTCAATTTAGTGTATATTAAGAAAAAAGAAACAACAAAAGAAAGTGAGGAAACTGCCACTAAATATTTAAGGTTAAAAATTAATATTTTTATCACAAAACCATAGTACATTGCTTTTGGTTTGGTAAATCAAATCTGTTCGCACAGGATGAAGAGCTGCTCTTTGTTTCACAAAAACACCAGTCTTTTCTTAGACCTTTCCTCTCCCCTTGCTATGGTACAAGTCCTGTCAGCCTTTACTCCCTAGCCAGATTAACACATTTCATTACCTTCTGTTTCAGTGACACATGACATGTTGTCCTGCCCTCCTCCAAATATTTAAGGTGTAAATGGCCTGAGAGACATCCCTTTGCACCAGCTTTGTGACCAACCCCTGCCTCACCTTACCCCAGCACATCCATCACACAGGACTTTCATGGTGTGACTGGGCCATGACCTACCTTGCTCTTCTCAGCTGCCTGGTGGCCTGAGACTTTGTCCCTCAATGAGCTTTTCCAGAAAAAACAAACTCCTCTGCGTTTGTTTTTCCACATCTATCTTAAAGTGTTTTTCTTAAATGCTACTAAACCATGACATATGCAATATTAGGCAGAAATCTTTCACTCAAGGATTCATTTACATCTTGTATTTGCTATAATGCCCACAGAACAACCTGCCACCACAGGGTCCTTCCACAGCTTGCTTTATTCAACATTAATTTATACGTCTACCCATGTGCTTCCCTGACATTGTCTAAGCCAGCTGTTCTCTCATCCTAGAGATCACCCAGGGTGAACTTCACTGTGGATGTGCATGCATATGCCTGTTATGAGGGATGCACACAGGGGTGTGTTTTAAGCTCAGACTGGAACAGGCGATGGGAGCATAGAAGCAGGCAGCCACTATCAAATTCTTGCACCTTTATCAGTGCCCTGACTGCGCAGCAAGTGTAGTAGGCTGCAGCAAGGTAAACGTCTCTTAACTAACTGTCCTTCCCTAGTTCATTGTGGAAAATATAACTTTTTTTTCTTCCTAAGAGGCAGTGAAGAAAGTGTGACAAGGCATGTGGGAGTAGTGTTGGCACACAGCTGCTTAACCTACACTCTCAGAAAAAGCAAGTAACCTATGGGACAGCAGAGTCTCCACCAAAGAGCTTATACATCTTGTTTGGACAGCATGAGAGTGCTGCTAACAGCAAGGGAAGAGAGTTGTTTGTGGTGGGAGTGCAGCTGGGGAAAGAACCAAGTAAGGATCCAACACTATATTTGGTGTGAGGTGAACACAGAGTCACAGTGCCATATGGTTCCTTGAGCCGCCTGTCCTTGCTGCCCAGGAGAGCACTGCACAAACTGCACTGCCCAAGAAAGGTCACATTCTTGCTCAGAACATCCATTTCATACTAATGTCATTTGTGGCAACAGAGAAACAGTGTTTGTGCAGGCTTCTCTGATCTCTGCCTTGTGTAAGGAAAGAAACAGACTATGTCAGGGCTGAGGAATGTGTAAACTCTGCCAGGACAAGGCTTGCTTTAATGACTAAGAGCAGGCTGCTCTTCTTTCCAAGACATGTGAGATTTGTTACAGGTCATACTAGATAGGAGTCTTCTTTCTCCCCTAAATTAGCATCAAAGCATGTAGATTTAGGCAGGGAAAAACAGCTATGTGCATTTTGGTGAATTTGCTACCATACTCAGGGAGCAGTGTAAAGAACAGAGATCTGTATTAGTCAATTAGTTAACTAGTTATTTAGACAATTAGTTAATGGAGATTTGAAAAGAGGAACATCTTCACCCATGAATATGTCATTTGACAAAAATGGGCTATCCAGAAAACTAAAAACGTAACTACTCTTGGTCTTCTACCTTCTGACTACTGAGAGAAATACAAGTTTCACCATTATTCAAATACTAAGGATTGAAAGGGTTTGAAGGTAAATTCAAGTTATCATTTTGCTTTTTCCAATGCATCAAATAAAAATAACAAAACCTGAGATTAGCACCAAGAAGAAAAAAAAAAATAGTGTGGCAAGGAAAACATCAGAGTATCATCTTACTTTCTGCTATAGTATGTGATGTTTTGGATGGTTTTCTGCCTACAGCTGAACATAACACAAATTATTAGGGAAAAAGACCAGCATGGTTAAACAGACAACTTACTGGAAGTCAGGGAAAAAGAAGAGAGTTCATCACCTGTGCAGGGAGGGGAAGATAATTTATGACTATAATGAGGGGATTACAGGTATGCTGGGAGGTTATGTAGGGAAAAACCTAAAAGAGCCTAGTACCCCTGGAGTTTAATTTGATCACTGAAATTGGCCACTGACCTACTTCTGCTGATGGCTACTCATCTGGACATTTTCTGGGTCTGTGTTGGGGACCAAACATGGTCCCCAACTATTGAGTTTCACTCAAAAAGAAGAAAGTTGACTGGACAGTTCTTTCCCAAATAGCCCAGTTTTGAGGAAGCATTTAATGCAGTTAGCAAACTATCAGCAAACCAGGCTGCCTGAGGAAGGGCAGTGGTGCAACATTCAGGGTAACTCAGTCTGGGCATGCCCCAGGAGCAGCCATGGCTGATGTGTGTTGGTCATGAAAAGGGAGTCTTGAGAATGAACTAACCTGCAAAAACCTGGGGAGGAGACAGCTTTTGTCAATGCCGATGAGGATGTGTAGGATCTCCAGTACAGATAACAACTGGCAAAGGCGCATTACAAGTCCTATGGAGTGAAATGTGTCAGCCAGTGAATCTGTAGACAAAATTAAGAGGAAGATTAGAGGATGGCTATGCAGTAAAAGTCTGGAACAACTACTGGGTTTACCCAGTAAACTGCTTTTACCCCATCATCACTGGAGCTGACAAAAAATAAAGGTCACACAGTACCAAACTTCTGGGTAGCGGAAGAAAAGCTTCAGGGAGTGGAGGAGGCAATCCATTCTATGTGTGTGGCTCTGACACACAGGCAGGAAGCTGAGAAAAGAATTAAATTCCCTATACTTAATGCATGGGAAAACACTGTGCAGGATGTGTTGGTTTAGAGATACTGCTTTAGGGTATTTCTAAATAGCAGAAGGTGTTGAGGAAATGCATGAGAAATTTCTAAACACTAGGATATGTTGAGTTTCTGCACTGCCAAAAACAAGTAGTCCAGAAAGCAGGCATTTTATATGCCTATAAGTGTCCACCATTATAAGTAATTTTAAATTTCCAGTCACAAGATTTCTATTTTTGTGTCTTAACCCCAGGCAACAGAAAGAGAAATATATTGTAATCTTTTTGGAGATAGAGAGTCATGTGCAATAACCACAAAGATATTCTCTCCTGGTGGCTTCAGTAAGATTAATATTTGACATAATGAAAGGGCCTAGTCACATTTAGGTTTATGTCTAATTCAAATGTTATTAGCATACCACTGAATATTAAAGTTCATTAGAAAAACAAGAGCTTCATTCCCAGTGTGAATAGGGTAGAAGACAGGCACAAGTAATTTGTTCAGCCTTTTTAATGGAACATCTTTCTGATTGAATTACAGTCCCTGGTATTAGACATATACATGTTCACAAACTTTAATTTGATATTTCTGTCTGTCACTGCTGCTTAAACTGTTCAAGGAAAATAGAGAAGGAGCCTTACCTTTCCCAAATGTCATGAACCTGATGATCATATTTGTAAATATCCAAGAATGTCCACAGAATTGTGTTAAGTCATACACAAACAGGTACATGTTCATGGTAAAGCTGTGGAAAGTGAGAATAACAAACTGTATGATTTACAACAACATTGTAAGAAATCGCACCCTCTTTGTCCATGTCAAGAAATCAAAGGAAAAGGGCAGAAATTGAGCCCTGCCCAGAAGGGCTTGGGGGAGCTGGTGGAGGAGAGGCCAAACATGACCCAGAAATGGCACTCCCAGCCCAGAGAGCCAAACATGTCCTGGGCTGCATCCAAAGCTGTGTGGGCAGCAGGGAGGGGATTCTGCCCCTCTGCTCTGCTTGGGTGAGACCCCACCTGCAGGGCTGCAGCCAGCTCTGAGGAGACATGCACAGGAAGGACATGGACGTGTTGGAGAGGGTCCACAGGAGGGTCAAGAAGATGATCGGGGGTGGAGCACCTCTGTGAGGAAAGACTGAGAGAATTGGGATTGTTCAGCCCAGAGGAAAAAGGCTTCAGTGGCTAATCGTGGCCTTCTGGTACAAAGCAAACTTAAAAAGATGGAGACTTTTTACAAGAGCATGTAGTGACAGGACAAGGAATAATGGCTTTAGACTGAGAGAAGGCAGGATAAAGTTAGATATTAAGGAAAGAGTCTTTACTGTGAAGGTGGTGAGGCACTGCCAGAGGTTCCCCAGAGAAGCTGTGGATGCCCCATTCCTGGCAGTGTTCAAGGACACAAGAAGGATGGCATTCTGAGAAACCTGGACTAGTGGAAGGCATCCCTGCCCATGGCAGGGGTGTTGGAACTAGATGAAGCTGAATGGAATTTAACAATTCTTAATGTTTCTTCCAACACAAACCATTCTTTAATTCTGTGAAATATAAACAGATCAGTGAAAACTGAGTGTGTCTCTCAGAGGTCCCAGAACAGAACTCTGTCTAATGGATTAAGGGCTCTCTTTCTTGATGTACTTAGGATATACCCAGAAAAATTTTAAGTTCCCAACAATCATTAGGGTGATCTGTGGCCATCAAGTGAAATTTGTGCTTCCAGAGGAAGAAGTATCTAAACAAAGACAGTCCATTAACTTCTGGATTCAAGCTGCATTTACTAAACAAAATCTTCTGTAGGAGAAGAATAACTTTTGCAGCTACTCTAACCTAATTTTCATGGACAATCTGACTTTTTGCAAAACTTCATAAGCTCTGGATAAACCTAATTTTCCATAAATGCATTTTCTTCTGTTCTTTTCTGAAAAGAAGGCTTACCTGTCCTGCAGCTGTAAGACTACTTTTTAGGAAAGTAACTTGTTAATTTAATACTAGAATTTATCTCCTGTGTTGGACCTATTAATTTTCTGCCTTTCTAAGTAATATTCTCTTCAAGTTGTGCCTTGATCCTGTGTGTTCTCGTGGTATGTCTCTGCCAAAAAACTTCATATCATTCATTTATATCTATACATTAACAAATGGAATAAATTTCTCTGTTCAAAAATATCTAACTTTGATAAATGCCTACACTTCATTCCTAGCATTGGACCATAAGTAACAACACAGAGTTATTTAAATTGATCTAGATAAACTGATCTTCTAAATTTTTATTGTAAGTAAATCCCAGGGAGGTCGTAAAAAGTGCTTGTCTCTCTCTTCATTATGTGGGATGGCAGCTATGCATATCATCACTTCTATAAGCACAAAAAGATTTGTGAGAATAAAGTACTTCCCAAAAGATATATTTGCCCTTTGATACTGTGAAAAATAAGACATCTAAGACCCTCTGTTCCATATATACCTTCCTTTTGGGAAAAGTGGGATACAATTGAATTGAACTAAAGTCCAATTAATTAATTTTTAAGATCAATTTATATCTAACCCAAATTCCACCTCTTTTATTACTGAATGACAATTTTTCCCATCTTTTGGTAAGAAGAAGTTGGGAAATTATATATTATAAAAAGACAAAAAATTAAGAACACTGTTTTGTGTTAAGAAACAGTCTTATTATTGGATGGATAGGAATTACTGTATGGAAGTTACAGGAACAGACATGAGAATCTTGAGGCTTTCCAGTCAGGAGCTCCACCACTCTCTTTGGTCTGATACTGATGTGTGGGCTTTGCACTGCATGCAAGCTGAGCATATGGGTTTTCTCTTCTGAACTTTAGTTTGCTACATCTGTCTGTCATCCTCAGAACCTGTCTTTCAATGATTTGGTTGTATTTTCCAAACTCTTCCTGCATTGGCTGGCTAGAAAACTGTTGTTTTTGCAGTTCTTAAGGTACTTAATCTTGACCAAAGAGGGAGTAACATTTGTAAACGCAGCCTCACATTAGTGTTTTGGCAGTGTGGCAGCTGTTGCATGTTAGAACACATCATCTTTAAAATATACCAGTGACTGCAGAGATGTGTGCAGACTGTTGACATTAATGGAGGGCCCCATATTCCCCAAGGAGTGTAGAGATGTGGTGCTGGGCAGTGTGCCGGTGCTACACGGCACACAGATCCTGGACCCAGAACTGTGAGCAGCACAGTTCCCTCCCTTGATGAAACTCTCCACTGTGAAGAAACAGCCCTGATCTTAGAATGCATCATGCTTTTTCAGCCTACTTTGTTAATCCCCATACAAAAGGTACCTAAGACCAAACAAAAGCTTTTCACAGAAGCAAAGAAATCTGAAGAGACTGAAAGGTGATTTCAGTGTGATAAAAGGAAGCTGAAATGCAACTTTTCACCAAGGTTCTTCTCATCCAAAGGCTGACCTCTTTACCCATAGAAATAGAAGCGGACTAAAGATAACCTCTTTCACTCTCCCACCAGCTCTGTGTCACAACACAAAATTCAGACATGCAAGGGCAGAAGAGAAGGTCTTTATTTAGATCCCCTGCTCCCATCAGTTCACAGCAGGGATGGCTCTACATTTCACTCCCAGAACCTACTTCTGCAGCACTGTTTCACAGAAAACACAGACTTTCCATCATGGTCACTCCCTGAGCCATCCTCAGACTTTCTAGCTAGTCTTCCAAACCTCACTTTGCCACCCTGATGCCTGACTTGCCACATGTCTTCCTTGTAGTGTGATTTGCCCTAAGGCACTCAGGTTTCCTTCGTTTGAAGGCATTGTGGGGGTGAGGGTGGTCACAGCACATTTCAAAACTCTGCCTGCATTGATGACAGGAGAAAGAAACAAAATAGGTCTTGCAGGAGATAGACCCAGAAGGCTGCACTTGCTGTCTGCTGTTTTAATTGTCAGTTTCACCTTATTTACTGTGGCTGATTTTATGCCAAATACACTGAAATGCTAGGGATGCACTTATCATATGTAATATCAACCTTGCTTAGCAGAAAACTTATCTGCTTTCTCTGTGGGCTCAAAACAGAAAACTAGATGAAATGTAAGAAATGTCAGAACTAGCACACAGCAAAGATTTGATCATTTTAGCTGCAAAGCCTGATGCATTTCCTCGGGCAGAAATTTCACAAAGTGTAACTGTTGCATTTTATTATTTTTATCACAAAGGTCTCCGATGCGTCTCTGCGGTAATTACCATCCAAGGCAAGCATGGAGGCAGTGTCTGGAGGGTGAGCTGAGGTGACAGTACAGCAGAGGCACCCAGATGAGGGCAGCCCTTGCCTCATCTGCATGTCCTTTGCAGGGTGACAGGACAAAGACCACACTCAGGCTGCTCGCAAGGTTGTCCCACACGGAGGGTCCCACCCCGGCATGCAGAGCACTTCCCTGCCCCTTAGGACTCCTGTGCTTGGCTGCCTTCCCGTGTGCCCGCCCGTGCTGGCTGACCACACATGAGGAACCAGCCCTCGTGATGAAACCAGAGCACAATGTTCCTTTTTTTTTTTTTTTTTTTTTTTTTTTTTTTTTTTTTTTTTTTTTTTTCCCCTCAGCAGGCAGGATCTGCTAGAAAATTCCCTCTGCTGACATGGTTTCCTTCTAGAGTCCTAGAGTCACATTAAGTCATGTTGGTCGGAAAACTTCTGTGTCTTCCCCTTCCCACCCGTGACAAGCTGCAACCCTGTAGTTCAGGAAGAAGAGAGCTGCTGAGTATAGCTGCTGTACTTTTCTCCCACGGGCACATCCCACCCACTGTTTTTTCCCCTTTCCTTTTTGCATTTGAGCGGTCTGTGTCACCTGCACTCAAGAGGTATTACCTGTTGCAGGGGTCGGATTGCTGCTGCTGCTCCTGAGCTTTCTCCTTTTTCCTCTCTGCAGCTGCAACAGCTGTTTGTTAGGAGATCACCCCTCCTCTTCCCTCTTACCCCACCCCACGGCGTCACCGTATGTAGCACTAAGCAGGAAGAGCACTGCACTTCCCGAGAATGAAGTTTTTAAACCCAAATATCTCCACTGCATCTGCCCTGACCCTCAGTCTACCCAGCTTACCCTACCCTACCCTACCCTACCCTACCCTACCCTACCCTACCCTACCCTACCCTACTCTGAATTGGTTTCTTGCTGTTGTACCAGTAAGCTGGTCTGTAAATCCCACTAACTTTATTCTTTAACCCAGAGGAATGTTTTGAAAGATTACTGGAAATTATATTTATTTATTATTTGTTTATTTATTTTATGTACATATATATTTATTATATGTATAAGCAAAATTATAATGCTTCTTTTATGCTTAAATCATAAAGCATTACAGCAATGCTATCAACTCCATCAAATGATAAGGAAGGATGGGAGCACAGTAAAAAATGAGAATTTTAAATTCTTTCAGATAGAGGAAAGAATTTTCCACTTGTTATATAGAAATGTGTGGGTTTTTGTGCCCCTGTGAAATAAGAACCCTACTTGCAGAGTGAAAATATGTGCTTATCCTAGTTTACTTCTGCCCGAAGTGTCTTGGATATCTCAGCATAAATCAGATGAAGAATACCCTTATTTGTTTATAAACTCCTTTTGCCAATAAGTAAGTTTTGCCACAGGCATTCATGTTGAAATCACACCCCATCCTGCAATGAGATTTGAAATTTGATGCTATAAGTGAAGAACACACTGAGGACATAATAAGCATAGGATGTTATGTGTAGGTACAAAATGCTGGAGGTTAAAATGTTTCTTTCTAGGTCTCGTCCCCATTGCAAGTGTCACTGAGCTCCTGGCACGACCATGCCTGTCATGTCCTGGAGAGGTGCAAAACGCCTCCCTGGCTGGTGGATGATTTCCTGGCAGGCACAGTGGGACACGGTGTTTTCCATGGTTATGTCTCCCACCTGAGACCTGAGCACAGGGGTCATACCACTATGACTGGCTTTCCTGCCATATGGCAACTTATTTTCACTGCTCCAGAATCATCTTTTTCTAGGCTAAAGAATTCCTTTCTTTCTCAGGAGGAAGTAATATATCAGTGTTAAATAGAGGGTTAAGCAATAAACTATAGCACTGCTGAAAGGCTTAGCTGAGCTCTTGCAAACAGTCCCCATACTGCCTGCCTCTGGTAGGACAGCTGGAGTGACCAATGCTGCCAGGAATGGAGATCACCATTGTAACCACTGAAACAAGATCCAGGAGCAGAAAGGACAGCTCTTCTCAAATACTTAAAATCAACAAAAGCTCACATAGTTTTGTGATGTGCAAAATCCTTGTTGGCTCAGAGGTGACAAGGTGTCCTGGGAGGGGAAGGACCAGGCATCCACCCATGAGCTCACTCATTCCCCTCTGCAGCTGGACAGAAAAGAGAAAGTTTAGCAAAGGGTTCATGCGTTGAGATAAGGACTGGGAGAGATACCTCAGCAAATACAATCATGGGCAAAACAGGCGCAGCTTAGAGATATGATGTGAACTTCCGACTAGCAAATCAGAGCAGGACAAAGAGAAGTAAAATAAGCCCTTTTAAAAAAACCTACCCTCCACCCTCCCTCCTTGTCAGCTCTACCTCCTACCCAGATGGCACAAGGAAGCAGGGAAAGGGGATTAAGGTCAGTTCATCATCCATGGCTTCTCCCACTGCTCAGGGAGAGGAGTCATTCCCCTGTTGCTCTGTAGGGTCCCTCCCACAAGACAGTTCACTGAGAGCTTCTCCAACATGGCTCCATCTCATGAGCAACAGCTCCCTGCAGCCTGCTGCAACCTGAGTCCATCCCACAGGCAACAGTCCCCCCAAAACTGCTGCAGCCTGGGTCACTCTTCCATGGGGTGCAGTCCTCCAAGGACAGGCTGCTCCAGCCTGGCAGCAGGGGCCCTCTTTCCACTGGCCTCCTACAGGGTCACAGCCTCCTCCAAGGTACCCCCCTACTCCAGTGTGGGTCTCCTCCATGTGCTGCAGATGGATCTCTGCATCCCTGAGATCCTCCATGTGCTGCAGGGGCACAGCTGCTTCACCATGGGCTGCACCAGGGGCTGCAGGGGTATCTCAGCTCTGGTGTCTGCTGGAGCACCTCCTGTCCTCCTTCTGCACTGACCTTGGTGCCTGCAGAGTTGTTCCTCTCACATAGTCTCACCCCAGCTCTCTCTGGCCACAATTACAACTGTACAACAATTTTGTTTTGATTTCTTCTTAAATCTGTAATCACAGAGGCACTACCACCATTTCTAATTGACCCAGCCTTGGTCAGCAGTGAATCCATCTTTGATGCTACCAGGGACTGCTGGACATGAGGGAAGCTTCTGGCAGCTTCTCATAGAAGCCACTCATATAGCCTCTTCTGCTACCAAAAACCCAGACTGTGCAAAACAAAAAACACACAAGGGCACCAGCAAGGGTTTGCAAGCTGAATTCCACTTCAGGTGCGTGGTGGTGGCCTCCCCTAGCACAGCCTAGTAGGAGGCAAGGGCAGCTGGAGCAGCTGCATCTTACTGGTGCTAGGGTGGTGCTGCCCACCACGGAAGCATTTTGAGGGCTTTTCTTTGGCAGCAGTGTGGCTCTATAGAGCTTATTCGTTGCTGAAAAATTTCTTGGGATGATGGCATGTGGAAAGGAGTGATGTTGTCCCCCAAAAGGAATGATATTGGTGTCTACTCTGTGATGAGAACTGAGGCATGGCAAAGGGCAATGAATAGAAAGTCCACTTCAAAGGTGTACTTCTGATCTGAACTACAATGCTCTTATTAATCCAGACATTTGAGTGGCAATGCACTACAGGGATGGAGCTAAGATACAGGACTCGTAAATCTGTTATGACATAGATATTCAAGTTCTCCTCTGGGAGATGTATAATATTATTCAGCCAGTGGCTTGTAGTTTATCTGGCCAATCAGATCTATGCTAATGCTAGCCCTTAGTACAAAAAACCCTTCTCTAAATCCAAGAGGTTTTTTGCACACAACCTTCATTTGAAAACACATGTGAGGTCTCTTTAGCTGTGTGATTTGCAGTAGTGATTTTGTAGTTTGATGAATGTGAGGAAGTAACAGAGAACAGCTTTTATTATACTAGATAGAGATGGGGATACTTCTAGGCACACAGAATTTGAGAAAGGCTTTTATGTTTAAAACATTTAACACTGCTGCAGAGGCATTAAGAGGAAAGGAAATACCAAACGGCACTGTTGAAACACATATAAACTGGATATGGGGACAAGAGAGTAAGTCATGGAAAAAAATCTACCTTTTCATTTGCCGAAAATGAACTTTATTCTCCACTCCAGCTATTCTCTTGCAGACTAATTTCTGTCTAGAAACTTCTTACCCAGCACCAAAAAAATATCTGTATATTGCTGCTGCCATCTCTTAAAACAAGTTTTATGACTGTTCTGCCCATGATGTTAAGTCAAGTCTCCTGAGTTATTCAAAATCTAAACAGATTTTAGCTGCATTTGGTTTCCCTGCATCATGATGTAGGGAAAACACATTCTATCTGGGCGTGGTGCTTGTGTCAGGAATCTTTGCAAGTAGATACTGTATGTAGAAAGTTAAGGGTAATCCTGAAACACTTCATGTGCTGTGGAAAGTATTTAATTCTCTTCAAACAGGAAACATCACCAGGCTAAAATAACTGTTCCTTTTATGCAAAACTTTTGTTTCCAAATCCTTGCTATAAAACCAATATGCAGATGTGTTTCTAAGAAAAGAAACCATGTATCTTAAAACTGATTTTCAATGTTCCTGTTAACTTTATGTCTCACTTCCTTTATTATTAGATTTTTTTTTATTTTTTTTTTGCTATGTGAATTCAAGCCGATGTTGGCCAGTGGATTATGCTATTTTAAGCAGTGGTAAATTACATCTGTGAAATTTGTGCTTAGCTGTAAGCATGCGTTCCCATGCTATTCACCTCACTTAAAGCAAAAGAGTAAACCCTGGACTGCCTGGGGCCATAGGGCTCATGTGGTTCTGCACTGGCCACTCTTACTTCTCACTAGCAGGTGGAGTTATTTGCACAGTGCTGGATGATGCTTATGTTGTGTGACCATGACTGCTAAGGAGGAAATGAAGTCTGTGTGGAAGCAGCAGAGGAAGCAAAGTCATCTTCACTGCAAGCAAGTAATGGGGAAAAGTGTCAGTGTTTTTATCTGTACTCTCAAGCCAGACAAAAGACGAAGCAGCAGCCATGACATGTTCACACCTCTCATGCTCAGGAGATTTTATAAATTCAGCAGAGACCCTGGCTTGCAAACAGGTCCTGCCTCACCAGAGCTGACTTGCCGGAGTCATCTAGCAGAACAACTCACACCAAAGTTCCTGGCTGCTTTAAGATGATAAGAGCTGTACTGGGGAGCATTGTGCCACAAGGGTCCACCAAATAGATACCCAGATTGCTTTACAATTTCATCAGGTGAAAAAATGATGCTTGGAAATGCTTTTGGAGAAAAAAGAAGATCCCAGCCATCCTGTTCAACTTTGTGCATCCTTTTGCACTTTGCCACCTTTCCTGTCCAGACGTCCCAAAATGTCACTTGGAGAAGATGTGACAGCCTTACCCTCCTTACTTGTCAGTTCCTGTGAGTCTCTGAGGGAGCAGGTCATATGGCCTCTAGACTGACCTGTGTACTCATAAACAGCCACACAACCCTATAGGAATATGCTGATTCTGGGGATCCATTCTTTTCAAGCACTGATTTCAAGCATTGAGGATATGATATTACCCAAATCCCCAGGCTGAGGTAAACAGCAGAAAGCTAACAACTACCTTTTCTGCACAGGATAAAAATGCAAACCATTGTGTTTCTGTAGCACACCTTAATCCTGTTTCTCATTAAAACATTTCCACATGGAAGCAACTTATTTTTATAATGCAAAGGATGACTTTTTAGGCTGATTACTGTAAACTGGTTTTAGTGTTCTTAAGGAATCTGAATCTGCATATTCAGGGACAATATAATCTGGGGTTTTTTAGGGTAATAATTTTTTTACGATTTATTTTTCTTTTAGGTAGCAGTATAAATAATATATCTTATTTACCATTAAAAAACCCTAGCCTTTATCCTTTATCACATCCTTCCTTCTCATTCTCCTCTTTCCAGCAGCATGGGAAATTCACAGGTTTTTCTTCAGGGGCAGTGAAAAGATTAAATAAGTATCAATGACATACCCAGTTTTGAAATGAGTCATGTTTCTGTAGTATCTGTGCCTCCTAGTTCACTGCTCTCAGTTTCATTGTTGGATGAGACCCACAAACTCATCAAATATGTTACTACAATAATAAAGAGGAATTACTGCTAGATGGGCTGGGAGATTTCACTTTATTTAAGTGTTAGTCCTCACCAAGTCTCCCATAACGGAAGTTGTGATAATAGCTTCTGACATTTTCTAGGAATTGAAGGGTTGCAGAAATACTGCACTGTGGAGAACTGGGAAGGAGAGGGAGATGTGCCTCATTTCGCCTTTTAAAAAACCAAACAACCCCCAAAAAAACAAACGAAGAAGAAAAAAGAGAACGCAAACTAAATGTTTAGTATCTTGAACTACTTCTAAGGATCAGTAATCATGTCCAACATAAATCCTTTTAAAATACAAGGGAGTAGCTCTGACAGGGTTTAATACTTCTAACAAAGACAACACTGTGAGTTCTACAGTAGACAGCAGGAGCTTATTTTTAATTATTCAAATATTATAAACACAAGAAAAATCTGTTATGGCCAACACAAACTTTTCCCAAAAAGTGGAAACCAGAACAAAGTACAACTCAATCCAAAGAGACTTGAAAAGAAAGTATATTAATTGCTTAAAGAGAGAGCAACATTTTGAAAAATAATTGAAGTCAAATAGGCCTTATTACTTCGTTGAAGAAAAGCTTTCTGGTTTATATAAATATGTCTGTCAAGATATTTCCTTTCTGGGAATTGTAACACACAGTACTTAAGTAAAATCTAGAGGAAGTTGTGAAGGTTCTGGTCTACCAAGATAAGAAACTTCAGGAATAGTGTAGACAGCTACAGTGAGTAGGTGTGTTGGTAACTGGTATGCAGGGGCCAGATATGCAATTTGAAATCTCAGTAGTTAATCTCATGAGTGTGGATTTTGACTTTGCTACTGCACTTCCATGCCTTAACAGTTATTTTTTTTAGAAGGGAGTATTAATTGTATTTACTTTTATGGGTTCAAAAGCAGATGAAATAATTTGCTTAGAACATTGAATTCCTCATTGATGAAGGTGATGTGGTTTTAGGATTCTAACTGTGAGCACCTGGGCTCAAAAAGTTTGGTCTTAGAAAATGTACTAAACTTGCAGCCTCTTGTATAGAGAACTGAGGCAGGACATGAATTTCCCTGTGTTCATCTGCTCATCACTTGCCATTGTTTCTTCCTCAGCTCCGCTGAAATTAAATCAGAGAGCTACCTGTTCACATGAGATGGGGTTTTCAATTTTGAAGTCATACAGAGAGAAAAAGAATTAATTCAGGACACAAGTAACCAAGAGCCTGAATGGTGTTCGGAAGCATGGTGGAGTTGGCAGTGGGTGGGTGCAGAGGGGTGGCCCTACATCAACTGCAGATTCTCTCTAGTTTGCAGAATGGTTTGTGGCATTGGGATGGGTGAAGGTTGAGGAGAAAGATTGTCATCACATTCCCTGTCAGATGATTGCTCCCTGGGAACTCCTAGCACTGAAAAAGCCCTTGCACCCTTGATATCATGATGTCAGTAGAAGTGTGGGAAATGATGGTACAAATGACTCATACCTGCCTGTATGAGGATTAGAATATTTTTTGAATATTAATATATTCACCTTGTTGAAAATCATCAATTGCAATCTTACTTGCTTTGTTTATGTTGCTTTGCTTTGTGTTAAATTTCTGAAGCAAAGTAAATTCATTATGTCAGTTAAAACAGAGAACTGACACTTCCTTTCAGGATTTACTCAGTGTCTTTGTCACCCTCATTTCTTGGTCTTCCCTCCCATTGCTCCCTGGAAGAACCCAGTGTTCCTCCACAGCTGGGAGGGGGAAAACAGATTAGGGCTAGCCCTAACAAGGGGCAGACTGGACTGGAAGGGATGAGGACCGGCAGGATGTAGCAGTGTGTGGGCACTCTCCTCTCCTGTGAGCAGTTCCTGATCCCCCTTCCTGCCCACAGCCTCAGCCTTGCTGCTGCTCTGCCTGCCCCATCATGGCCACCTCTGTAACATCCCCAGGTCTGCTCTCAAGGACAAGCAACAAGGACTAATCCTGAGTGGTTATTTAGAGAGTTATTTCCACAGGCTTTTGTCCTGTTTTGCTTTGGGATTTTCTTCTGGTTTGGGTTTGCTTTGTTTCCCCAATTTAAAAATTAAGCCAGAGCTGATGGAACAAGCCAAACCCATGAACGAAGTGCCTTGAACAGCTGTAGCTTATAGTTGACTGAGCTTTGTGAATAATTTTTTCCAAAATAAAGTCTGGAATAAGCATTCTTCAGTTCTGCTGAACTATCTGCAGCTATTCTTAAATTTCATATGGAGGACAAGGCTTTTGACCCCAGTCCCATAAATCAATGCCAGAAAACTAACTGCATAGATGAAAACTTGTCATTTTTAGTGTTCCCCCCAGAAGTGCAACACAGCTAAGTCCAGCACAACACTGATAAACAAGGTGATGTGAGACTAGCCATGAGAATAGCCACGGCTGTGACCCAGACCTGTGTAGCATGGCACTGGTGTGTGTCTTATGGAAAAATTGATGAAGCCTCTTGGCTTACAATCAGTCCCTTCTTGGAAGGATTTTGCTTCACTGATGCTAAATTTTCCATGGGGATTTGAGAATTCACATCTACTGTTTTATCAATTTCCATTTGAAAATAATGTATATATTTACCTCATCTAACTTCTAGAAAAATACTAACTGGAAGAAATACCAGAGGTTTTCAGCTAGCCAGAGGCATGATACACAGCTCCCCTGGTAACACAATGGCAATGAAATACACATTACTTCAAAATGTTACAAGGGCAAGATGAAGAGAAATGATCTTCTGCATCTCCATCTTACTTCTCTTCAACTTAAGAATCCTTACTTTTTGTTAAAGTAAGAATAAAACAAATGCATATTGGCTTGCAATTTTCTTTTTCCTTTTTATTTGTTCCATAACTATAACTATTCCAGGGTCCCCATGTATAAATGTCTTCTAGATATTGTCTCAATACAAATAATTTCTGTTGCCTCACAGCTGGCCAAAAAGTAATTGAAATCAAATGCTGCTTTATGAGCACCTGTCCATCATCTCTGAGATCTTCTTGGTTTTTCAATAGTTATTTTTTCTTTCAGTTCCCTTTTGTGGATCAATAGCACCTTATAGATAAGCATGTTCATAAAGAGCTGAAATACTGTCTTACCAAAACACGTACATATTCTTACATTTGTCTCTAATTTCACTTTGCCCTCTAGTGCCCATTCTGGATTTTTCCCACACTGCAAAGTACTGTGTTGACTGAAATACATCAAAACAGATTTTTATTTGATGAGGAGATTTTTAAGGACAGTTATGAAATAAGAAGACTTAAAGATATGAAAGGTTCTGAATAATTAGTGGGCCATAAATTAATATATTCCCACTGCAGACAACTTAGGCAATAAAAACTGGAATCCCTCACAAGACAGCAGCTGAAAAATATTCATGCTATTTCCAAATCTAATTAAAAGTAAGACCATTTCAAAAACTATTTTCTGCATTGCAAAAGCCATCCAAGGATATCAGAACAAGAAGGGTAAGTAGGTTGAGTGTGATTTTATTGTACAGGTTTGAAGAGGTACAAAACCCAAACAAGCAACAAAAGTGAGATTTGAAACAGACCCAGGGTGGGTCCATTCCAAGTGCTGTTAGCTATGAAGCAAAGAAATGCATATTTTGTTGAAACATTTGTGGCAGGGTGTCACCAGGTGGAAAAATACTCTGATAATTTACTCTGATTTTTTTGGTCTTCTCTGTTGTTCTGGATCATGGTGAAGTTGCTAGCTGTTTTTATTTCTGGTATTTCAGCTTCATCCAAGGGATCAATGTCTGCCATCTCTTCTTTACCTCACATCCAGGAGTGGTAAAGATGAGAGTATGGACACCCTGAAAAAGAGACCTGTGTCATAGATATGATACCTGAGATCCCATGCACCATCACTGCTGTTCATACCAGTCCATTTTTTGCTTAGATGCACTTTTTATTATCTCCCTTTTCAATTACACTTTTTGGAATGGCTGGAGATCAGAACAAGCTTTAAAGTTGTTCTATATCTGGTGCTTAAACCAACTTCTGAAAATTTCAGCCCTCCAGGACTATCATCACTCTCTTTTGGGATCCACAGATATGTTCTCTCCTCTGTTTCTTTATGCCAGATCCAGAAAGCTGTGCTAAATGTACATCAGGGTGGCCACAGAGGGAGGCCTTTTTTTTTTTTCTTTTTTTTTTTTTTTTTTTTATAGGTGTTGGGATTTGGGATTTTACCAAACTTTTAACTCTATAATTTGGGTAAAAGAGACTTGATATAGCTCTGTTCCCCTCACAAATGATTAGGGAAAGCACAGCGTTTGAAATGGAGTTACCCAGGGACAGTTTCCCAAGGGTAAAATCCAGGCCCAGTTTTATTGCAAGCTGTTTCAAGGAATTTGATTATATTGTAATTATTGTGGTTTGGAGGGGAAATTAATTGGAGTGCTATACATCTATGTGCTTCAATTTGTGAATAAAATGAAAGAGGCACATTTCATGCAGCAGTAAACACAGCACTGGATGGTGATGTTTGAGGTTGCAGTAGCCAGGATGAATACACCCATGGGCAAGTAGAATATACCTCAGGCAGATGTGACTTTAGGGTACTTTTACACAGAAAAGTTACTTCAAATAGTCTTACAAAAAAGTTAAAATTAATTGGAAAAACTACAGGAAGGAATAAAACCCTTGCCCCCCAAAAGTTAAAGGCAATGAATTTCAATTAAAAGTAACACTGCCCAATTGGGAAGTTACTTCAGAAGCCATAACTACTGTGAAAAATGTAACATGTAGACAAATCTTTCTATAATTATTTTACATCTTTGAACAAAGCAAATGTTAGAATTACTCAAATGTAAAAAAATAATTATTTGCTTGGAAAAGAGGATACGAGCTTCCAAAGAAAAATGCTTATTCTCAACCTAAGTCAGGACCACTTTAATAAGCAGTGATACTTTATCTTCAATGCAGCCTGAATCAGTACAAATCCAGCAATTCATGTAAGGCATGTGATATATAGCTTATTCACAAATATGTGATTCTCTAGTTGTAGGTGAAATAGAAATGGCAAGTAGCTGCATGTTTTCTCAGCAGAAAACAGCATAAGATGTCACTATCTGTCAAAGGCTGCAATGTCTTCCTAGGGAGTAACCCTCACTGAAAATTCTTATAAATTAATTTACAGTTAGAATAGACAACTTGCTTACCAGGGAAACAAATTACATTACATTGAATAATGCATTACATTTGCAAAATTAAATTTCAGAAGCATAATTATTTAAATACAATAGAAATTAACTAAAGCACTGCCACAAGATAGATCATAGAACAAATAATAAATGTTATTTATAATATTTGCCTATAAATATTATAAATTATGTGATGTCAACATCTTTGTACCTTAGTTTTTAAGCTTCCTTGTCACCTTATCAATCAGTTGGAGACATCTCCTCATTTCTGCACGGCTGATCTCCCAAGAGCACAGGTCGTGTTGTTTGTCTTTAAGAAAACAGTCTATTTTTTGGAAGTACTTTTTCAATTTCAGCCTGCCGACTTCTTTACTCTGATGGTGTTGGGTGTGCTTTTTGATTACACATGCCTCCAATTGCTCAATTTGCAGATAAAGTCCATTTTGGAACTGATCCAAAGCTGTTCTATCCCAAGCACCTAGAGTCAGATTTTTGCTAAAGATATAGAAGATATGTTGGAAGACTTCTTCAATGGCAACTCCGACAGACTCTTTCTGCCTGGGCTGCAGAACTTGTGTAGGAAATCTGAAGGACATTTTCTCTCTTAGACATTGCTGAGGAAACTTCTTTCCCATTTTTTCCAGGAGTCGCAGGCTGTTCTTGATTACTTGTCTTTGCTGCAAGGGGAGGTGGTTGCACTGAAGACTGGAGGTGATGGTGGTGCTTGACAGTATGAGGCCAATTTGTATCAAGCCAAAAGCATTCATGATAAGGACAAGCTCTAATGTTCCTTCTTTCCTGTGTATAAATTCTGAGTGTAATGCTGGGTGCTTTGAAGTTTTTTGTAGACTCCCATTTCTTCAAAATCTTGACATTTAATGATTCTGTAGGAGAAGTTTTCTTTCATCATTTGTTGGTTTTTAAGGTTTTCCCCCGTGTATGCTTTTGACAACACTTTCATTTTCTGCTTTATGACTTCATAGTCCTTTTTTTTTCTTGTTTTGCTGCTTTCTTTTTATTTCAGCTGGATATTAGATTATAATATGTGTGTATATATATATTAGATTATTTATTCTTTCTACTACTAAAATTCTATAGGATGTAAAATGAGAATTCAAAATAAAGAGTTACAGAAACAATTGTTTTCTTAATATTCTAGCAGTGGAAGAACATGCTGAAATAAAGTAATATTTTTAATGATGGGTCAGGGACCTGTTGAATACTTATGCCATCTTGTCTCCTATAGCATAATTTGTACTGCCAAGATTCCATTAATCTTTCTCTACCTATATTCTTTCAGGAAAAATACATTTTTTTTCTCCTCACTTTTATTTCTTATTTCTTGTAGATATGTATCATTAGAACATGTGTGTCTGTGTCTGTGTCTGTGTCTGTGTGTGTCTCTGTGTCTCTGTGTCTCTGCGTGTCTCTGTGTGTGTATAAAATGTGGTTTTGATACATAAACACTGCTAATTAAATGAAGCCTTGGTCTCACTTAAACACTATAAATGCCTTGCAAATACAAACACACTAGCAAGGGAAGAAGTTAGGTACTTGGATGAAATACTCTTTTTCCCTTATATGAGTAACTGAGCAATAATTAATATCAATGCCAATGAGTACAGGTCTGAATTCTGACAATAAATGGAAAAAGAATGAGTAGGGATGACAGAAAATACAATTCAGCCATTTGCTTTCCCATGCCATATAATAGAGATGGTTATGAATACCACAGTACTTTGGGATATCTGACCCCTGTTTTTGATTGTATTTTGGTGAAAGCTAGCCTTAAGCTGCCATTTTGTTGTCCCGCCTGTCACCTGTGAATATATATGTGATTAGAAAGGCAATAGTCTGTAACAGTCTCTACTGTCTGGATGAAGAGGTCAGACAAACTGCTTTTTTTTTTAGTCTGAGACCTCACTGTGTATTTTTTATAAAAAAGTATAGAAGACTGGCAGAAAATAAATCCCCTTGGTTCCCAGCTGGTCCCCAAAGAACAGAGGGGCAAGCTGCAAATGAGCTTAATTTCTGATTAGAACCAATTTGTCACTCTAAGTCCAGTCACATCCAGTGAGATCCCAGAGCCAACAATGGTGTGGGTTACACCATAAGTCTGGTCTCATTTGCAATCTCAGACTCACAAATAGTGCAGTTTAATGATGCAGCACAGTCTGGTCAATTTGAATAACAACTTTCAGGAACCCAGATTCACCAATAGTTCAGTTTATTGGGGCATGAAGTTATAGCATCTGATTAGATTTCCAGAGGCAGATTCACTAGACATAAAAAAAAGTGTGCAGTGCTATGTGCAAGAGTTCCCAGGTGCACTCTGACACATTCAGGGTTTAAATCTTGCCAAAGAGGCATCCCTGCTTTGGGGAGGAGAGAGGACCAAGCCCATTGACTTGTCAGCAAGGTGCTCCTGTGAAAGATTTCAAACACCACTTTACACATATGGGGGAAGTGAAAGATAGACTGCAGCCAAATCCTGCCAGCCTGAATGTGGAGAGGGGGCAGCCAGTTCATCTGTTAACGAAGGATACGGAGAGAGATTACAAAAGCTGTGGGTCTTGTGCAAGTGTGGAACACAACATAATAGGGACACCTTGGTGTCGGTCCATTTTTCACCTAGCCAATTGCAGAACTATGGGCCAGCTATGATCCTCCTGATGACCTGTCACCCTATCAGCAAGCCATCCTGCCCACAATTATCCCTTCTTGACATATCTCATGGCTCTAGGCCTCATTCTTAGAGCATTTATGTTCTCTTGTTGCACCCACTGCTATGTGGTTGGTAGTCACCAGACTTCATTCCCAGTCTGGTAGTCACTCCAAGCAGATTGCTGATACTCTTTCAGAGCATCCTTTTTGTTCAGCATGTAGGTATTTGGGTTGCTTATGTGAACTTGGACTGGATGTACTGCCAGTGTGAGGAAAAGCGTATCCCCTATCACTCTGACAACAAAGAGTAACAACAGTCAGAGTGGGATACAAGAAGTGCAACATGAGATAAAATATTTTCACTTACTGGGAATATTTATCACTTTGGAAAAATGGCTTGAAGTGCATCAGATATCAGTGAAAAACATATGTATTTCAAGAAAATTATTCCCTAATGCTCCAATAATTTCCATAAATTATACACTAGTATTTTTCCAAATCTTTAATCATTATATGAGTTTAATCCTTCTAGTGATCTAAACAGATAAACTTTGTCATATTTATTATGTCTCGTAGACACACAAGTTCTTTTTTTCCTCTTGCAAAATAGTTCTGTCCAGGTTTCCTTCTTAGTGAAGAGCTGAGGACACCATACTGAGTGTCACAGAGGAAAAAATAGGAGATGGTCTCTTTGTTATTTCTTAAGAAGTAATGGGGTAGGTCCAGGTGTCTTATTCTCTTAATGTGTTGTCGACACTTTCTCACAGAACACTTACATTTTACTTAGTCCACCAGGGTTTGGTTTCTGTTTGGTTTTGTTTGTGTGTATATGTTTGTCTAATAACAATAAATTGTTCCTTCACAGTCAGCCAGCTTCTTGATTATTGCACTAAGCAAAGGGTGGTAGTGATATTGCATGATTCAGGACACAACCTACTCTAACCATCTACCTTTACTGCTTCATTCAGGAGCAACAATTAATTTAAAGTAAGGACTGCAGGGAGTAACTGAGTGATATGGAGCTGGAGCATAAATTGCTGTTTATTTCTCTGCCTGAGGGTGAAGCACAGACCAACCACTCTAAGCTAGAATGAAATGAGGAAAACAGTTGACAAAACACAGCTGTGTCTCCAAGTAGCCCTAACAGATCATTATTTTGGAAAGGTTATCTAGTCTTCAATTCTCAAAAAAGATATGCTCCTAAAAGATCGCCTAGCTATACATATATATTCATTACAGGAAGACTAATGCTAAATATATGCACAATTTTGTCTTTCTAACATCTTTAAAATGCTGTAAGTTACTTCTCTAATGGAAAATTTTCATTATATTTTGTAAGGTAATCGAAGAACGAAATGAATATTTGCTAACCATGGGTTCTTTTGTCTCAGGCACCAAGGCAAGTGGAAAGTCAAAATTCAACGTGTGTATAGGATGGCAAATGAGGCATTGAGACAGAACATTCCTACAAAATGGTCATCTTTTGACCTCTTATAACTGCCAGTTTAATTTTCTCTAGATATGAATTTCTTTTATTCATTCAGTCAAAACACACTGATTTTAAAAAGTCAGTGTGTGCCAAAGGTGTTCGAGTAGGTTTGGCTTAGCACAAGACAGCTTCCTCCCCATCTAGCTTGACACTGTTCAAAGAAAATGTTTTTCTCCCTTATGCTTTCCATGTGTGTCAATCTTCTCTATTATAGGCGATAGAGTGGCTTGGATTGGGAGGGATCTTGTAAACCCAGTGAGGAGCACCAGAGGGAGCTGGGGGTGTTTAGAAGGAGGTGGGAGAAGATACATGGGGTATATCTCAAGGGTGATCTTACTGCTCTCTACCACTGCCTGAAAGGAGGTTGTAGCCAGGCGGGGGTCAGTTTTTTCTAGGGACAGGACAAGAGGACACACCACCTTAGGTTCAGGTTGGACATCAGGAAGAATTTCTTCCTGGAAAAGGTTGTTAAGCATTGGAATGGACTGCTCAGGGAGGTGGTAAAATCACCGTCCTTGGAGGTGTTCAAGAAATAACTGGATGGTGACCTTGGTGCCATGCTCTAGGTGATAAGGTAGTGTTTGGTCCAAGGTTGGACTCAACAATCTCAGAGGTATTTTCCTATGTAATTGATTCTGTGATCCTGTGATCATCTAGTTTCAACCTTCCTGCCATGGGCAGGAACACTCTCCACTTCACTAGGTTGCTCAGTGCTCCATCCAGCCTGGCCTTGAACACTGACAGAGATATGCCATCCACAGTTTCTCTGGGCAGCCTGTGCCAGTGCCTCACAACCCCATGGTAAAGAATTTATTCCTAATATCTAATCTAAAATTGCACTCCTTCAACTTAAAGACATTGCCCCTTGTCCTACTACTGCATATCCTAGTCAAAAGTCCCTCTTCAGCTTTTCTGTAGACTCCCTTTAGGTACAGGAGAGTGCTGTACAGTCACCCCAAAGTCTTCTCCAGGCTGATGACCAACCACAGCTGCCTCAGCCTTTCATCATATGAGAGTTGCTCCATCCCTCTAATCATCTTGGTGGCCTCCTCTGGAGATGATGAGGAGGAGACCTCTCTTCCAGCAGGTCCATATCCTTCCTTTGCTGGGACACCAGAGCTGGCTGTAGCCCTGCAGGTGGGGTCTCACCAGAGCAGAGCAGAGGGGCAGAATCCCCTCCCTCACCTTGCTGACTATGCTGCTTTGGATGCAGCCCAGGACACATTTGGCTTTCCAGGCTGCTGGAAAGCGCATACTATTACCTCATGTTCAAGTTTTCAGCCATGAGAACCCACAAATCCTCCTCTGCCAGGATACTCTCTACGAGTTCACTTTCCACTCTATACGCATGTCTGGGATTGTCCTGGTCCACGTGCAGCAGCTTGCACTTAGACTTGTTGGACTATGTGGGGTTCTTGTGGGCCCACTTCTCAGGTTTGTCCTGGTTCCTCTGGATGGCATCCCATCCTTTTGCTTTTGTGTCACATGCAGCACTCAGTTTCATGTCATCTGCAAACCTGCTGAGCAGCACTTGATCCTGTCTATGTAATTTATAAAGATCCTGTCTTCCAGCTCAGAGGGTCGAGTACCCAGAGGGGGCAACTGCTCCTACTGTTCAAGACTGAGGCAAAAAAGGCATTCAGTAGCTCAGCCTTTTCCTCATCACTTGTTCCCCCATGAATCTAACAAAGTCCCGCCTCTTCGTCCTGGTGGAGGTGGACGATCCCTGGGTGAGTGGGGGCCAGGAAGCGGGAGAGGGAGCAGCGGCACCACGTCCCGCCCGCCGGTGCTGATGCCCGCGCCCCCCGGGCTGGGAGCCGGGCGGATCCGGGGATATCCCGCAGTGCTTCCAGCGCCTCCCGCCGTCCGCTGCTGGGCTGGAGCACCCCGTGCGCCGCAACAGCCCCGGTGCGCACCGAGCTCAAACAGCTTCTCTAGGAGAGCGAGCCACACCTCAGCTCCGTTGCACCGCATTTAAATCGATTTTTTTTTCATGCATTCTGTATATCACGTGTTTGTATTGTATTGGTACCTTCTTTATCAATGATCTGGAAAGGGATCAAGTGCCCCCTCGGTCAGTTTGTGGGTGACGCCAAGTTGGGCATGAGAGTTGATCTTCTCGAGGGTAGAAAGGCTCTGTCGAGGGCTGTGGACAGGCTGGATTGATGGACCAAGGCCAATGGTACGAGGTTTAACATGATCAAGTGCCAGGACTGCCCGAGTGAATGCCCTTCATGTTGGGTCACAACAAGCACAAGCAGTGCTGCAGGCTGGGGACAGAGTGGCTGGAAAGCTGTCCAGCAGATAAGGACCTGGGGGTGCACAGCAGCTGCACAGGAGGCAGTGTGTGCCCAGGTGGCCAAGGCAGCCAATGTCATCCTGGCCTGTATTAGCAATTGTCTGTCCAGTAGGACCAATGCAGGGATTGTCTCACTGTCCTTGTCACTGGAACTGAAGTGCTCAATTCTGGGCCCCCCCACTACAGGACAGACACTGAGGTGGTGGAGAACATCCAAAGGAGGGGAAGGGTCTGGAGCACAAGTCCTGCGAGAAGCAGCTGGCGGTGTTTAGTCTGGAGAAAAGGATCCTCAGGGGCTCTCTACAAGGTAGTGAGGTGGGGAGCAGGAAGGAGCACTGATCCACAAGGATCAGTGAGTCCACCTCCAGGACCTGTACAGTACCATCCCCAAGAGTCATACCATGTGCCTGAGAGCACAGTCCAAACACTTCTTGCAATCTGTCAGGCTGGTGCTGTGACCACTGCCCTGGGGGGCTGTTCCAGTCAGTGCTGAACCACCCTCTGGGTGAAGAACATTCTCCTAACATACATACTGTTTAGGGTTGAAAGGCACCTTATTTTTATAAGACCACTGGAAAACCATCTGTCATATTGTATGTAAATTTTTCTCTATGACACTTTCAAGAATTCAGGGTAAAGAACAGAAATGGTGAGGCAAAACTTCATATTCTAAGAGATAAGTCCCTTGCAGAAATTCCATAGTTTTGCACCAGTTTTAAATCACAGCAAATTTTAAAATGGTGTTCAGAACTGTGTGGAGCACATCAATAGTGATGTTTCCCAGTTACTTGAACAGGAGAGGAGACCTGGAACTGCAGCAGTGTACTCATGGAGTCAGCAATTCTGGACTGATACTGTTGGGAAAAAAAATGAAATACACAAGGTTTGTCCAGAATATATACTTTATTATTTGCGGTCTGTGTAAATTTTAATACGTGACTGAATTTTCTACACAATTTTCTCTGTTTTTTTCCAACCACCCAGTCAATTGCACCTTTAATATGTACAGTCAGTATTTATGAATATTGCATATGCATCTATGAACTTAGAAAAATAACATGCAAGGAAAACTGTTACCATGAAACTGATAAAAAATAAAGATAGGTAAAACAGTCAATCCCCTTTTTAGTGTGTTATGGCTTTGCACCAAGTATCCGATGTCAAAACAAACAGCTTCAGATGCTTCTTGTTAAAGGCACTTCAAATACACTTTCACATTTAGTTCTATTGCATTAGGAAGTGTATCTCTGGGATCATACTTTCATAACACAGCAGAACATTCCAAAAAGGCAGCATTAATAAAAAGGAAAAAGGGGGGTTTATATTAAAATATGAAAATGCCAAGAATTAACACAAACTTTAAGGATTTGGTCCTTATAAAACAGGCAACAGCATTCAGGCAATAGTGATTTCTTTTTGCAGACGCTGACAAAATAATATCCCCAAAAAATGAACTCTTCCAGTTCCAGTGTATAGATATGTCTGAGTTGAGTAGCATACCCTCTAACACCACCCCCAGGAAAAACACAGCTTTTCAAGACTAACTACTGTTCCACTTCAGCTGCAAAGGAAGAAGCCTCAGAAGAGTGTTAGACATGGACATGCTAGCAAGCCTACAACTCCGTGTCTCTGTATCTGGATGGCTGTCCATAATAGCCCTTCTTAGAGTGGTCTGCCAGCTGCCGGCGGTACTCCTCCTCCTCCTCCTCTGCATCGCTGCCATAACTGACACGGTTCTCCAGGTAGGGTCTAACAGGGGGCTTCTGGGGCTCTGGAGGCCTGGAGCTAACACAGCAGAATGTGGAAAGAGAAAGAGATCATGTCCACTCCCATTACGAAGAACTGAAAAATAGTTGTGCTTAATATCTGCTTTTTTACCATACAGCATAGAAAGGCAGGTGGAGCAAATTAAACCTCTTCTAGCCAACAAAAAGCTGCATGACTATGGTAAATCTGTCTGGAGAGGCATCTTATTTCCATCAAGCTGGAGGATGATGCTCAGATTTAATGTGCTCAA
Source organism: Certhia americana (assembly GCA_018697195.1). NCBI lineage: Eukaryota > Metazoa > Chordata > Aves > Passeriformes > Certhiidae > Certhia > Certhia americana. The sequence continues at coordinate 33,357,300 of CM031878.1, forward strand.
CCTACCTGGAAAAATGCCATATTTAAAATTGTAAACATCCCTGCACACACAGAGACATAAGTATCTTTACAGTACTCTATTCCCTGAGCAGAGAGGTTTTCAGCCTTGCTACTACCCCAACTGACATCTCCTGTAATTAGTTTTGCAAAGAATTTTTTTCTATGCCTCCTTCTTTTGCATCCTCAGTCTTCTGTCTCAAAGTCCAAAGACTTCTGATGTGACATTTTTTAAATTGGCAGCCTTTTCACTCAAGGTTCTCACTATGGCTCTTAGCCTTAAAGGTGGGCAGAAATCACCCACACATTTGCTTTTTATATACTGTGGCGCTACACATTTGATGTGACATTAAACAGACACTGAAAAATAGACTCTGCCAAGGCAGGGTATTTTCTCAGTTTCAAACCCCATGATTTTTGCAACCTAAACTCTGGAAATGCAAGATAGTATTCTCCTTATGTCTTTCTCCACGGGCTCAAATACTCCTTTCTAGGCAAATCAATAACACACCTATAAAAATCCAACAACAGTGATTTCTACATGTAAGCAAACACTCTGCAAATGTGTTGAAAGATTTATTTTCATTACTTTTTAAAGCTTCCTATATCTTTATAAAGCTTGCTATATAAAAAATATGTGCTTTTCTGAACCCATCAAAAATCCAGAAAATATCAGTTTTCCATCTTTGCATTTTAGATTATTTACAGTGACATCAAAGCATTTGATTCACTAGGAAAAAAAAAGTTCCATTTCTATTGGCTGTGGCTAAGATGTAAGAAAAAATTAAGAGTCCTGAAGAGCAGAAAACAAAATCCATCACGCAGTGTGTTTGCTGTTGAATAGATGTCAAGTCCTAGAAACGTGCATTGTTTAGGGTAAGATGACACAGTGGTCAACCCATCCAGAACTTACTGAATTTTAATGAAAGACAACTACTTTCATGAGGTTTGATGGGTTACCTGTATCAACGTTCATCCTTAGTTTACCTAGCCACCCTACATATCTGTAAAGAATAAGCATTTAAGTAATTGTTATTAAAACAGTAAATACTTGTTAGGATAGATTAACAGTCATCAAGTACCTAGCATAGGTATAATGGACATCAGAGGGCAGGAATGCAGGCAAGCTTCTACTTCTAATACTGATTGGGACAAAAAGCTGGCTCTACAAATATTTCAGTGAAATAATATAGTGTTTCTTCCTAGATGACTCAAATACTATAGATGAACTTACTATAAGTGAACTAAAAGGAAATAAAAAGGCCTGAAACGAGTTCACTGAAGAGTTTGCTAAGATTCTGCCCCACCTTTATGATAATCCTTGAGGCACTACAACAAAATTATATACCAAGGCAGGATGATTTGTATGAACAAAACCTGGGAAAATCCATTTTCCTCCTGCCAGCAAAGTCAAGAATAGAGACAGAATGCTTGGAATTGGATACACCTTACCTCATTGGCTGGGGCCAGCTCTGTTCTGACTTCTGTGTTTTGACAGGGACAGCATAAATATCTGGATGCTTCTGGGCTATTTCAAGCTGAAAGTAGAAGAAAATAATTGTTCTTTTCAACTCTTCCATTAGGGAACCTCTATTAGAATGTAGCAGGTCACTGCTACATCTGAAACATTTAAAGCACAAATTGGTAACATCCTATTGATATTCCTACAATTATACAATCTTTTGCTAGAGTAGTAATTCAAAGCACACTTGAGAGCAAAGGATTTCCAAAAGCAACAGGATTATAAGAAGTTAGGTTTTTATAGTTACAACAGGAAACCTTAAAATATGACCTTTTTTTATACACAAATACACACAGCGAGTGAGAGTATGGTCTCTGAGTGTGGTTTCCCAAACTTCTTCCTCCAAAAGCAACACAATGCAAAGGGCATGATTTTGGTTTTCAGGATCTGGCTATTCTATAAGCCGCAAAGCACAGGAGGGGGAAAGCCTCTCTTATCTCTTCATACCCTGGCATTCTGGGCCTCTTGCAGCTCTTGCATTCTTTGCATCCTTGCCTTGTGATCCATCTCCTCAAATATTTTTACTTTCCTCAGTACTGATTTTGGAGTATTTTCTTGTTCACTTCCTTCCTCTTCCAACTTTGCCTCCTCCTCCTCCTCTGCAGGCAGCACTGCTGGCTGAGAGTTTCTCAGAATGGGACGTCCAAAGGCAGGTTTCACAGAAACAGGTGGTGGTGCTGCTTTAGTTGATACAGTTGAAGTCTCACTGCTGGCAGCAACATTACTCAATTTGGAGTCATAGTTCTTGGGGAAGTCATATGGATCCTCTTTGGTTTGTAACTTTCCCTGCAAGTATAAAACCCACGAAGTTTACATCAGCAACTGTATAATTTTAGTTTCAAAATAAGGCTTTAACCTGAAAGTAATCACTTTGCCTATGTAATTAACAGGGTCAATTTTCATATGATGTAACACTTCAAAGATAATTGAACTGCTGCAACATTCTGGGCATATGCTCACAGGCTACACATCAGTCTACAGAAGACCAGAATATTTAGACTTTTTAGACATTTGTCTGTCCTATTTGTTAAGGATTACCAGAGCTGTATGGGAGAGAGCACAGCAAAGAGAAAACTGATGTTCCAAATAATTTTTCACTACTGCTTAATATGGAGTGATATGATACTCCATATCATGACCTAAAATTTAGAAGTCTTTTTAGACCAAAAACAGAAGCACAGAACTGTTTTATATTCAGCTTTTTGTTTTCCCTGTGCATGCCCCTCTCTGCCCTAGCTTCATTGTCAAGGCACAATTGGGCTGTATTTTGAATATTTCAAGTATATGATGGCACCAATCCTCACAAAGAAAGGACTTTGGGGTCACATGAATTCAGAAATTTCTAAAACAGACCTTAATGTCCAAACACTGTAATTTTTTCCTCTTATATCAGTCCTGAGCAATGTTTGAACCAACAGTTAACATACACTTCTAGTGATGGTCAGATGGTAGATTCTGATTTTGTGCACCATCAGATATGCTTTTCCTGGTGATTAGCCTACTTTTGATCTTGCTGAGCTAAAGAAGTGCCTCTCAGTTTGCTAGTAGATACAAAAAGGAGTTTCCTTTATTATTTCATAGGGAAATTATATAGTAGAGATTACATGTATTTGCAAAGAACTGTTATCCAGTAAGTCTTCTTTCTGCTTGATCCTATAACACTTTCAGTCTGTGTTCTTTTTCTTTTGTTCTGTTTTTTCCCTCTGTTCACATTTAAAATGTTTTCTTGTCTGTGACTACGTCTGTTGCTCTTTCCAATCTGTCACCCTGGAGAGCTCTCTGGAAAGAGGATGTTTGTATTCAGATTTGTTTCTACAAATTTACCTTAGGTGGTTCAGGCTTGAATGCTGGAGGTGGACTTGGTTCTCTAAGGATCTCCCTGCTACCAGCTTTTCTCAACTGAGCCCTTGGTTCTGGAGCAAACTTTTTTAAACTCTATCAAAGAAAGTAAGAGATAAAAATCATTGTAGTAGCCATTAATTCAATAATTTTTCCTCTCTCTCAAGTTTACAATTTTGGGAACATTAACCAGGAGCCAAAAGACTGCCAGCAATCTGACTACAATCACTGCAAATGTAATTGAAAAGTTCAAGGCCATAAGACATCATCAGGAAATCTATAAATTTAGGCAGAAAAGCAGAGCTATTATTATTTTCCTCTTCACAATGGAGCTCTAGAACAGTATCAGAAGCAAGATAAAGCAGCTGTTTAAAAAAACCCTCTGATATTTAAGCCATACACAGAGGTTCAGTTCAGTCTTATTGAAAAATCCAATCCTCTCACCTCATCATGATGCACAGGTTCAGAGGATCGGCTAACAGATGAAATCCTTGGTTCCTCCAAAGGCTCATCAAGTTCATTGTCAGTGTATGCACCACCTTCTCCATCTGTATCCTCCAGATCACTGATCAGTCGACTGTCACAGCTCAAATAATCAGCACCCATGGCAGTAAGGTATGACATACGATCATCTGCATCATCTTCCATGCCATCCATCTAGAGAAAAGTCAGCAAGAAGTAAGGAACAAAGATAAAATAAATTAGAATTAAAGCCCAGTTAAGAGTCAACATCAGGTGAAACAAGCCCTTAGAAATTACTTCATGGAAATGAAAGAAACTAATACAGAATTGCAACAAAAAGTCCTGTAAAAGTGTATCTTCCATCATCATTCTCCCCTAGCTCAGCATTAGTGATGAAAGCTCCAAAGAGCTACAGAAAGAATAATAAATTTTTTTTGTTACAGACATACATCAACTGACTATTTGTCTAGCCTATTGATCACTGGCAAATGAAATTTTGAACAATTTTTACTGGAAAGAGATACTTTGAGACATCTGCATAGCTTCAGAGAGTATGGACTGACTGCTTACCTTTCCTTCTGATACCCATACTGCCTCTCCTTGCTGTTGCTGAATTGTATCCTTTAGGCTACCATACCAGCTATCGTTGGCTGAATTCAAATTAATGGTTGCTGTAAAAATTGAATGAAAAGGTGTACATATACACAGTAAATGCAATGCAATTCTTTATCCATTCTTTGCTGTTTAACATTGGTTTACATATGTGAGAAAGTTAACAGCCACTTCATTTAGATCATTGACAGAAGCATGGTATTTTTGTTTTATTGTTGGTCCATTCCCAAGCTTATTAAATCACTTATCTTTAATGGCAGCACTCTAGCTTACAATTTCTTCCCCATTAGAATCTGGCAGAACAAGAAACTTTGAAAGAAGGAAGGCATTACTAATGACCGTGCCTTCACACTCTTTTGGTCCCAGCCTACGTAAGTTAATATACAGAGTAATAAGTAGATGTCTCAGGACTTACACAGTCCCATACATTACTCTCTTAGGAAGCAGGTTAAACAAACATTCTTCCTTACCTGTAAAGAGGTGGGAACAAGTTTTCTTCAGTTTGTTTGCTTGCTCATAAAGTTTTCTTGAGCTCTTGTTTGATGTAGAACAGAGTCTTTGTCTCATGGTCTTCACACCCTGCTTACTGTCTGGGTTAAAGAAGACCACAATTGGAAACCACTGAGTGTAATTTAGCAGGTCCACTGCTTTAGGAGTGACATCCAACAGAGCATGTTTGTCCTGTTAACAAGAAAGGCCAGTCAACGTAGTGCATGTAGGAACAAGTGGACGCGACTGGAACATAGGATCCTAAAAAAACCAGGATATTTGTGTCCAACTTGTGCTCTTGTGAAATGTTCCCACAGTTATATCGTATTTAGAATGTTAAGTGCAAGTAGAGCACTGCATGACCATAAAGCCTCCAGCAAATTTAGGAAGCACATAGTAAAACAGATTCTCCTCTGTCCAAATTTAGAATGGACTTGAGAAGGAAAATGTAATTTCTAATATCAGTTTCAAAGCTATAAAAATTACCAAAATTGCTGTTGAACAACTTTGAAACAGCTTTATCATTAAGGTTATTACAGAAATAGATGCAGTGAAAATTGGAGTACCCTGAAAGTTCTAGAAGCAAACAAATCAAACACCTCTGATCATAAGCAATTTTCAGAGGAATGCCCTACCTGTTCAATGATTTGCCTCACAGTGTTCAAGCGCACTACTCCAGTTGACTTCTCCGAACCTGCATCTCTGGGTTCTGTCTCTGCAAAGACAACACTTTAGCTTATCCAGAATGGCCAGGCAGCTGTGATTATTAAGTTATCCATTCTCATTTAAAGATGAAAAATACACTAAGAAGGCAACTTACTTGCTGTCTGGTACAGGTGAGGCAAATCATTTGACAGCTTCTCCATAGCAACATCTGCAATAGGGCCAAATATCACCACAGGTCTCTTAAAACCAGCTGAAAGAAAAAATAATTGGGAGAAAAGAGAAATCCAGTCAGACTGCTTTTATACATAAAAGATAAGACACTCACTTACTATGCAAAGTTAAGAATTAAGTTGAAGTTATTACAAATATATTTTTAAAATACATTATTATATATTTAAAAAAAAATATTTCTCATATTGTGAAACAGCATAATAGAGACAACTACTACTAGCTGAGAAAGCAAGAGACTGTTTTGACTCATTGATTCAAATATTCCTTCTACTGGAATTGTATTTAGAATATTCTACATCTGGAAATGTAGAGACCTTCATTTATCTTTTCATCCATCAAAATTCCATGAACCCTCACACAGTGGGTTTTGTGTGAATAAAGATACAAATGATAAACCTACTGCAGTGCACCTTGAAGAAACAAAGAAAAATAAAACTATATTTCTGCTCATGTTGAAGCAAGTGAAAACATAGTCCTCAGAGTTAAATGGGGAATGTCATTACCCCAAGTCTTTATCCTGGCATCTGGGATCTCCTTTAAAATACCCTTAGCTGTTTGTTTTGTTTCAGAATACTGTCATGTGCTACTACCCAGAAAATCAGCTTGATCTGCTCACCACTAGTAACATAGCTAGTTTACAGTCATGGAGATAGACCACATGAGCCATGATTATATTTGGACTCCTGAAAATACTTCGGTTCTGTTTGCTCTGAAGCTACTCTTGAAGTACTATTTATGAAGACTGAGGTTGACCTCAGGCATGTGGATTGTACTTTCAGAGCTAGCCAAGAAGAATATGAGGAAACAAGGAAAGCCCTGCTGTTTCATCCCTTTTTCATTTTAAATCTCAAAACTGCCAGGTGTAATTTGGAGGAAAGAGAGAACAACAGCAGTTTAAAAGGGTAAAAAAGCTTTCTAACAGAATAATTAGTAGCATCCAGAAATCTCCATTCTGAGAAAAATCCCTTCCTGGTTTTCTAATTTAACATCATTAGAAGTAGTCAGAAATTCCTTTCTAAGCTGACCAAACATCTGGATGCTAAAGCAGCCAGCAATAAATGGGCAGCCAGCTCAAAGCAGTCTCACCTACCTTCACGCAACTGAACACGCTCGTAGGCTGGGAATTTTGTGCTCACAGATACAATAGCTGTCAGATCTTCACGACTCTTCCTCAGATTCTTCTTTGCTCCAGATCGCTGGCCACGTGTTCTCCAGAAATCTGCCCTATCACTTGAGCCATCTTTTTGGGCATTTTGAACACTGGCCATCTGTTCAGCTCTGACAAGAGAAAGCAGGGAGACAAAGAGGGCAAGGGTGCTTTCACTGATGAACAATGGATTTTGAATTTGCAACAGATAATTTGCAAGATAGATAGGAAGGAGTGAAGGTAAAAGCACACAAGTTCAGGTGTCTTTGCCTTGGAGTAAACACATTGTCAGAAAAATGCTCCAAACTACCACAGCTGCAAGCTGCTGGGAAGGAATGAGTCCTGAGGTCTTAAACCGGTCACTTACAGAAGCATGAACAAAAGAATGCAAATGCAAAGAAGTGGTGAAAGAGGACAACTCAGAACTGAAGGCCTAAGAAATTACTGTCACTATTCTCTTCTCCATTAAGCATCAAAAGTTAAGTCACTACAGAATAGAAACAAAGGCTGGTTTGATCAGATCAATTAACAGAGAGGAGAAAATGTACTTAACAGGAAACAGAGAGGGGAGTCACACAAAAAGCGTATTTTGTAACTTGTGTGTATCATGTAATTGTGAGCTTTTTCTTACATGGTAAAATCACAACTACACTCAAGAACTTAAAAGCTACAGTCTGAAAATTCAGCTACAGTCTGGTTGTGTTTGTAGGGTTTGGAGGAGGGTTTTTTTTGGCTAATTTTAATGGTTTTACACTTTGTGCACATTTGAACACGTATTAATACCTCTCATGAATTTTGATTAGGAAAGCAGATTTAAGCAAAAATGTTGTTGGGGTTCACTCAATATTTCACACAAAAACACAGACTACAACTATCAAAAAACCCCCAACCAAAGCAAAACAAAAGCACTTCAGAATAAATACTTAAAACACTGTCCACGAGGACATATGTAAGAAATTTAAGCACTGAATTCTTCTGAAAGATTGATAATCAGAGTATTCTTGCACAAGGAGTCATGAGCTTCCTAAGGTTTTGTTTTAGTTTTTTGTTTGGTTGGGGTCTTTTGTTTGTTTTGATTTGATTTGGAGAGGGTGGGCAGACAAAGAAGAAGGTTGGGGGAAAAAGCAAAACCCAAACAAAAATAGGACCACCCATTTTCTGGAAGAGGAACTGAAACAGCTACTGCTCAAGGCATGGTTCACTGCTGAGACAGAAGCTCTAGGTCTGTGATGCAAATAATGTACTGGGTATGATCTGGTAGATAAGACCACCCTCTCTCACTGTCTCTTTGCATAATGCCATGGTTCTAAAATATGCAGTTTTTATAGGCACAATTCTTGTGAAAGTGAAGACAAAACCATTTATTCATTCTTGCAGAGGGGAATAAAAAGGAAGAAAGGTATGACATGAAGCAAAAATGACTTGGTGGAGGGAAAAAGTCTTGCTTATAACAATGGGTAGGAAGACATGGTGCCATCTTACCTGCTCTTATTTGGAATGAGACCCTTTTCCAGTTCATTTCCAATTCTCACAGCCAGCCAGTTTCCCAGTTTGCCATCATACAGTGTATCAACAACTCTAAAAATCTCCCCTCTGGTGAATGCTAAGCTCTGTGGTGACTCCTTTTCACACTCAAAGTGACTCCTGATGAAGAATGAATCTCCTCTGCCACAGGCCATGATGTCTCTGTAGACTAAAACAAGACCTCCGTTTTAGTTTGTATCTTTTTCCACTTGAAAGAAAGATTAAACTGTGATTCTAGCAAATACAGCTTTGAAATTCCAAGTGTCTGCTCAGAGAGATGTAAAAACTCAGATCTACATTCCCCTACACACACTTATCCAGAGTGTTCCATATTTGTATGTGCACAGCCCTTACAGCTCCAGGGCAAAAGGCATCTATGGTACTACACTATTGCAGCAGGCTGTTTTGTCTCCCAAAAGGAAAGCAAGAAGCTTTTCTTGCTCCTTAACTGCTCATGAATAAAACTGTCCATTTTCAGCTGACCAAATCCCTTCAGACTGCCAAGGCACAGCAGATCTTCTCCCAGCTGCTACAGACAAAAGCAGAAGAAAAAGCAGTATCTTACCAGTTTTCAGGGTAAGTTACTATTTGCTAATAATAACAGACATGGAGTAGTACTCTGAAAAATATATCACACATGCAGCGTTGTATGTTTGGAATACAGCTATCTTCTCAACTACTGAAAAGGAGATAAACTGAAATGCTATCAAAAATAAGCGTAAGAGAGATTATTTGTGGTTTCACTGACAAAGCACAGCTTAAAAGATTCACAGACATACATACGTTTTTTTCAAAGCACCTACCTTCATATTTGCTTTGAGCCAAAATTGTCACAGTTTCACCTTTGGGAATTTCTAAGAGATACAAAACAGCTTCTTCCCGAACAATGCCTCTGAAGTCTTGAGTGTTTACCTACATACCAAAGACCCCCACAAGAACTGATAAATCAACAATAAAAGGAAAAAACAGATTTTTCTTTCATATAAAAAAAATCTTAAAATATTCTCTTCCCTTTTTATTTTTAAATATATCTATCTATATTTATCTATCTATCTAAAAGTCAATGATTGTCTTTTGTGAATTCCACAGTATTAGCAGTAATCTTCCTGAAATAAAACATTCTGGTTGTACACTGCCAGATTATTTCTTCAACTTTAACAGCCTCAAGAAGCAGCAAGAGAAAAGGTAGAAGGAAATTTACATTAACCTCCCATGTGAATTTTCAGAAAAAAAAGCAGAATTAAGCGATTAATTGGCACAGATGATATAAATCAGAAATTTGAAAAATGGATCACCATAACCTGAAAAAAATGGAGAAAGATGAAAGAAGAAAATTCTGATGGCCCCAATTTTTCCCCCTCCAAGTCTAGGAAGAAACATTGTACAAAATATTTATCATAACATCTTACAGCATTTTTCTTGGTTAATATTTAACTACTCCTTCTACAACATTATAAACAAACTAAAGCTTGGTATACAATTCTTCTTCAAAAACTCATTTCTCTAAGATCCCTCCATCACATATACATGCTTCCAAAGCAATAAATTGATTCCTAAGATCATAATTTCTCCCATATTTCCACAAAGAAGCAAATGAGAGTATACAGAAGTTATCTGCATTTCAGGGACACATACTCATACCTTAAGAATCTGATCTCCTTCCTGCAGTCCCTCCTGATCAGCTGAGGTACCTTCTTGAATTCCAGCAATAAATATCCCTACGTCATTTCCACCAGCCAGTCGTAGACCCACGCTGTCCCCCTTCTTGAATCTTACCATTTTTGTATTAGGACTACAAGATTTACAAACAGATAAAGAAAGTAAGGCCAGATATCAAGTATATAACAATATTAGGAAGAAAAAAATATATAACCCCTCAGCAGTATCATATTAATAATATTCTTAGCTCCTTTCTTTCACTATATAGGCTGTATTTACTGAGATAAAACTTCAGTGAAGGAAGGAAGCAGAGAATTTACATTTTTCAGAGTGGAAAATGAACTAGGAATAGTGACTAAGTGGCATGCACAGACCTGACTGAGCAGGGAAACAGATCCCTGTTTTTGATACCCCAAAGTAGCTCCCTACTTTCTATGTCCTCTGCCATATGAACACCTGCAGTTTTTGTGAAAACAGACTGAGTTAAGATTAGTCATACTCACTGTTTTTTATTCTATAATCTAAAGAACTGTCATATGAATTTAACTGATATCAATTGTCTTTACTGTTTAACATGTTTATTGGCAGTCTTCAAATTTTCTTGTAAAGAGAAATATTTTCAAGTATAATCTACTGGTACGTTAAACCATCAGTCCTTTCACATTTCAGTGGGAGAAATTACTGGACTAGGCTCAGCTTTTTTTCTGTCAGAAAAGCTGTATGTCTGAGTGACCTTCCAACTCAGAGGACACTACTTATCTGTCAACCATTCTCAGTAATACCCTAATACCCTGTATTATAAATTCCCCTTCACAAAAATAATCACTTGATTAATTTGCACATCAATGACAACATACGCAGGGTCCAAACCAAAAAAGGTCTGAGACAAAAATCCATTTAAGAAAATCCACCAAGCTACAGAACATTTTCAAAATTTAAGGCTTTTCCTTGAAATTCCAACATGTCTATTCCTTCAGTTTTTGTATTTGGAAACTCTCAAAAGAAAACACGTGAACTGAATTCCTATTAATAAAAATAAAATAAAACAAAACAAAACTCTTGCATATGTTCCCATGCAAGCCCAGAAACACATCTATATAAAGCCCATCTATACAAGCCCATATAACATCTATCCCTTCCAGGTAGACTCCAGGCAGATATTTCTAAAACTATGTTGATCTCAAATATCATCAATTAGAAGCCATGTCACCTCTTCTGAGCATTAAGCTATAATGGGAGTATCACTCCAAATATGACAGAGAACACAAAGCCATGCAGCCAAAAATCACATACTGGTCATAGGAAGACTATGAAGTGCAAAAAATTCAGCAGGTGCCACCTTACCCATATATTGCTTCATCTTCCGGGCTGGGTTTAAGAATTGTTCGTGTAACTGCTTTTGGCTGAGGCACTAAATGTAGGAAAAAAAAAAAAAAGACAGAAGAAGTTACTGAAATATTTAAAAAGTAATAAATAGCAGGAATTTTTAGCTATCAGATAGCAATCAGACCCTTCATGCCAAATATTAATACAGTTTTAAAAATCAAGAATGTCGGACTAAAATTCACTTATTTCTATTTTTTTAATTCTTGAAAAAGAAAAAAATGTTTAAGGGATACACAACTTTTTCATGCAAGCTAGATCAGATTTCATTCATCTGCTTAGAGCAACAGTTTAACAGCAGATGTTTTAGAAGAGTATTTTCTTTTTTCAGGTGGTAATTCTAATGAGCAACTGCTGTCAAAAAATATCAGGTGTTTCTTCCCTGCACCACAAAGCAAAGACAAACCTCTTCTCTGTGTGTCAGAGTGGGGCTACTCTGATACACAGAGTATAAGAGCATACCAGCTTTGTCAACATGATTGAGGGAATGGACGTTCTGTTGCCAGGGGGGAAAAAAAACCCAACCAAAACCTTCAGGCTCTGACCTGCTGGGTCATCTTGGTACTTCAGGTCTTTGTTGGAATCTACAGCTGTAACAGCAGGAGTAGCAATGTCACCACTTGATTTGAATGGAGTAGGCATTGCTCCCATTCTAGACATCCTATCCTCTTTTGCACTAAAAGAAAGAAATAGAAAAAAACCATTGTCATGAAATCAGGTAAGAATGCATATATTTGAATAACTTCTTTGAAAAGCATGAGAAAAATGAACTACAGAAGATTATTTCTTACTTTGGTTTCTCTTTCAGTTTTTCATTGGATGAATGTGAATCTAGATCAGAATGATGTAATCTGTCATCTTGAGGGGAGAATGATCTGTTTGACTCTATTTCAGAAATATCTGTGAACACATGCAGGATTTGTTTAAGTTATCTGCTCACCTGATCAGCATGTGCATTTATAAAGTTTTCACACATAGGATACACACATAGGAACATTTCAGTCCACCTCAAGTTGGATTTAACAAAAATTCAAGAAGTGTCTTTTAGTGCTTCCACCCCTCCACCCTCCCAAAATATTTCAGGAAAGTTTTCACACAACTTTTAAGAAACACACTCACATCACACAACTACTTTGAGCATACCACAGATGCATTAGCTAGTATTAGCAGGCCTTGATTTGAGGTGGAGGTTTCCAAACCGAAGACCACTTTCACATCAACAATCCTCATATCATTGGCCTTCAGCAGCAAAGGAAAGAAGAGTGGCCCTCGGATTTGAACTGCACCTCAGACTTCACAGTAAAACCTACTGGAAGTTCCACCCCATATTCTGACACCAGAAATGAAAGTATCTTCTTCCAAATAATATAACATCTTCCTCTCTCAAACATTCTGAGCCCTTCTCAAAGCAAGATCAGGCTGAGAGACACAGCTCACACACTTGTATAGAACAGGTGCTAGGAATAGAAACCAGTTATTCAGGGGCACTTAATTTACTCTTGTCTTGACATTTCTTCCTGCCATTTGAATGCTACTATGGATGTTAAATGTCCTCAGAAGGAGAGACCAGTTCAATGCACTTGTTTTAATTTTTTTTATTAAAGCAACTGATTTGCTTGTTCCAAAAAGACTGATTTTGCCAGACCAACATTGGTCCTTCAGTCTCTGACCCTTCCTAAAATGTAATTATAAGGTTACTACAAGATTATTTTCATCTAAAGAAAGGGGACTTTTTTAATTGAGTATTATTTAGGTTTGTTGGTATTTCATTGTTTTTCTTGAAGAATCTAATACCACTCTACCACAGCAAAACAATATAAGCTACATTTTGTCCTCACACAGAGTCCAGAACTTTGGATCCACATTAAACCTCACCATCCATTTCTGAGTCACTGTCGTTCAATGAAGGAATGTTGAGCAGCGTCTGCTTTCGGTCTCTGAGAACAACCAGCTGGAGTTTCCCACGGGATTTCTCAATCAATTTTCGGGCATCAGCTAAAGACATATTCTCTGTCACTGTACCATTGATCTGGACACAAAAAGGCAAAAATAACAAACAAGTCCACATTGCGCTCATTGTACAAGTTTAATAGTGAACCTGACTATAATATGACTTAGTTAATAACTAGTATAAACAATGTCAGTCAAACTGCTAGCAATAAAACCAGAACAGACCTTGAGAATGATATCTCCTTCATGAAGGTTGCCATCTTTGGTTGCTAGGCCAGTACGGGTCATTTCTTTTATGAAGATCTGACTTCCAAGACGGAGTCCATATTCTGGAACCAAGAAGATAATCCACTGTAGCTTAAAAGATGAGCAAGGATGCGTTGTTTTAAAAACTACACAGTGTACATGCATCAAACACCATTATACCATGAGAGAAAGAAAAAGAAAAAAGAAAAACATGTAGGCCTAGTAAACCCACTTCACCCAAAGCTGAGTCTCCAATACTGTGCTGCCATTACAAAATGAACAAGTGACAACCCAAATCCAGTAACAGTTGGACAACTGGTCTATACCTTCAGCAGCAAAACAATGCCTTTGTTCTGGAGATGCTTATTAATGTACTGGACTAGCTTCTCTCTGATTCATATTTTGCGTGGCATAGAAGAGGAAAAGGGTCAAAAACCACTAATAGAATTATTTCTTTTCATCAGTTGCTGCATGCTAACCCTGTCTTATCTGTACTCCAGGAAATCCCTCGGTTGTTACAGGCAAAGGCATTTTTTTTATTCCCCTGTCCTCTTTTTTCCCCTGTGATCTAAATTACATGTGTCAGTATATTTGCTACTTAAAAAAAAAGGCAACATCCTTAAAAAAAACACACATCCTAGAACAACAGAAGGTTGTTCTGCTTTAAAAGATCACCAAATTTCAGCAAGTTTGCAAAGTATCCATATGAATGGCAGAGATTATTACAGTACAAACATAAAAGTTAACAGATGCACCTTAAATTTCTCCTCATTTGTATACATATCTGCATTATCTTTACAAGAGAAACAGAGGAATGCAGATGAAGAAGAGTAAGGAGGAAAAAGGATTGTTGCCAGAGTCAATGAAAAAAGAGATTAGCTCCTGCATACAAAGTTTAACTAGCAAAAAATTGTTAAAATTACAACAGGGCATGCTGGGAAAAAACCCAACAATCATGCCCAAACCCTCCAGAAATAAACCACCACCCCCCAAAAAACCCCAAACAGAAAATTATGTACAACCTAATCTCAGACATGCTTTCCAGCACAAGTCCTTATTTCACAGTGAAAAAAAGGTCAGGCTTTCAGCTTTTATTTACACACTTCAATAGTCATCAAAGTAAGGCTGAAATACTGCTATATTTCAGTATTTCAGCTGCTGCTATTTCAGCATTCTTTAAAGACCAGAACCAAACAAATTACTAAAGGCAGAGTCTACGCTTTACCCTTTCTAGGTAACCCTATTATAGATGTGTCAAATGTAATCTGAATCATGATCAGATCCATGTTTTCCATCACAACCAGAAGAAAAGGGCAGAGAAAACGGAAAACCAAGGACACAGCATCTTGAAAAGACTGAAATTATGTGTGTGAACAAATTTTTGTCCAAAGGTAAAGTTCAAGGTTATAAGGCAATAGCATCCAGAATCAGCCAGAAAGAATGAAAGAACTTGAACCATCAGTTTAAAAAAGTCAACACTTAACCTGCAAAAGTAGAAAGTAATTCAGCTCTTCTCTTTTCCCCACCAAAACCCATGCTGTATTGGAAGCTGACTCCCCTCCTCCCCTATTACACCCACCTTCATTATGTCTGCCTTTTGTTAACAGAACACTGATTGGTGCATTCGGATCCTGCGGTCCTAGGTACTCATGCTGGTGGTGTATTTCAGGTGAAGGACTGCGGGAACGAAGCCTGTCCCGACTACGACTCCTCATTTCCCTCCCATATCTAGGATCAGATAAAGATCCATGACTGTAACTGGGTGGGCTGTAGTCTCCTCTGTAGTCCCGTTCATAGCCAGCATCCCTGTCGAAGCTCCTTCCCCTGCTCCGATCCCTTCTATAGTCTCGATCCAAGCTCCTGTCAACGCTCCTACCACGACTTCGATCGCGGCTGTAGCTGCATTCCCTGCCATGGTCTCTGCTTCGGTTACGCCCTCGGTCGTGCTCATCCCTATAGCTCTGATCCAGGTTGTTTCCCCAGCTTTGGCTGCGCCCTCCGTTTCCACTGTGCCAGCTTCTCTCACTGTAGCCACTCCGAGCACTTTTGCCATCAAATTCTGCATGGTCATCCATTACATCTAAAGCTCTGTCCTCATAGTCAAGGGAAGGGCTTCTCTGCAGCGCAGCAGCCTGCGCTTTCCTTGGTCTTTTCACCACCTGTTCAGAACAATAGAAAAACAAACAAACAAACTCCTATCAAAGATCAGAATGTGAAACAGAACAGATGACTATTCATCATGTTTCAAATACATTTGGGGAAAAAAAGAAGGAAGAACAATATTCTATTTATTACTGGACAAGATCTGTGTTTGCAGAACATCATTTGCCTCATGTAATTTCTATTTTGTACCACTCGTTATTCAGTAAACTAAATATCATAAAATAAAAATTTTATTCTCAGTTTTTCAACAAGATAACTTTGTGATACTGTTGATTAATTTCCATTTGTTTCACCTGCAGAAACTATGTCTTTGTTTTATTTATTTTGTACTTTGCATCTGGCAAAGGATTTCTTTGCTTTGTGCCTTTAAATACACTTTAGAGAAGAAACCCAAAATCCTGACTGGTTACTCAGTTACATACCACTGTACACTGAATACATTTGGAATTTACTTACAATGGTAGCCACTTTTCCACTCTTCCTAAGCTGCTGAACTGCAAAAGAATGTAGAACATTTTCCATAGGGGTCCCATTAACTATGACTACGCGGTCATTTTCTCTGGAAATGAGAAGGGAGATAAAAAAGGAAAGAGAGTATTTAAGAGGAGTATTCATGAAAACAGCAGAACCAAATTTCCCTTTTTTTTTTTCCCCAGAGGAAACCCATGGATTTAATTCAGTTTAACAAGGAGTTTTGCTTTAAAACTGTGCTATATTGACTTTACAGTATCAGAATACTAGAAGCAGCTTTCAGTACAACTAAATACTAGATATTGAGCAGCACTATCTTTGTGTATATACTGTGTTCAGCTTAAGTACATTGCCATAATGTTTTCTAAAGAACATTTGTGATGAGCATTAAAACTTTTTTTATTTAGTTCTTTCTTTTGCACACCTATTGCTAGACTTACTTCATGTAAAAATTTCACAAAAGCTACAAACTGCTGCAGCCATAACAGTATTTAGGCAAATATTGACAAGTACAACTGCAGTACATTTTCCTTAAAGTCTGGTGCTCAGGTCACATCTACTCTGTAGAAAAGTGATTGGGAGAGAAAAAATCCAACAAAAAAAATAATACCCAGGAAGTCTTTCCTGTCCTAAAACACTGGCCAACTCAGATTACTAACTTTTCTGTTCAGACTTCCTGCATATCAAACAGACCACTACCACCTAACTCACATAACCCCCTATGAAATAGCCCCATAACACTGATTAAATTAACCCCATAAATTTCATACAGGCATTTCAATGCAAAAAGTGAAGAAGATTAAAAAAGATCCAAATTACCACTCCTCATACTCCGCATATTAGTTTATTCTGGTGACTACCCAGCTACAGTCATAGCATGAACTTAACAAATTACCGGTTACTTTGCCATTTTCTGCTAGACAAAGGAAATCTTTGGAACCAACTATTTTATCTTCATTATAATCAAATCACATCACAATCTTCTCTTTAAGCAAGATGATTGTATGATCTAAGCCTCCATTTGTAAGGCACTCTAACTCCTAAATGATTTTTGTGCCTCTTTTCATACCCTTCCAATTCCTTTTAGTGGATGAGTATGACAGAACAGCATGCTATATTTCAGTATTAGTTTCATCCAGGTTTATGCAAGAATTAAAATAGCTCTCTGGACAGTCCAGAGGGGGAAAAAAAAAACTAGGATTGAAAAAACTAGTATTGAACTTAATGTTGCAATATTATTTCAAGAGGTGCATTCATATGCTCATTTTACCCTACAAAAGATGACAGGATGATTTTACCCATACACTCTGGAGGTTAGACCTACATTCCTTGATTTGTTGGAGGAACAGCTTTGCCTTCATTTCTCTTCAGAATGTGTTTCATCTGAAAGTGTCCAAATATCTTGGTATTCCCTTGCCATCCCTAATGGGTAACCATGATTTTTCAGAATTTCTAGACATGATTTCATTCCCAAATCACAGGTAATTATGGAACAAGATGGAAGACAGTGGTGGTGTGCAGGGATCACTGCTATAAAACGTAGGATTTGTACACTTATGTTAAAAATGTTTACATGTTTTACAATTACCCTTTTATTTATTTACTCAACAATGACTCCCAAGCCATTTCATTTTCTGACCAACAATAAGTGCATGGCAAAAAGGACAGAATCTACTCTCTTTATTTATTATTGCTGCACAATTATTTGGCATTCTTCCAAATTGTCTAGTCCTCCTCAGGTATTTCAGATCAAAGGATGAAAACATGATGCAGGATAGAAACTCTCAGCCTACAGATTAGTTGTACATGATAGATGCTGCCTCACCAAGGCTGAAGTTATCAGAAAGGCAACAAACTCTTTATTTTCATATTTTTTCTTTCAGATATGAAACACACATTTAGCAAACCTTCTTTGGGTTGACTTAAGTCATTCTTGGAAGCTAATGATTGATCCCTAAACATGTTTACTGGAGGAGGAACAAGAAGGATGTTTTAAGACACTAAGCATTTCTACTGTTCCTTTAAATGAAGTGCAATCTTGAAAGAAAGGTACTTAACTGTTAAAGACTTTTCAACACCACCACTGAAATGTTACCTCTTACCAAATAGCAAACACCTCTTTGTAGGGTAAATTTGTTTTGTTGGTTTTGTGGGTTTTTTTTGAAGAGACTTCTTGATATTCAAGAGGGTACCAAATCTCGAGGTCCTTAAATCACCAGGATTTCAACCATCTATGTCTAAAGGTTTTATGTATTCTACAGTCACACTCCTCAAAACACCCGACAAGGAAAAAAGTGCTTACTGAAGTAATCCATCTGCTGGACCACCTGGGAGAACATCCGAAATTACTATTGATGTTTCACCATTTTCAAAATGAGGGTTATCTCTGCCGCCAGAAACTGCAATCCCAAATCCTCGTTTTGAATCCTTTACAACAAAACCAAATACAACAAAACTTGAATATATTGACAGGAATTTCGACAGGGAGAAAGAAGAGGAACATGAATGTTCTCGTGATGGCACTCTAAGTAGGTATTATTTAAAATATGATAGCTGCATGCAGAGTGCTGTAGAAACACACAGTACCTCTACATTTAAGAGAGATTAAGCTTACACATCCTTACATCAAGATGACAAGTTCCTGTTTTCCAAAACCTATACAGCCTTATGATGGTTTGCAATTAAGTAAAGAACTCACTAAATTGCCTTTTGCTTCACCTTCCCGTGGGTTATTCACAATCAAATTTATTGTTAGGTAAATCTATTTTGTTAATGATGCTTGGGAAAGTGGAATAGCTTTCCCAGGATCTCATCTTAATTATGATTGCTAAGTAGCTCGTGACAACTACTTACTCCTCGGTCAAAATAACAAGATCATGGTTGATTACAAAGAGCAAGTAGTGAACTTGTGCATTGTCCATATAACCATTCTCTGTCACAATGAACTACTTTAAATACATAAATTATGTCAAACCCGTCATCACAGAAATAACAGATCCACAAAGTCCTAAGATAGCATTCATAAAAACAAAAAAATGCTTCAAAGAATGTCAAGGAAGCATGTCAATAGCACTGAATCTGAGAACTGTTAGTATAACTGAACTGCTGACAGCAAGGTGAGCACAAAACCACATAAGTTTAATTTTATAAAATTTATTAAAAAAACACTTAAGTTTAATTTTATAAAATTATATAATTTTATAAGCTATTTAACATAGGCATCATATCACTAAAAACTACAAATTATGCTACATTTGAACAAAATAATTTAACATAGTAGAAAAATAAAACAG
The DNA here is from genome assembly GCA_018697195.1 of Certhia americana. NCBI lineage: Eukaryota > Metazoa > Chordata > Aves > Passeriformes > Certhiidae > Certhia > Certhia americana. Next base: position 33,376,953 of record CM031878.1, read on the forward strand.
CAAATTAAAGTCACACTTTTTCCCCAACACCCACTTAGCATGTGTAGTTCATCATATGTCACCTCATGTTCCACTAATGCTGATAGTAAGTGATTATTTCTTTGAGGAGGAAAAAGGCAATGCAATTTTCTTTTAAAACAGCACTTCACTTGCTACAGCTTAGTTTTACATGAAACAGTTTGATGTTCTACACCAAAACAATAGATTTAAAATAATGGTTGTGGCTGACACAGCAAGTTCAGTAGCTCTTTGCCATCTCAGTAGCCTAAGTCAGTCTCTGCGGTAAAGAAGTAATGCTAATTCACACAGTATCAGAGATCTGAAATGCTGGAAATTACAAGAACTAAGATCTTCTGCAATGTTTTTCCTGTCTACCTCTGTAACCTAAAAAACAACCTCTTAACCATACCTTCTCACATGAAACAAACCATGTAGAAAAGATCACCATTTCACCTTGGATCATCAAGTTCAGTTCATTGCAGAAGATGTGAAAAAACTTGAGCAGTTCAGTGCAGGCTGCTCGCTGAACCCAGGTCATCAGAACAGCTGGGAAGACTACCACCACTGAAGCCAAAATGCATACCTTGTACTGTGATGTGGCAGACTAGCTATTAAAGAACACAGGCACAAGTGCTCTATTTTCTTTAATTCAAAAGGACTCTACTTGATGAGACACTTCCTCTTTTCTTAAAAAAAAAAGCAACATTTGAAGTGATACCTATAGTCCACCTATTTTATAAGTTTTAATGACAGTATTTTTCCACAGGATTCTACACTAGAATATATTAAAGTATTTTACAAAAATAAAATCAGTGGAATCCTGTTCAGTGATTATTACAAAGCTTGGACATTAAGCACAACCTGTTTGATAAAACAATCTGCTTTACTTTTAAGGCTTTTCAATAAAGAATTTAGCTATGTGGCTGACATGTGGTGTACTACACAGTCATTAGAAAGAACAAACAGTAGCAAATATGGCACTTAAATTGTTAATTGAATTCACTCCCAACATTAAAGAGTTGCACTATTGTATGAGTAGCAACTAAGCTTTAAAATAAAAACCATATCTGATTTGGACAATGAATTAATCCTATTCTAGACTCACACACGCTAATAACATCTTTTGCAAAACATATTCAGAGTAAATCAGTGCTTGAATATTTGAAAACTAAAAATATAACAGGCACTCACTCACCTTTTGTAAGGTCACTGTGTACTGTTCCCATATCAGCTCTTCCATGCCTGGGGCCTGTTGCACACAGAAACCAATTAGTAAAACACACAGCATATAACTATTTAAATTAAAATGTGAAATGCCCCATTTAAACACAGGTTTAAAAACAATTTGCATATTCTAATATTTTTGGAGGATTAGTATGACATTCATGTATTTCAATTAATGAAAATTTTTCTTTAAAAAGGAAAAAAATATTAATAGGTCCAGGATGGTAGAATCCCTTCACGTTTCACTGATTTAGCAGCTCATTCTGATTTTCTGGAAAATCCTTGTTCAGCAAAAGCATTTAATTCAGATCAACTGTCATTCTATAACCCTGACTCAAGTAACACATAAAATACTTACAGAAGCTTTCTGTCCCAGTATGCAATAAGATTAGCAGTTGAAACTGAGGTTTTCAAATTTAACTAGACTTCAGCTCTGGTATCTTGTTCATGTGGATTTAACAAAATGTTTTGTCCACCATTAATTACATAAGTAAATATTTAGGTTCCCATCAAGAAATTAAATTTTACAGGAAATCACAATATATCATTATATACTACAGGTACATTTCTGCAATACTTCTCAGAGACTTTTTTTCTACGTTTCCAACTAAAACTGATCACTTTATCTTACATGATATAACCTTGAAAATCTCACATGGTATAACCTTGGAAATCTTTCCAACATCACAGCTTACAATATAACACAGAATAATCATCCAGCTGAGATGCATCATATAGTACACAGCCAGCCCGTTCAGTGTCTGCCCTGTAAAACTAGGAGAAAAATGAGCCACTGCAGTGCAGAAAAATGACACTGCAGACATTTCAAAATGGAAAGCATCCATTGCAGAAGAAAAATCCAGGCATTGCATAAGTAAGTATGAGCAGGCACATACTCAAGCCATAGGTTTTACTTGTTTATACTGAAAGTGGTGTTCCTTTACCTCAGAAAACTCAACTTCAGAACAGAAGATCAGTTCTGACTTAATGGTCTTTTTAAAGGCATCATAGGGAGTACTGACAACTAAACTCCAAAACAATAGACAGAGAAGTGACACAAGAAGGGTATGCCTGTACTTTATGGCATCCCTTGCATTTTCAGAGTAAGAGTTCTGGCAGTGCACAACTTTTCAGCAAGCTATAGGTGTTATTTTTCATATGCAAAAAAAACACCTTGTTGCATAGTTCCATTTGCTTCTGTGCACCACAAAGAGAAACTAGATTTACATTTTCCATTGCACATTCACTGCACAGAAGAACAAAGTAAGTCCTGTTCAGAGATCCTGAAGGAATATGCAAAACATTCGGCATTCTTACCAGAAATTTTACCAACAGTGAACAGTGTTAAATTTCCACTGTTCTGCCAGAAAATGAACAATGCTTTCCAGTTTCCAGAACCTTTGGCATCTACTTAAAAAGAAAATTAAAAATGGATGTAGGAGATGATGGCTTATATTATACGTAATACATGTAAGTAATTGTTTCTAAATTTTGACTTGTCTAGATCAGACAAGAATGTGGTCATAATTATTAGTATTAAAACATATGTGTCTTGGTGTCAGTGTTGAATGTGCTGAATCGCATCGTAAAATTATTTTATCTGGTATTACCATTTAACCAGATAACATATCTAAGCTTTCAGCTGTCTGAAACTGGACTCACTCAATATTCCCTTACACAGAGAATCTTCGCCACACATGAAAAATTCCTCCATAACTAAGCTCTTCTTTTGAATTGCTATGATGCTGCCATAAATGAAAGTGACTAGGCTTGCTTGTCTGGACTGTAGGAAAGAGTTCACGTACTATTGACCCTTTCTGCAGCCCTGCTTTTCTACGTATTTTTGAGCTCTCCAAAGAATGAGTCTGTGCTGAAGAGGGGCCCCAGTGTCATTTAAATTCCATCTGACTTCACTGAATAAAGTTTTAGAAATGAAAGTCAGTACCAAATGATAGGTAAAATATAAAGGACAATCAGGTAATTTCAAATTTTGTAGAAGCAAAGAAGAATCTTTTCCATCTTCCTCTTGATAAAAAAAGCCTCAACAACTTACACGTGTAACATGAACATTCAGTATGCACTGTATGCAGTTCCTACCAACACTACCTCCCAGACAAGAATCGTGAGGCCAGCTCTGAGGAGGTGCAAGAGTAAGGCAGGCAGAATGCAGCCACGGGGAGCTTACTATGCATGGGGACAAAGACAGGCCTGAGAAACGACTGCTTATTCAGTATAACACTGCAGGAAAAGAACTGAGGAAAGCACTATAAAGATATCAGGGATGGATGTAAGGATATGAAACAGGAAACTTATGGGAAATAAGTTCCAGAAAACTAGGCCTTCCATGAGCAGTGGCATAAGTATAACCTTGTGCACAACTGGAGAGATGTATTGGATAGTAAACCAATATAATATAATAAGCCAATATAATATAACCAATATAATAAGCCTACAGAGTTAAGTTTACTTTACTCTGGCAAGTAAGTCTTAGGGCAACTGGTAAAAAATAAAAAAAAAAGAAAAAAAAAATAAATAAAAAAAGAAGAAAAAAAGCAAGAATGAAAGAGAAACTACTGCCTACAGACACAAAAACTAAGGTCTTGCAAAATGCCAAGCCTATAGTATCATCTCATTTGTGCCTAGAAAAAGATCCCCATAGTATCAGTGACTGTTTAAGGTACATTCTGTAAAAATTTTTGAGGTTTATTTTTACCTCGAAACTGTTACTGAAAATTCAACAAAAGATAATTAAGCAAATCACTTTTAAATTCACAAGCATTTGTTAAAGTAATCAATTTTTTTAAACTGCTCCTTGGGAAACTGTCTCACATTTGCTGTACCCTGCATCAGGGAAGGAAAACACACTATGTACTCGCAAAGCTGCTTTTGTACAACGTAATTACCAAGACAACACAACTAGTTCTGCTGTACTGATAAAGCAATGCAGGCTCTGCAACAAAGTTCAAAGAACTGAATGGTCACCTTGGAAGCCCGTAAGGCACAACCAATCTCTAAACAATAATCGCTTTAACATTACAAAATGTACTGCTGTTTGCCATTGTCACGATGCTAACCCATACAGACAGAATAATGGAGAAGAAAGACTGAGAGGGAGGGAGAGACTACAAATGTTACAAATCATCAGTCGGGGACTTGATCAAAACTAATGTCTAAGTCTCCACCCAAACTGCGAAATTCCTGTACTCCACATTTAGTGATGTGACTGTCCTCTGAATGCATCAAGTGATGAGTTATGAAAAGCCTTCATCACCTTGCCAATTTCTTCATACTTCATCTGTAAGGAAACACAAAGGGATCCTGAGCAGCTTGTGCATCCCTTACAGGATCGCAGTTTCACTGCAAGATTGCACACCAAAACACTGGAGAGAGAAAGGCAGGCAAAATGGTTAAGAACCCCACCTCCAGTTACTAACAGTAACTGTTTTACAAGTCCACCCAGGTTTCACACAGACAACAGGCTACCTGCAGTAAATGCAAATTATTGTAATTAGCTAGTCTAATTCATTAGGGACTATAGTCAGTCCATTTCTAATTAGAACACTGTAGTCAGGATTTGCTTAAATCTGTCTAATGCTCATATGCTAAAATGACAGGTGCTTTCTAAATACCCAAAATAGACTGTTTAACAGAATCTTTGGCAGGAAACTAGTCAAACTGCTAAAATTGCCAGTGTGCCACAAACAGGCAGCTGTTGCAGCTCTAACTGACAGTCATCAAGAGATTTATGCAATTACTTGCTAGTGAGAGATCACTGAAGACAACTTCATTCACGCCGAAAGAAGAACAAAACCAGAAGACCTGCCACAAAAATCATCTGGCTATGAAAGTGAATTGGAGAGGGGAGGGATATATGAGGGGAGGAGGGGAAGAAAAAACATGGAGCAAGATGCAACAAAAAGCAACTCACGTGCCCTTTCAAAATCCCCAACTTTTTGACTGCATGTGACCACATTCGCTGCAGAGCTTGAGCTGTCTTCATTGTTGCAGGATATAATCTGTGAGGGTACGCCGTACATCCCGTCTTTTCATCTGTTTCCACCACTGAACAGGGTTATGTAATTCTAATACAATAGTGGCCTACATACTCGAACAAATCCTGCCGTCAGTTTCACACAGAAACACATCAAAACCACAGCAAGGAAATGTACTGTGACTTTAACTAACTCCCAGTTTCAAAGATCCCAGGAACATGCAGTACTGGAATCTTATGTTTGTTTGTTTTTAAATGAAGTGTCAAAACCAGATCATTATGCAGCACCTTATTCTTTTTCCAAGCACATATGGGTTCACCCCATAAGGAACCTAATTTAAACTTCAAAGAAAAAAGGCTTAAGAAGCACAGTGCAGATGATTTGAAAATTCATATATTGAATATAATATTTTACAGTTTTTGCAGAGCTGTGTGGCTGGACTCCAGCAAGAAAAAGGAGAAATAAAACCAAAATTATACCCACTGCAAATAACACTATTCGCCATGAAACATTTAGTAAGGTATCATTTGTAAGAACAATAAGCTAATCGTACAGTCAAACAGATAGGTTACTTTATTGGAAAATAGGTCAAGCTATCACTCCCATTTATGCTGCATGAATGCTGTGAAATTTAAGCCTCAAGTGAACTTTTCCCCTAGACTTTATGTAAGTTTCACAGGCAGTGAACAGGTAGGAAGTTCCAAGTTTTGTACACAACAATAACCAAAATCTCCATATATAGATTTCATTCCTCACTAGTTGCCAATTTTGTCTGCTGAGGAGCATTAATTCAGACAGCAGTGGAAGATGTCAAGGGTTATGCTGTTGATTTTTTGGTTGTGTGGGGTTGGTTTGTTTGTTTGTTTGGGGGGGGGGGGGGGGGGGGGGGGGGGTAGGGAGAATAGTGGGGAGGAGGGTTGCAGAGGGACAATGCATGTGTTGAAGCTTTTCTTTTCAAAATAAAGCCTGAATTCAGCATTCTGCATTTTGACTGTGACTCCCATCTCTGCATTAGCCAGCAGAAGTAGGATGAACAGAGGCTTGCACCTTCATCACTGAGCTGCCAAGAGTGAACACCAAGGGGATCCAGGAGAAGCACACTGACACAAGCCCCCAACTCAGGCTACCCGCTTGGACTCAAGTAAGACTTTTTATTGTGTGGTCAAATTAGTTTAGAATTTCCATCAACATTTCTAAAGAGCACATTCCTCTCAAAAGACTCACATTCACAGCTTCCAAAACTGATATTTATTTATTTATTTTTACAAAAAGGGTAGGAAAAAGAAACAAATATAAGTACGTCTTTGAGACTTCTCTAGCCCTGTTTTCTTAGCTTTTCTGTTTTCCTCCCCCTTGCCCTGAAAAAGCTTCAGAAGCGCTCTGAATAGAGAAGAAAAGACCATGACGACGTAAGAGAATAGAAATGGTAAAACATTATCCGTGAGCTGTAGCGGTTATAACAGCAAGGACTCTTCTTTCTTGGTTTTATTCCTTTTTCTCTAAAAGAATATAATAAGAAAAACAAATGGACTGGCTCCACCAAAATTTAAAACAAATTTTTTATGAAATTTTAAAAAATTATCAGGAAATCCAGGACTATTGCTGCAAGTGAAGAGACCAGAGAGCTAACATAAAGATGCAGGTGTTTGCATTTGGATATTTCATTTTCAAGGAAAACAGTATCTCCAGAATAGGAATACCTCAATTCAATTCTTTTGAAGTGAGACAGAAAAAAATTTCAAAAAGCATTGTCCCAGACACTGTCTTTTCACTTCACCTAAATGTGAAATGTGAAACCATAACCTAACTTTACTCCTAGCAGAAGATTACAAAGGCAATTAAAACCCTAATTTTTACATATCACACCTATTATCCACAGACATTTAAAACAGAAACCTTTTTTAAGCGCAAGCACAATTCCAATGGCAGATACACACTCTGGTTCTTTCTGGGAGCCTATCCTGACAATAAAGCATTCATTAATCACGTGGGGAAAGAAAATTAAGCATGATGATCTGGTTTATAAACTGGGGAAGGTGAAAAGAAAGAGAGAGCTCTCAAAAAACTCAACAGAGCAACCTCAAAATGTTACAACAAAATCTTAGAGCAGCAGGCTGCATCTCTCCACATCTGGCTGAAGGTTTTATACCTAGCACAATGTTTTGATTTCTTCCTCTACAGACAAGGAAGAAAAAGGGTGTTTCCTCATACATAATCTATACAAGCAAGACATAATCTGTCCAAGCAAGACAAAATCTGCCCAAGCAAGCAGAAAGGATGCCTGAAACAGTCTTGTTGGCGCTATTATGGAAATAACACAAAAAAGAGGTCCTTGACCTCTAACTTTTCCTGTCCCACTTCATACATTGCTGTGGATATATGCATACAAACTTTGTAAGCTGAGTCTAGCTCTTCCCTAAAGATAGACTTGCACAACAAAGATGATCAAGAACTTCAAGCTTAACTGAAAGCTACTCACTTGTAAATGACAGAGGGGCAGGGACTCTTCTAGCCATTAACAGGAGCAGCCAGGTGGAGGGAGTCCAAAGCTGCATCAAGACACAAGTATTCCTGGTCTCAAAGACCAGGTACACTATCAGAGGAATCAGAAACTGCCATTATATGTCACCTGCCCTCATAAAGACAATTATGATGGACAAAAAAGGATGGTCTTCGATTTCAAGGCTTTCGAAGGTCCTGATCCACTTCAATTTCTGGATGACATGAAAAAAAATGTCCTCTGTAGACAGGGGAGGCTCAGTGAAATGAGAAGCAATCTATGCATCAGTGTGCGGTGTTCCTCTTTTTCAGCTGAATCCATAGCCTAGGCTATTAAAGATGTCTACAAAATGATGATGATATCACACAAGATGCATAACCAGAGCTTGCCAAGTATTCTTAACATAGTGAAGTGACTGAAGAGGAACAGGGCCTTTACCAGGCCTTTCCCCTGCAGTGAGGAAGCCACTTGGAAGAATGCTCCAACTCACATGTTCCCATGAATTACCTGTGTATGGTACAGCAGACCTTTGATTAGGATCCAGGAAAATAAGAAAAAACTACTTTTACCCATGGATCTTACACAATACTGCAAACTTCTTGCACAAAAGGAGCTACATTATTTTCTACCAATAAATGCTCTGATTCAGAGAAGCATATCCTATTTTTTCATATATGTTCTTGCACCAATACAGTAATTCCCACAAGAGCAACAGATCCTCCCCAAGAAACAGGTTCCTAGAATGATGAATGGCTCAAATTAAAGAAAGAGAAGTGATAAAAAATGGTTTGAGAAAGATAAGCAGTAGAAGTAATAGATAACTGCTCTTCAACAATGGCAGAAACTCCTTCTTGGGGCACAAAGGAGAAATTTAAGGTACAGCTCCATGTTAAAAGATAATCACTACTTTCACAATCCAATAAAATCAAAATGGTTGTTAACATCCCAATGGGTTATATTATCAGGATTCAGGAAGTTGGGGGGGAAAAAAGTCACAAAATGTACATGTAAGTACACTTCTACAATGAAATGGAAATTTTTGAAGGAGAAGAAAAATAATACACATAGAAATCAGTTGTAGCTAATCCTTTCTTCCTCTTCCCTCTAATGAAGAATTATCAGTTACATTATATAAGGCTTGCTTTCACCCAAATTACTCAACAATATCAAATATTAGCAAAATACCTTTGCTCTATTGGCAAGGTAACAAACACATTCACCAGCAACCTGGTCAAGTGGAAGCTGTCCCTGCTCATGGCAAGGGGGTTGGAATCAGATTATTTTTAAAGTCCCTTCCAAGCCAAATCACTCTGTGATTCTGTGTACTATCAGACTTTGTGTGAGAAACTTTTTTTTTTTTTCAACACAATGCATGTGTAAAAATCTGAATCAGCAAGCTGAAGGGCTGTCTAATAAGACCTAAAGAAAACATAAATGGAGTATAATGTTTCTAAAAACCTGGTTTTCATAGATAAATAAGATAAAATCATGATAAGCTGAATGTTACTATACAAAAACACAAACCATTTTTCATGTAAAAGACAAGCTATTGTTGAAAGCTTTGTTAAATCATATTTCACCCAGAAGTTACACCATTCAATTGCTACAAATTGTAAATTCTATGTAGAACAGTACTGGCAAACATACTGCATGAAGTACAACAAGCCTATTCTGGGCATTCACAAACCAATCTTTACTTCTTAAGTTTCATGAAAACTTTTAAAATGATCAAATGAGAATAGTTAACTAAACAATAATGGAAGGGTCTTTTGCTTCACTTCTTTCAGAAATAGTACGAATCCATCGCAATAACAATGTCCACAGTCATTACCTGACACTGTGCTGAGCACTACTTCACTATGGATTTTGCTTTCAGTTACCAAAACCACTACTTCTTACAAACCACCCAGTACCACAGCTGTCAGCTGCAGAGCCAAGAGCATAATTTAGGTTTCTTGACTTCAAGTCAAGTAGCATAAGTGTTCTGAAAGGAAGACAACATACAGATTTCCTCCACTTCAGTCAAATACAGGTCTTAAAAACAGGAAAACAGCCCCTGTAACAGGAAAAAAAAGGATCGATCCTAACCTGTTATGGGAGTTTGAGCCAGCTAACAGGTGGCAGAACCTGCATTCATTTCTAGCTCTCGTTGCACTATAACACAATAAATGCCTTCCAGACTACAAACTGAACCAGAATCCACTTCTATGCAGAACTGGGGAGATGAATCAGACTATTAAAAATATTCACTGACAAACACATCTAGGTCTCATTTGCATTTACAGCCCTGATATTAACATTCACAGCATAATGCTCCAAATCTCCCAGTGCACAAAAAAATTGTTTAACGAATAAGCCCAAGGGGATGGAAAAAGGTTTCACACACAGATAAGATCTATGCTGATCTGGACCTTTGACAAGTTCTGTGCTTTTTAATGCAAAATATATCACTTCATCCAGCTCACAGCATTTAAATGACAAACCGTGTTTAAATGTAATGAAGGATATCACACAATCCATCCAGGGCAGCAGCCCCTGCAGTAGCATTCTTCAAATGGCTCACAATGATGAAACAGCATCCCCAGTTGAGAGAATTTTTGCAGGAATTTGCCCAAGAATAGGAAAAAAAACCCACATCAAAATAGAGACATGGGATTTGAGTTTTGTAAATATTTAATTTTACTGCAATTCCAAAATAGGAACGGGTAACCTGGACATTAAAAAGAAGACAGTAAAGAATGTGGTATAAGGCACCCTTTTGCTGGATTATAGCATAGGGCACATAATCTCTGGATAGTTTTGTGTTGTTTCAACTCTGTACTAAAGAAACACCTAAATAAAAATGGGGAGGCTGCACATAAAAATATCTGAGTAATGCATACACTAGACTCTTTGGGGAAACAAAAAAAAAAGACAGTACGATACTCTCTAGGAAAACTTATTTCCTAAACATTTACCAATTATACCAAAAATTTTCAGAAGGCAGGACAAGTATTTTTAAAGTGAGAAATTATTTTTAAAGGGAGAAAAGGAAGAATCAGGATTTTCTTAAAATATTTTGAGGTCAAATCACAATTCACCTTCGAAATAGCTTATGAAAATCTAAGGTGGGTTGTATTTTTAATTTGTTTTCCAGATGCTTTCATCTTCTTAGACTTGTCAAAGTTTTCTTGCCTCTGAAAATTAGCATCTTTGGAAAGTTCTCACAAGACAAACACCCTTTTTCATCTTTGACTATGCTGTTTTTCCTTTCCGAACACACAACCTCATAGGCTGGGTACAGCTTCATGTGGTATGAACTAAACAAATTCTTTCTAACCATAACAATTTCCACAATCTGCTTGCTCATTTACATGCAGCCCCTTGTCTCACTCTGTGAATTCTGCTGTTTAGCTCTTATAAAGGAAGCCAAGACAGTTTTCTAAAGCCACAAAAGCATGCTCATTTTTTCTCACCGAATTATGCTCTTGCCATTTTTGTCAGCTGAACTGGCAAGCCAAGGGAAATGGCAGAACAAATATTAGAACTCTGCAGCTAAATTCAACTTGGACAACAGACGAGGCTTCACTTTTAAGGATGTACCAGGAAAACAAGATTTTTAAAAAGGGACAGATTAAATCATAGAATCATTTAGCTTGGATATGACCTCCAAGATAACACTGAGTCCAGCTGTTAATGTAACACTGCCAGGATCACCAATAAACCATATCTCTAAGAGTATATCTACATTGCTTTTAAATACCTCCAGGGATGGTGACTCATCTGGCATCTTGTTCCAATGTTTGATAACCCTTTCTATGAAGCAACTTTTCCTAATATTCAATTGAAACATCCTACTGGCATAACTTGAGCCTTTGTCCTCTCACTTTGTTACTAGCTGCCTCGGAGAAGAGACCCCACTTCCACCTGGCTACACACACCTTTCAGTCAGTAGTAGACTGCAATGAGGTCATCCCTGATCCTCCTTTCTCCAGGCTCTCCGGCTCTCTCAGCTGCTCCTCACAGGACTTGTGCTCCAGACCCTTCACCAGTTCTGTTCCCCTTCTCTGGACATACTCCAGCAATTCGATGTCTTTCTTGAAGTGAGTGGTCTAGAATTGATCACAGGATTTGAGGTATGGTCTCAATCAGTGTTGGACAGGGACAATCACTTCCCTCATCCTGCTGGCCACACTGTTACTGACACAGGCCAGCATGCCAGTGGCTTTTTTGGTCACCTGGGCACATGCTAGCTTATGTTCAGCTGCTGCCAACCAGTACCCCCAAGTCCTTTTCCTGCTGGGCAGCTTTCCAGCTGCTCTGTCCACACAGCTACAACGTGTAGCACTGCTTGGGGTTCTGATGAAAGTGTAGGACCCATCCTTTGGTCTTGTTGAACCTCATGCTTTTGGGTCTTGAACCATGGATCCAGCCTATTCAGATCCCTCTACAGAGCCTTCCTACCCTTTGGCAGATCAACACTCTCACCCGACTTAGTGTCACCTGTGCAGATCATCAATTAACTTATTAAACAGGACCAGATCCAGGACTGAGCCCTAGGGAACTCAGCTTGTTACTGGCAATCATCTGGATTTAACCCCCTTCACCACCACTCGGGGAACTGGCTGTGTAGAAAAAAAAGAATAGAGATGGAAAAAAAGAAACAAAGACTTCTATGGAAAAGACAGGAATACAGAAATCCCCAAGTGGTTTTAAGGCTACTTAAGAGTATGAGAAAATATAGTACAAATTCATTGATTGTCCCACTCTGTTCTCTGCTGGTGTGGCTGCACCTGAAGTCCTGTGTGCAGTTTTGGGGACCGCAATACCTCAAAAGACATAAAGCTATCAGAGAGCAAGCACCAGGATGATGAAGGGCCTTGAAGAGAAGCCTTATGAGAAGCAGCTAGGTCACTTGCGCTGTTCAGCCTGGAGGACACTGAGAGGAGATGTCCGCAAAGTTACAACTTCCTTGTGAGGGGAAGAGCAGGGGTGAACACTGATCTCTTCTCTGTGGGGCCCAGTGACAGGACCTAAGGGAATGCTGTGTGAGAGGAGGTTAAGTTGGATATTAGAAAAATGTTCTTCACTGAGGGAGTGGTTGGGCACTGGAACAGCTCCCCAGAGAAGTGATGACAGCACCAGCCTGACAGAGCTCAAGGAGTGTTTGGAAAATGCTCTCACAGGCACATTGTGTGATTCTCGGGGACATCCTGTGCTGGGCAAAAGATTTTTTTTTTTTTTTTTTTTTTTTTACACATATATGCACATTAAATATATGACCCGTGGCACAGACGGGCAGAAAGCAAACCTGCTTCCTTCCCGCCCCTCCCCCTTTTTCCCCGGCTCATGCTGCACGGCTTGCAGGCACCAGGAGCAGCGTAGGCACTTCCCGCTGGATTGGCAGTGCCCGCCGGAGCCTGGCGCGGGCGGCACCGAGAGCAGCGGGCGGGCGGGCGCGGCCCGCACTGCCGCTGCCCCGCGCTGCCGGCAGGGGGCACTGCGGCACAGCCGCCGCACCGACACCTTCCATCACCGCGCCCCACCACCGAGCAGGGCTCTCCTTCGGCCAAAACCTTAATGCAAAACCTTCCTTTCACAGTAAACGAGAAAAAGAAAGCCTGACGTTAAAACAAATCCGTTACGTGCCTTTTGTTTTCCTTCTTTCACCTCAAGCCCATACCCTATCACCAAATAGAACTGGGACTGGGGTTGGTTGGTTGGTACTTTTGGTTTGAGTTTTTATTGATTCTGGTTTTAGTAAGTGCCTTTTCTTACCACATTTATTAATTGTACTGTTTATAAAAAGGACATAAATGCATTTCCCATGCAGTTTCATGTTCTGGAAAAACAAGAGAAACATCTATCTGGTACTCCAAAGATAAACCATGCACTAATGTGGACAGAGACACCAAGACAACATGAAAATAGGTACCTGAAAATTACTAATCCTGCATTTTAGCACTTAACAATAAAAAGCACAATTAGAGTTACATTCCCAGAGTGAAACTTTTTCTTCCAAACTGCTTTTTACCTGAACTTAAACAGTTTACACTTCCAGAAAGTACCACAAGGTCCTGGAAGGTCCTGATTTTGCTGACATAAAAAAGTCATTTCTCATTACACCAGAAAAGTAAAAGCATGCACACAGATGGATTTTTTTAATTAATTCACTTGTATTGTGAATGTATAAATTTTTTTATTAATTCACTTGTATTTCACAGTACTTGTGATCTCTGACAGTAAGAGTAACAGTTAATCATTTCAATTGAATATGCAGAAATTACTAGGGATTGAGTGGTGTCTTTCTGAAATAGTGACGCTTATTGAACAAATTAATCTCTTTAGAAAGAGATTCACATTCTCATTCCTTCTCTAATTATAGTGGAAAGGGGTTACTACAAAAGCAGTCACCTGTACTGGTTTTGGGCTTCCCAGAGCAGGTCATCATTTACCATGATTAAAGGCAGGGATGGGGCCAAAAAGCAGTAATTATGCAACAGAATGTAACAAGTTCCAAACATTAAAACTCAGCATCAATTTACAACCCCCATATGTTATGCTAATTTAAAATACACACACAAAACTTTTCTGGGATGAGTAGTAAGCACAAGTGGAGTAGTTTACACTTGTTACAGCTAAATTCTACTGGACTTTGATGCATATGCATCACCAAAAACCAATACAATATCCCATTACAAATGAAACAAAAAGTTCGTCCAAGATGAAGAGGGGGAAAAAAAGAATCTGATTGTATTCGAATACTGCTGCAAGATACTCAGGTCTTACCTACTAATTACCTAAATCTCAAAAATTCAGCTTAGATGCATTCCAGGAGCAAGTTCTCTTCTCTGTCTTTTGCCCAACAACAATTCTCTCATTGCCCTGGTAAAATTGTTCCAGTGCTCCCCCAACAGGAAGCAACCAATTCTTCAAAACTTGTGAGGGAACAGCTTCAATTGAAATAGAAAACTGCCATTTGGGGAAAAAACAAAACAGATCATTTCCCTGTGGTCCTGTTTTTTCCCTCCCCTCCGCCCATTAAATTATATAAAGTTTAAGAAAAGAGTTTCTGCCTCTTGAGAAATAACACTCTATCAACTAACACGTTTTTTCATCAAAAATGTCTTCCTTTTCATATCTTACTTCACAGAGGATAGCCAGAAGCTGGTTTTCCCAAGTGATCTGGGACGTACAGCACCAGTCCAGTGGAGGAGCCTTGGAAATGACAATTTACTCTCCCACAGGTGTTGAAGGGGCTCAAAAGAAAACAAGCCTCACCTCCTGAGGCACAGCATGTGTCCAGTCTTGCAGTAGTAGATTTCTCCACCACCCTAAAAACTAAGTAAGGCTTGAGGAGATAAAACCCTGGAAGCCAAGTGATTTCGTCTGAAGATGAAAATTAATTGAGGTAAAAGGCTTACAGATCAGTTGTACTTGAATGTTGGGTATGTGCATACACACTGGAAAGTGAATAGTTTATTTGTTGTTTTGTTTCCTGAATGTTTTTCCTAAACTTTCACCCTGTCACACAGATTATGGTGCTAGGAAGGTTTTTCTGTATGCGCTTCGGGAATGTAACTGAAGGGACATTGAACTTCCAGTTCACCTGGCTTTAAAAGCTACCTCTGACTTAGTCAGCCCCATACACTTTAACTGTAAACCTAACACATTTCTTCGCAGTCACAATGTTTCCACATCTTCTGCTCCTTGGGATACCCACAAAAATGAAGTCTGAGAATTTATAAAAGTGCTACAGCAAATGGTGCATAAGCTGAGTTCAAGGGAAATTGAACTTGTCTTGGCATAACAAAATAAAAATTCAAAAGTTTGGTTCTGCGCTTGCAGTATCAGGATTTGATGGTGAGGCAAATCAGACTCAGTAGATGAACATAATCAATTTTGTTAAGCTGAATTTCATTAAGAAAAAAATTAAGGCAACTGTGAAATAAAGTAAGTGCAGCCACCATTCCTGAAGTGCCTCATTTCATGAATTATTTATTCTCTGCAGCTAAAACACAGCTTTTACTCTTGTGGCGTCTGAAAATTAAAAAAAAAACCAAAAACTGAAAAATGCCCCAAATCTCTGAAGCACCGTATGTATTATATGGTCCAAAATTCTAATTATCATCTTATTTAACTTCAGCAGTACACTTTATACTGCTACTGTTTTTGGGTGCTTCGTCTTCCTGCATCATTATTCAAATAGTAAAACAAGCAGGAGAAGCGACCAACTCTAGCATCAAGAGTTATTGTTATTCCGTTGGTCATCCAACACCTGCAACTCTGGAATCTGAGAAAAACAAGCTGGGTACCTGTCTACTGCTTCCTGCTACTGGTTTTTAAAAGGCCAATTCATTACTGGGATACAGTCCAATCAGGCCAGCATTTATATTTAATCATCCAGTCATAATGCAAGACAAATCAAACAATGGAACGATTGTTAGTTTTTGAGCTTCATCCTGAACCAGATTTTCTATCCCTGTTAAGGTTTCTAGTAGCCTTTGTTCTCACTCTATTAATAGAACAATGATATGCCACATTCTTGGAAGCATTTTATTTTTACTCAAGCGTTCCCGTGTGTATGTGCCTAACTATGTAATCTTACTACACACTGTCACATTAGCTTTATTTTCTTGTCTGAAGGAAATAAACCTGAATATAGCTCTCAGTAACACATAAAATTTAACAGCACATTTGATCACATATAAGCCTAAAACCCCATAAAATTCACACTATACAATGCATTTCATATAACTACCAACACTGTATCACAAATCTCACAAAACACAAACTTGAAACTGAAGGTCACATTGACCAAAAAGTACCTAAATTCTCTAAAATCAAGCTGTTTTGAGCTTGAAGTCACACATTCGGCATCATTCATATACATGCCACAACAGCTCAATTTACTAGCCAGCTTTTCACTGTTTTCAGTCACACTAGTCATACCCCTCCACAGTCCTTTCCTCCTACCACCACACTCCTTCTAGATCTTAAGCAATTCACTTCTCCCTCTCAAGATGTCTCAACAGTCCACTAAATCATGCCAGAGAACATTGCTGAAGTTCACTCCTAAACCTTAACATGGTCTTGCACGTAACTAAAATGCAAACAAAATCTGTTGCAAAAGGGATTTTAGCAATTTTTCTGTCATCCAGACAGTGGTATGCTCAGATCCAAATGCAGATCTGGGGATAGCATTTGAAGGGTTATGGTCTGTAAGTCTTATATTGATACCCCTCACAGTGTATTTGGAAAAAGAGGAAGCAAATAGTCACCCAGCCCCTCCCAAGACCTTACATACCATGAGATAATGGATTAAACCAGCTGCACTTGCTTTAGTAAAACACATTCAGAATCCTTTACTCACAGCAAAGTTTCCTTCTCAGAGCCTCCAAAGGAGGCTACACTCCAAAGGAGTGTAATTATTCTTTCAAACAACAAAACTAATCACATAGATACAGCTCTGAATTTTTCTGGGACAATGTCACCAGCAACCTATCATCCAACATAAAATAGTATTACACTAAAATTCACCCATACCTGATAACACTGATAAAACACTCTCAGGCAAGAAAACAACGGAAAGGCAGATGAGAGTGGTAAAATTCAAATATTTTCCACTCCTCTCCCTCAATCCTTTTGCAAGGCTGAATGTGAACTCTAAGTATACCATGCAGTTATGCATGGCTTTGCTAACATTGTTATGAAGAAATTACCACATACACCTCCAGTGTATGTAGAAATTATTCCTACCAATAGTGCTAATGACAGCAGTCAACAAACAAGCAGTAAATCAACACAAGGGGCAGAGGGGTGAAATCAGCTGCCCTTTTTATTTCGGATCAAGATAGTAACTTTCACATGTCTGGTTCATTCCTGTAGCACTAATCTGAGTTTATCTGCAGCCATTCTTTCTTCACTTGAAAGGATGCCAGCAGAACAATTTAAAACTAGATCCCTTGATGCAATATTTCTACCAAGTCAACACTTCACATGCATGTAACATCAATGTAAGTAACTTCAGGCATCACTCCAACCATTAAATGAATAGGGCCACTTCCACTGAACTGCAAACTGAGTGCACAAAGAATAAACTAACCAGAACAAGTTCAGCAAGTGACAGAAAAAAATTTTATTCCTCCTTTCGCAACTTTCATAAACAACATGAGGCTTTGAAAAGAGCTAAGAAAGAAAAACAAAGAGAATCCTTTTGCATATGTGGCTAAAGGGAAACTATACAGCTCAGAATCATTAAAGTTTAGAAATGCTTCCATTAAATTACCACCCAGAGCAAATCTCATTTTGGTTGCAACTAGAAATTCATTCCTAACTGAGATTTGGAACAGAAAATTTTCTTCTTGTGGTCTGAGCCACATGAAAGAACATTCACTTCAAGAACCTTCTGACACACAAAGCAGAAGCAAACCATTATAAAGAGTTCTGCTTTTTTCCCATCTGAAAGAAACTGAAGTTACATACCTGCCTACAGATGAAAAAGCTTTTAAAATATCTAGAAGACTGATTTAATCCTTTTTTCCCAATTACAGTGATCCAAAAATTTCAGTCCATTTTTACTGCTGCAGAAGACATTAGGAACTTACCTACTGGCTTCTACAAGATAAAGCAAAAAAAGAAAGCTTGGAAAAGGAGCTGAAAATTAGGTCAAATTACAAAAACAGGGGAGAGAAGTTAATGAGTAAAATTTAACTAATTCTATAGTTCACCACCACAGCAACATTAAACAGACATCATAATAACCTGTCAAACAAAAAGGCATTCAGAAAATGTCAAAACATATTTAAGACATCCCCATATGTTAGAACTAGATTACAAGTACTTCACATACACTAGAGGGACAGCAAAGAGGGATATATCACCCAACAGATATATCTTTTACAGGGGGTCTCACATTCCACCAACAGTTTGACAAGTATCTCTGAGGTACAAGACTCCTCACACCTTCTTCCACCATCTTAATCTATCCTTAAATGCTTCAGGTGCACTGGGCACTGCACAACAAACAGCCAGGAAAGAATTATTGCCAAAGGGGAGCTGAGTGTACAGCAGCTATTGGAAATGTCAGCAGGCATCCGTCTGCAATCAACACTACGTCTTTAGAAGTCTGATACTGGGATTTTTTTCCCTAATATAACACATGATACTGAGGTAAGGCACACACAAGTATTTGTCAACTGCCAGCAATGGAAAGAGAGTTCCTGCCAAAGTATAGTCAGGAACAACATCCCCACTGAAAGACTTTTAGGAAACTAAGTGTTGGAAAATAAAAATTTACAGCCAAACTGTAATTGTTACTTAGCCCACAGACAAAACAGTGCAAGTACAGTTCCACACAGAAAAACCGAGTTGTTATGCATCATCTAAAGAGCATGCACACACATGCTACCAATTAGCTATGCTACTGTCACTTCAATTGCTTTAATAATGTATCAACTCAACAAACAGAATACCCACAACCACTGACCACTTTTTATTTCTGGAAAAAGAATTACTAAGGAAAACAAAGAAATAAAAAATGTAAGTTATTTTTCATCCTGTTCTGCAATTCTTCAAAAAGTTTCTGAAATACGGGTTGGACAGAAGAATCCTCAGCCATAGCCACTAAATGGAATCCACATTATCCACTAGATTTTTGCAAGTGCTGGAACATAGAAAGAAGAGCAATCAGTGCCAAGCACTGACCCAGGCAGCAAGCTGCTCAATTCAGTCAAAGGCCAACAATTTGCTTCTCAGAGCTTTGTTTATGGAGCCTAGAATGATAGTCTAGCTAGACATCCTGCATTATTTCTGAAAAGTTCATACTGACTAAAAGTCATAAGGGGTGAGCATTCAGAATGCTCTCATCACAAAATAGGCATACATGTGCAAGCAAAAGGTAGGGCAGGCTGAGTATATACATATCATTTAGTCATAAATAAATGAATAATGAATAGGCACATTATTTCTTGTAGCTGTATTCAGATGCTGTAGATCAGAGCTGGTTTCTTTCCAAGTTGCTTGGGCTTTTATTTTTTTTTTTTAATACTGTGTTTTTTTAACAAGAACCATCCAAAACTCAGTTATGAAACACTCAGGCAGTATTTTTTATCAGATCTAGAGACTCCAGTGGCAGAACACACAAAAATGTATTGCTCTCTCATTACTTAATAGGCTACAACACAAGACACAAACACCTGAAAAGCTCCCGCTGATTATCTGACTGTTTAGTTGACTGCTAGAACTGCAGGCCTTAAAGGAGCATTTTCTTCTTTGCTGTATTTTGAAGATCTGTGATAGAGATGCCTAAAGAATTCATGAAGTCATCTCTTCTACTATTTAGTAAGCTAGATTATGCTTTTTTTCTCACAAAGCATTGATTATTGCATTTACATATTGTTTTCCACTGTACACTCCAGTTGGGATGCATTCAGGAGCATAAATCTGCCTGGAGGTTGGTACTTGCAGTATATGTCTCTCCTATCAGCACAGATCACACAGAATTCTTGGGGAGTTCTTAATTTTCATGCTAAGAAATACATTCCAAATATGGCTTTCAAAAATGAAGTGATTCTAAGTTCATTTGCAATTTTAACAGACACGAATTACAATCAGAATTCCTAGTACAGTTATAAATTTTATATTCTTTGCACAGCTTCATTAGAAAAAAAAAAAAAAAGAGGAAGTTAAAACTCATAGCTGCAGTATCTCTCCAGGTTCTTCTCTCTTTTTCTACAAAATAATGAGCAAACTGGTGTCTTTACAAAAGAAATGGGATTGTGGCCTTATTAGGAACTTTAAGGAACATAACCATTGCAGTAGTACACTGACCATGTCTCCCCAATTAAGTTCAGTCCACATAAGAAACACGAGCTTTCTCAGTCTCACACAACAGGCAAAGATCAGCCAGAGCTGCCGTTCTGCTGACAGAGAAGCTGGCACCGAATTCATAACCAACACAACTAACTTCCATACTGCATGGACTCACAGCTGTGAGCCACAAAGAAGCTTTAACCAAACCGATTAATTCTCACTTCTTTACATGAAAGGCAGGCCCTACAATCATTTGAATAAATGCCATACACTCAGTTGAGACCCGACGACGCACGCTTTTTATCAAGCCGCATTGCCATTAACTTCAAAAGGGTTCCACCAATATTGATACAAGCCGACCAAAAAAATGTTGCTATTTGAGACAACAACAGTTTGGCACCACATTTGTTTGAGTACACTGCAAAGTGAGTTACTTCAGGAATCACTCTCTAATGACTATAATTTCATTTAAGTGAAGTATTTAAGCTATAGCCATATGAAGTGCACATCTGTAAAGTCAGGCTTTGTAACTCCTGTATCTCAAACCTGCATGAGTCAGACTTTCCATCCATCTCAGGACAACACATGTAAACCTCATCCCCAAGAGACCCCTGCAAGACAAATCACCAGCACATTAATATGGCTGTTTCTTTTTTCTCTCACTAGAGCCATCAACAAATGATTACACCTAATTACCAAATTAGTGTTTCTTATGTGGACTGAACTTAATTGGAACTGGAGCAGCAGTGTCAGATATGCTGGAATCTGTGTCAAAGGGTTTACAAGAAGGATTAAGAAGAGATGAAGCATTCAAATACAGGTGAGGATGAAAATAACAGAACAAGAAGAGTGGAGTAAGTTATCCAGATCAACTGCACAACCCTTGTGGCAAGAAAACACTAACCAAACAAAACCAACAACAAACAAAAACCAAACCATCCAACCAAGAAACAACCTGAACACAGAGTTGGAAATAATCACATAAAATAACCAACACTGCAAGGATACTTAAGAGTACTGATTATTCTACAAGCCACAAAACTAAGTATGAGGCACAAATAAGTGTTTATGGCTGCCACCTACACTTTAGTGGGGGTGGGGAAGTGACTACAGATAATTTCAGTTTTCTGCATGCCGGCACACACACCATCCCACCCCTCCACTCCTGACAGATGCTGCCTGATACTCCATAGCCACATTGATTACTGCAGTTCAGCAAGTGACAATCTAAAAATTAAAAAAAACCAAAACAAACCAAAAAAAAAAGAAAAAAGAAAGCCGGGACCAGTGAGAGGAGGAAGCAGCTTTTCTTCATTAAACTTCTGACTTTGTTCCTCCACAGAAACTGGGGTTATTTTCGGTTAAAACACTGACCTGCATCCTGAGCCCACCAGTATTTAAAATACAAAACTACGCGTCGCCTTCGAGCGCCGCAGAAAGCGACCGGAGCTTCGGATGACAGGGAGCCTCCCCGCTCCCATTTAACTGGAAAAAAACATGGTATTCCAAACGCCCTCGGCTCCAGCATTGTCTCCGCCAGCCCGCGCCGGTGCGAAGCGCGGAACAAACCCACAGCCCGCACAGCGGGTCCCTCCCCTCCTCCCGCAGGGCGGGTGTTCCCGGCGCGGCTCGGGGTGCCGCCGCGGCCGCAGGTGAGTTCCGCAGGTTAGAAACACACCTGTGCGCCCGTGTTACTCGCGCTCCGCCCCACGGGTGCCCCCCGCCTCTCCCCTCCCCTCGGGGCCCAGGGCCGGGGCAGGGGCGCCGGTGGGCGAGCCCTGCAGGAGGAGGAGCGCGGTGGGTGACGAGGATGCTACCGACCTGCTCCGCCCCCGCCGCGGGCTCCCGCGGGCCGCTCCCGGCGGAGCCCTGCGTCGCTCCCATAGTAACATCGCCGGGCCCGCCGCCCGCGGCCCCGGGGGCTGGCAGTCAGTCCCGGCAGCCGCGGCAGTGCTTCTCCCGCCTCCGCCCCGCCGGGGAACCGGCCGGGCCGCTGGCGAGGGGCTGCGGTGGAGCCCCGCGGGGGCGGCCGGAGCCTGGCAGGACAAAGCCGGCTCTGAGAAGCCCTCCACAGAGAGACTTTGTCCTGCCGGGGCCCGGCCGCCCCCGCCGCCAGCCAATCATGCCTCTAAACGCCCCGGGGAGGCAGAGAAACACTTTCATTCTCCCTGGGAAGAAAAGAATTGTTATTCCCCATTTACAAAAATATTTCTTGTGTTCCTGCCCTTGGCAGCGGCCAGCAGCTGACGCCTGTCACAGGATAAACGGGAGCGATGGGGCCGGTGGCCCAAGCCTGGACAGCATTGCTGACATCAGGCTTTCGGACAGCATCCACAGCCCTGTTCTGTCAAACAGACATGAACAGCCATGTCCACCTTTTCTGTCCGTGTGTTTTTAGGAAGACATGGATGTGAAACCCTCCACACAGCCGACAGACTCCTCACACCCACAGCCTTGGTCAGATTTCTTTCCCACCACCTATCAGCCTTCCACATCAGTCTTGAAAATCCACACCACTGCTATTAATTCAAAGGCCAAATTCCTTACATTGGGGCTGTAAGTACATATTCTAAAAAAAGCACGTTATTGAGTTAACATTAATTCTCAAGAGCTAGCAGAAAGGAGTGGTTGCTAAAAGCACTAAGGAGAGAAGATGGCCAGAATTCAACCACACTATATTCAGAAATAAAAACTTCTTTCCCAAGTGCTGTTGTCTTCCTGGCTTAATGCTATTTTGGGTGGATGAGGCAATACTTGAATCAACTCTTGGAAGGAAGAAAGTAAGAATGAGAACCAACTGTAAGGGTCTGCCTATCCTGTGCAAAGCCAAGCAGGATTATTTGTGGTTCCAGACAAAAGCTGTGGCTTTACCTAAGGCCTCCTTTTGGCATGTTCTGTGACTTCATCAAAGCCAAAAGGTGTTATCACTAACAGAGACTATATTTCCCTGAGCTGTAGGGCAGCAAGCAGGGTTAACACACTAAGCTACCCTGAGGTAAGTGTAATGCAGATGGCAGGAACTGACCACAGTTATACAAGCCCGATAGGCTGGTTTTTATTCCTTTACCACAAAATGCCATCTGGGAACAGCCTATCAGTTTGTCTCTATTTAGTTTCTTTCAATAACAGATGGAAAATAGTCCATGTGGGCTTATCAAAATATTTCCCATGTTTGTCCATAAATTTCTCACTTTTAAGAGCAAAGAATACATATCCCTTTCCCACTTTCTTATTTTTTTCTCAACTTAAACAGCTACTCTGCCACAATGGGCATATAAATCATCCCATACCAGCCTGCAAATGTGAGCACTAAGTGGCCTCTAGGCTCATGCTCACTCAAGAGCTTGGCCAAATGCCCGAATGCTCATAGTGATGGCATGGACTGATGTAAGAAACAATGAAGTAATAATTGTCAGGTTTCTTACCCAACAATTCAACCACCAAGAACAAACTTTCAGTCCTGCTCTTTGACTAAGATGTCCTACCAAAATGGGTATGTAGGAAGGCCTTATGAGAGGAAGATGTTGCAGCTAAGCAATAAATGGAAAGATACCAGTGTAGTGATGTTTACATCACTGTGTGAACTCCTCCAGCACCTCAAGTTTCTGCCTCCTGTGGTAGCAAAAGAGGGAACAGATTCTCCAAGCATTCAATTCAAGTAACAGCAGCTCCAGGGGAGGACAGCATCCCCATTCTCTTCCCTTGTAAGCCAAACAAAACCAAACCCCTAACCTGCAGCTCAAGCATATTGTTTTCCATTAGGTATAACCTCTCCTGTCTCATCCTCTCTGAAACACCACAAGACCCCCCACTGTGGATACAGAATACCTATAAACTAGCCAAAACTCACTTGGGACAGCAACACAAGCAGCAGAGTGGCAGGAGCCCCAGCCAAATGGTCTGATGTGCCTATGCAGGTCCCTGAGAACCCTGAGTGTTTGGACGCATGGCTGCATGCACATTTAAATCATTGGTCTCCCTTTGAAATGGGAGGTGCAGGTCCAGTTGTAGTCAGTCCTGCAAGGGATACTGCATCATGAAGAGTAAAGGCTGGGTATCAGCATCATGTCAGAATGCAAGGGCTACACATTTGTAGCACTGTTCTCTGCAGTATTTAAGACCAGCTCTGCTTGTACAATAACTCTACAAAGCAGCAGCATCTGCAGGGATTCCATGGAATGTTATGTAGGTGTACAGGAATTTTAAAATTAACTTCAGTGAAAAGATCATTGCTATTAACTTTATGAAAAACATGCAAATAACTTACAGCGAACACATATACCATTGAGATTTTCAGTTTAAGTAATCAAGGGAGACATTGCTTGCCTACAGTCATATTGAATCTATGGTCTGTGTAGCACTAATTTAGAGAGATCACTTGCTGTAGCCTGAGTCATGCAAAACCTAGGATGTGTTCTATAAATTATCTAATGCTACTGTGAATGAAGCAGTTGTGCCACTTCCAGCATCCACAGAGGGAACACCCTTTTAACAAGACACTAGAGGATGCAAATTAAAACATGCAGCTGTTCTCACAGTTGCTTCAGCCAACCAAGTAAGGCTATTCTGCAACTTGTCTGCAGCAACCATGTTGTGATTCAGATTTTCTCTGCCTCCTCTCAACGATCAAGCCTTTAAACATGTCCCCAAAACAATGAATTATTTTCTGTTTCTTTAAATTTAAAAGTTCAATACCTTGGTAGTGCTGCTAGACAGCATGGCAAAAAGCTGGGAACTGATTTCTGAAAAAGATACTGGGAATGCAGGCTGCTAGTCCAGTTGTGGAACTATCTGAACAGAGATGTCAGTTTTGCTCTTGTTTTTAAGCAAGTGTTCATGATCTTGTCATGAGAGACACTGTAGAAGTTTCTAAAAATACCATGTTGTCAAACAGCCTTTCCCCCTTCCCTTCCAGGCAATCTCTTTAGACTGCCATTTGTCATCAGCCTGCAAAATCACACAAATCAGTCAGCCCAGTCCTACTTAAATGATTCATAAATCCAATTACGTCCACTTCTTTATATAGTAAGCTGGGCCCTAACAGATTCAACCTTCAGGATTAGAGGATGTGTAGGTAGCTGACCTCTGACTCTCAGGAACTGCTCAGGAGCTCCCTACATATAGTTCAAACATGCAGCTCTACACTGGGGTTGTCACATATATGGCACAGTAAACTCTGTCTTGGGGGTACTGGAGAAGAGACACTTTGCATACTATCTCAACACTTGCTACTATGTGCAGAAGTGAGTCTGAGGGTCACCAAGATGGTGGGGGCTGAAGCACTTGCCTTTCAAGAGGAAGCTGTGGCAGCTGCGTTTGTTTAGCTTGGAGGAAAGATGGCTTCAGGACACTCAGCAGCAGCCCATTGGTGCTGAGAGGAAGAGACTGAAGAGATGAGGCCAAGTTCTTAACCATAGTCCAAGGTGGATAAGAGACAATGGGCCAGAGTTCAAACAAGACAGGTTCAAATGTGCAAAAATTTCCCATTGAGGAGTCTAACCATGGACCTACTGCAGAGAAATTGTACAGTCTCTATCCTTGGAGGTTTTCAAACCCATCTGGGAAAAGCCCCAAGCAATTTGTTCTGATCTCACAGATGAACCTGTTTTGGGCACGAGAAACTGAGGTTTCCTGAGGTGGCTTTCCATCTGAATTATCCTACCATTCTGAAGTTATTGCATGGGTCAAGTGCCAGCTTAAAGCAAAATGATGCAATTATTATCCTCCCCTTGTCTTCACTTCCAAAGTACAGCTTGTGATTATGCAACAAAGATTTTGGCATGCAGCTGCAGGGTCTGGTCCGTTGGCTGTCTCTGATGTAGTGTAAGGATGATCAGATGTAAGGAAAGCTATTCACACTTTCCAACTTTCAAAGCCACAATACTAAGGCTGTTATTTTAGAAAGCATAGATGTTCCGGGAAGAAACAGAGAGCCCAACATACACAGTATCCCACACTTCATACATATATTTTATGGGGTAATCAACAGTGTTAAATCTTCTGTCACTTACAAGGTCACATATTTTGATGTTTTCAAGAGCAGACTATTCTAAGTTTTTTTTAAATCTAGACACAGAGACTTACTGAGACACCTCAAACTGCTAAAAATTTTAAAATGTAGATAATTATTTAGAACAAGAGGCAGCACTGTTGTAAGCCAATCATAAACTCAATTTCAAGTTCACAAAAAATTTGTAATTACATGCTGAACAACTAGGAACAGCAATGAACATTAACAGTATGAAATACAGTAATATATATATTTTTATAGTGTAATGTAATGTATATTTTCCTCAATGTTTCGAACAGCCATCAGTTCTACTAGATCTCATACATTACAAGTTTGTTCTGTTTTAAACCAGAAGACTGTTTTGTTTGTTGCTACTTTCTTTTTGCAAAAAATATGGCAATTATAAAATGATAATATAAATGTATAGCATATTCATAGGGTAAATAAAACAGCATGAGAATATGCAGAGATGTTTGTTAACAGTTAATAAAAATTATAATTGTGAGAAAAAGAAATGCATTCTATTTGTTCTAAACACATTTTCATCTGAGCAATGTTTTAAATTACACTGCAGTTCCTTGAAAATTACACTAGTAAGGCAAGCAAATGAAAGTTTGACTTACTGCTAGAGAGCAAAACAGGGTCTTAACAGTGACTCTGTGTGAACACACACACCACCCCTACCCCATCTCCTCTACAGACTGTACAAATTAAAACAACTTTCCATGGCATAAGCAATTCAACCTCTAGTACTTTAAGAAGCTACAAAAACTAGTACCGTTATTCTAAAGAATGAAATAACAATTTAGTTTAAACAAATCCAAACCACACAAGTGTGTCCTGTTTCTCTCCCTAAACACCATACAAAAGTGTGTATCAACACTTGAAAGAAAATCCCTTCCCCAACCCCAACTTTTTTCATTTTAAACAGCAGGCACATTCTGTTTGAACATTCATTTTGCTTACATTTCATTTCCTTCCTCTCTATGTTTCTTGACTGCTCCTGGCAAGGCTGTGAAACACTCCTCTGCTTTTAGCTATTTATCTTCCTTTCCCCATTAGAAGTCAAGCCCTACAACATCAATGCTTTACCATGGTAATCAACTGTTATGGCTCAAATTAAGACAACACAATAAAGAAAACAAAGATCCCATTCTCATGGAGATCATTATGCTTATTAAAAACAAGTAAAAGAATATGGAGATTACACAAGACATAACACACACAAAGATGTTTAACTTTTTTTCCTAATATAGGGGTTAATTTAAAATACAAAGCTCCAGACAGCAGTTCTTCAGCAAAGTTAGTTTCTTTAGAGCATGACAACTATGTTTCAAAGCTCTGCCTCTCCCCATCCTATTTATACTGGCAAACCTCCTGCTGACAAGCTTATTAAGAAACAAAGCAGTTCTGCAGCCCTATTCAGAAACAGCAAGGTCCCAGTCAGGTTACTAATGCCCACTTTTTGGGTGATGTTTTTTGCAAATGACTAAAGTGAGCTGGCAAGAGTCCAAAAAAGAACAGCAAGAACAATCAGGAAGAAAACAGATGGACACAGCCATACCAGTCATTCACTGGCCAGTTCCACAACTCCTAGAAGCCGACAAAGTGGCTGGATGCACCTTCTGAGCCATCTTGACCTTGCTAATAAATGGTTCTGGAGTTTCTTTTGCTAAGAGTTGAGCTTGCAACCATCCACATTTCCTGATGTAAAGTTTGCATACTCTACCATTGAAAGTTTTTGTTTTGAGGAAAATGTCAGAGGCTGCTCAAGACCTTAGCTGAGACATTCCTGCCTATCTACATTTCACTGATATGCGCAAATCAAATTTTCCCCCACTCCCAGAAAATTAAACAGGGAAGTAGCTTTGGTTAAGTATGTCACAAATTAGAAAGTCAGCACAGCAGATATGCACATTCTTAAGTAACTTACTAAAGCAACAATAGCTATTCATCTCAAAAATTAAAGTCAATTAGTTTCGCGAAACATCAGCATAAAAACTTTTTCCTCTCTTAAAATCATAATCTGTTAAGAGCTTACAAAAACAAGCCAAGCATGTTCAATTGACACATGAAACTAAGGACGCATTTTATAGGCCTTCTGGAAGCACTTGAGAAAAGGTTTCAAAAGCAAGGTTAATATGTCAAAAGGATTATATTTACCTTAATGATGTACTGTAAGAAAATATGCAGCAAAACAACTCTCCCTGTGTGTGGCTATTCTGTTTCCCAGGACTGACTGAGTCACTAAGCAACTCCCATGAATATTACCCTTTGTGCTTAAAGTAATTTATTTATCCCCAAGTCCATGCTAAATATTTATATTTGATGAAGACATCATCATAGATTACATCCATTCTTTACCAATGTTTAGCTAAGAGATGAACTAGTACAGGCCTGTGCATTATTATTTGCATAACTTTAGCAGAATATTGACTTCATTGCAGAAACCTCTCCTCTTCTGGAGGCCTGTTGTACATCATCAAGTTCTCAGCAAATGTGCATGTCATCACTTTAAGTTGCTTTGAGAATTCAAAAGAACTAGTTTTAATTTCATATTACTCTACTAAGTACAATTTCTTGACACTTTATAAAAACATAGCTACAAGAATATACATCTTAGCTAGCACATGACAAAAATGTGTAATTTTAAACTAATAGCTAGGTCTAACTGATGCAACTTGACTAGTACCTTAGGAGGAATGATGATTTTTGAGTGCCGTTGTCTACTTGCTGTGCGATGCTTTGGACTTGATGTACAGCTATGCTCCCAGTCCCACTCACAAGGAGATGGCAGCGCAGTAGTTTGCTCCCTGAAAAACAAGGTTTCATCTAAGTCAAGTATAACCACAAACAAGTGCTTGTAAAGCCTTGAACACTGAAGTCCTAGAGATATAGAGGATATAAAATATTTTTCCCTTAGTTTGACATGCTTTAGCTTCTCTGGCAATCAAGTGGAAATAGTGCTTGAATAAAGTAGATACTCAGCAATACTCATCACTGCATACAAAGCAACCAATGCGTTTTTGCCACTGAAATAGGGTACTGATAGGAAACATACTTCTAGTTACTTTGTTGCACTGGTCCTCTCCACAAACCATCTCGGTTTTGTTTCAGTTTAGTTTTGGTCTGATTGTTTTAGCTTGCACAAGACTGTACACAGGAAAGCTAGTAACAGCATTATATCTTGAGCACACCCTCAGCAAGAACAATCAGATACATGCGCTCCAATAATATTAGATGGTAACTTAAGAGCTTCAGTTGCCAAGTGATAGAAAGAAAATAATTCCCAGTGTGATCTTCTATCCTCCTTCCAAGCTCAACAGGCTTTAGCTATCCCTCTTGGGCAAAGGTGGCATTTAATCTTCCACTCAGCATCGCAGTCACAGGGCTCCTCTTCTCCCTGACCCCTTGTCTAGTCCTTGATTACCCCCAGGAGGAAAAGAGAAAATTCATGGTTTCACAAAGATACAGAAGGGACTCTTGACAGAAATAGAAACACAAGCTAGTGGTTAGGGTTTGGTGGTGGCTTGTTTGTTTGTTTTTTAAAAAAACACCAACATGCAACTCAGTAATTTTAATTCTTCTCTCAAAAACATCTTTCCAAAGTTTTCCATCTTCAAAAAAGGATATAGCCAGACTCCCCTAGAAAAGTATATTAGCTATTCTTTCAGCAGATTTGAGTTTGTTTGCCTGTTTCTGCTCACCCCCTCCACCCCCAAGGTATAGATGTTTTTTCATTATGGTTGACACTCTATTAGCCATTTCTAGATGGCTTGAGAGATGTAAGAAAGAGACACTGAAAGAATTCTGCAGAACTTCCCCAATTGTCTATAAGCCTGGCCCAAATTTTGATGAGTTTATCTGTGACACCCACTTTTTCCTGAGCACAAATATAATGAGGTCACAGGTTCAAAAAAGCAAAATTAAAATTTCTAAGGCATTAAAAAAAATACATTTTGCTTCAGATTAACTTTTTTAAACATGCAACAATGCAAGCACCTGCCAGACACACCTTAAAACTAGGTTATTTTCCCCTTTCTCACCATGGTCTTCCAGCATAAAAGCATCTTTCTAAAAGTCAATTAAGGTTTTAAAACAAGGCATGATTTCAGAAGTTGCAAAACAAAAAGATGCTTACTATGACCACCAAAGAACAGCACAAGCTATTCTGTGCATTTGAAACAAACTTCAGCCTTACTATTCTGGGCTGTGCACAAAATACTATTCTGGAGGCTGCAGAAAAGTCACACAAGCAAGATAAAGCTAACTACCACTCCTGCAATCATTTTCTGCTGCCATCATTTTCCCTTTGTCAAACCTTATAAAAATCCATGTATCTATCACAGAAATTGCATCACTATTCAAGCAAAGATGGAAGCAGAAAACTTAACTTTGTAATGTCTTTGATATGAAAATATAAATGAATACCTTAGCAAAATAATCTATTTGCCTTTCCTGGGGTTTTTTTGCCCAGTAGTCTGGGTTTTTAAGTGTAATTCTTACAACTTTCAAACAATTGCTCTGGACCTAGCATCACACTCAAGTGCTATTTTTTATTTGAAGAGATCTTTAGGAAAAATAAAGTATTTAATTGTGCACCTGAATTTATGCACGATTTGTGAGTTGACAAATGAGGACCTCTATATCCTTTATTCAGTATTAGGTTTTGTAAAGTGTATCATTTTGCTACAAATTTTTCCTACACACACACAGACAAACACACACAAACAAACACACACCTTTATAACATTTTATTCTTACAAAGACTGTGACAGAGTACCTCTAGAAGCTGAGTGATAAACTGATCTTAGCAAAGTGCGTTATTGATGTGTTTATTCCAGTAATATAGAATAAGCTGTATGCAGCTATAAAACGAACAGGACTTCTTTTGTCAACTCCATTTACTTTAGTACCATTGTTGGTTACCAACCTTTCTTTCCCTGAAAGTTTTAACAAAAAACATTAAAGGGATCCCTATTACAGTCCAATGACAACAGCTTTTCTGAAACTGTTGGAATGGCAAATCCAAACATAATCCAAGTACATCTTAACCAGCTTGAAATTCCAAGTGTGTACAACAATTACATTAACTAAACCCCTCCCTGAAAGCAGGGAGATGTCTGAACAAGAATGCCGGAAATAACAAATTTTAACAGTGTATTTTGTACTTTGATACTGATTAATACTCAGTAATAGATGAAAGGCAGTCACAGTTACAAAAGAAATAGACATTACAGTTAATAAGTTTCAGTCTTAGAGGGCATGATTCAAGCTATGACTCTGGCCAGACTAACCTACTTGCAAATGAAGAAGAATTCTACAAGAATATATCATTACTTTCCAACACAGCTTCTCAAAATAGCAGGAGAAATCAGGTACCATTTTATCAACATATAAAGAGCAGCTGAAAAAATCAAAGAGATTTGCATGTACATAATTTATATGGAGCAATCAAAGGAAGTCACAGTTCAGCATACTCCACTGTCCTGAGTCCAAACAGACTGCACTGAGAATCCCTTTAAATGGACAAGTTTTTAACAAAAAACACTCATTAACATGTCACTGGAAATTTAGGACGAACTTGAAGAGCACTTGTGTTAATAAAAAAAGGCACAAAGCCATTTCAATCAGTATTTTTTCTAGACTAGTTTTTGTGGTTCTGGTGATAGATTTGGGGGGAAAAATCATATGATTTTAATGATAACTTAATGATTTATTTTCTTTTACTGTTGCTACCACCATTAAATAAAGCATATTTGTGGAAAAATTACAGGATAAATCTGAATTCAGTTATAGTCAAACAGCCACAATTACAATCCAAGTTTTTCTTTGAAGTCTTGCTTACACAGAACGATTTATTCCAAACCAACAGAAACATAGTAATTGGTCTTGGACAAAAGCTTCTCATATTTTGCACTCCTCTGCAAAGTCTGAAACAAGGTGACAACATTCTATTGTATTACAAAAATAGCAGAAGGACTGTGAAGACACCCATCCATCCATCCTTGCTACTCCCACAGGGGTAGATGGGAGAGAATGACAACTCCATTTTCCACACAACATACATTTTTGGTGGAAACAGTTATTTTCTGAAGCCTAATACTCAAGTTGCAATAGATTGTAATAGTGGTACAAGAAAGCACTGGGAATTGTTTTTAACAAAAATCAGAAAAACCTTCTTGTAGGGAAACAGTATTCCTAAGTATGATGAACCCCTGCTTCTAAGCAGAGAAGTAAAGTTGCCTGCACAGACAAAAGCGATTTTTCTTTTCTCATTTTAGGAACTGCTTCTCTGACAGATAAAAATTAAAATATGAACATTTTTAAATGAGGAGAGGAGAAACACACACATACATCAGATTAGTAGCAAGCAAAAAATACAAAGCAGCCATTTCATTTCTGTTCTAATGAGTATACGCGTGTTTATTCTTTCTGTTCTTCAGCAAATTCCTCATTTAGAAATAACACCTTCTCCTAGTTATTCCTCTAGCCAAGGAAAGGTAGTACACAGATATCTCTAATGAAACCACTAAGTTCAACCGCAGCTACTTAAGATGCAGAACTTGGAAGATACAAAAAAAAGATTATCTGTTTTATGAATAACTCTCCTCTTTCTAATAACAAGTTTTAAAAATGCATGATTCAAGGTGAGCACAATTTTTCCCATAGTTACTCACTGATTGCTTTTTAACACTTACCCTGGATGTTGCCACAGATTTGCATGTCTACCCTCAGGAAGCAGTTCTCTCTTGTTAAGGGGAGTAATACCTATTGCTGCTTCTAAAATAGTTATGTATTTCTTGTACCGCATCCTGCCTTTCTCAAGAGTTTCACCAGGCTAAGTTATCATCCAAACGCAGATGCTGCAACTGAAGTCATGCCTCTTCACTGATTTGAAACGCTGCTTTTAAAACATGCTGTAAGTTTGAAGCATAAAAATGCTTTTTCCCCCTCTCCTAGGCTAGGATAGTTAGTAGAAGAGAGAGAGGAACCAAAGAAAAACTCCTACCAGATTCCCCAGAAACGTCATTGTTACGTAATTCGATCTTTGAATAAGACACTAATGAAAATGATTGAAGAGACAATCACGGTTCTAAGCCTGGCCGGATAATGCACACTCTCCAATTGACTAATCCTTTGCTAAATCTCTGCTGTCTATAATCTTTCAACTGCTAATGGAGCACTAGGTAACTTCTCTGTCAAATCCATCCAGGGAATAAAAGAGATCTGCACAGAAAACTTGAGACCATTTTAGAAAGTGACAGAGAAATAGATTTTGCCTTAACTTTGCTCACCAGAAAGCACCAGAGCACCAAAAAGCTCTCTACAATAGAAGTGTCATGAGGGATTTAGCTGATCTACTCAGAAAAGGCATGGAGAAATATGTTTTTACATGGCTTGTGCAGAATTAAGAAAGCTAGAGACTCCCATTATAATACCTACTAGTCATTCAAATGTGCCTCACATGATGGCAGAAGCCACATCCCACGCCAGAATTGTTCTAGGCATGAGGTAAGTAACTGAGTGTGCCAAAGACCTCAGGTATGAACTACAAAGATGGAGACAGATGCACATGTTGAAAGAACTAACAGCGACATTTCGGAAACATGGCATTACTGTCAAATTGCAATATCCAAAGAGATGTACTTGATTGCAAAACTAATCAAGGAAATGTTGATGTAATGCTTCTTAGACAGTAAGAAATGAATGTTTATATAAATATAGATAGATAGACATATACTACATATGTACATATACTACATAAATATTATGCACTTACGCAGTAATAGAGAGAAAAAACATAGAAAGAAGAGATGTGACAGGAAGACTGAAGCCTGGAATCACAACTCCCTCAGTGAACTGTGCATATTATTTATTCCCTAGTATTATTAAGCATAGTGTATACACTATTATTAGTGTACTTCTACTGAGGTGATATCATATTGCATGTTAGTTATTTAGAAACCAAGATGATTTCTTGTACTGTGAGATATTTAGCTCTTAGAACAAGATTTGTGTAACTATTTCCAGTTCCTACATTACTTACAATCCTGTGTCAGCCATATTTGGTGTTTAATATTCAATATTTGTAAGTTATGTTAACACATATACACATTGAACTATCTCAAGTAATTATTAAATAGCAATCTATATGACTGATCCTAGAAGAGCAAAATAAAATCAAGCATCTTTTAGATTCAGGGAATACCACTACAATTGTCAGAGGAAAAAAAAATCACCTACATGGCTGCATGCTGATAAGGAGTATGTAGTCTGTAATGTAGTGATGTGTTAAGAAAAATAATTACTATATTAAAACCACATGAATTAATTTAAACAAAAAATTACTTCTCCATGTCAAAAAAAGACCTACTTAACTACAACTTTAAACATCTGTATACAAAGCATTAAGAAGCTTAGGAAAGCAGAGTAGTACTAGAAGCCTGCAAGCACAGCTAACGTCATTAAAGCCTACATGCATCCTGACTTCTGACAGCTTTGGTAGCTCTGTTGTAAAGGTTGTACTGAGAAAGAAAAGACAAGCAGTGAGCAGTTTTTGACAATTCCAGTACTTAAGGATCTTCTGACTGCAGAAGTCTGACAGCTCAATTTTACTTAGAAGCAGAAATATTTTTATTAAATCCAGTCTTCCCTCAAAATTGGTTTCATTAACAACTTCAGAATTACCACACTTTCTCCTACGAAGTTTTGGTATTTCGTTCTGTCCACCTTCTCCCTTAACACTTCTTTAACTCTAAACTTTCCCCTTATAGATCTAAGAAATAGCTCTTAAAAGAACTTTCCCACAGTAGTTTTCAAAGCCAGTCCTACGCAAAGTCTAAAAAGCTTTAAGTGCAGCTCTGGTCCATCTTTTGTCTCTTTGAGCAAAGCATATTAATTCTGACTAGAAAAGGAGCCCCATGACTACTGTTGCACACAGCGAAGTCAAGCCCACACAATATGCACGAGTTACTCCCAAGTACTGCTTTTGGTTAAATTGTGTGTGAAACTTCCAGGTACCTAGAGGGAGAAAGACTGACTCACAGTTTATCAACTTCCTGCAATTTTATTTAGAAACAGAAATTCAAAGCTGCTAGTACATTGTTAGTGAAGGATAACTTTTGTAGAGCAAACAAAAAGTCTAAAACATACCTTCCTTCATTGATTCCTGCTGGAGAATTATCATAGACTCCACTTTTTCTGTCTTTGTATTTTTTCAGGAAGAATAGAAACCAAGTTTTATTGGAGAGAAAACAGCACAGTTTTCCTAACTGAGAACAAAAAAGTGATGCCTCAGAAAATACAATGTATTTCTGAGAATGGGGAAAGAATGACAGAGCTTTTTCCTCCATTAAAGAAACATTTACAAGATCAAAGCAAAAGCTTTCTTTTGCTCTAATCCTCTACAGATGAAAACAGTGATACACTCTTAATTAGATGTGGAGTATACTTCTTGTAAACTGATGGCAGAGGCAGGATCACATCTTCAGTCACTTCAGACCCAACTGAAAAAGAGACAGTCATTGCGCAATGCAGCCACAAATTACTTTCCATCTTGTGAAAAAACCAAAATCCTGTTCTTTCTCATCTTTCAACAAAAATCTGTGTAACAGCTACAGATCAAACAATTCTCTTATTAAGCGAGCAAAGAAATAAGCATCTCTTCCCACATGCTTTTGCTCAAGTGATAAGAACAACTGTGACAGTCGATTGTTAACTTCCAGAACACACGTGTTTTGTTTGCGCCACAACTAGCACATATGTAAAGCTTGATCTGTTAAAAAAAAAATCTTAAGGTAGAGGAGCAGCAAGGATCAGACTGGGACTGTGGGAGGTGGGAATGAAAATAGAGGAGGAGGAAGAAGGAAACTTCTTTTCACTTCACGGATTGCAGCTGCTTTTTGCCACTCCTTAGAGAGCGACCCTTCCCTGAACAGTCCATATGTTCCTGGAGATTCTCAGAATCAGCTTATACAAAGTTGCGCTAAGGAGGCTAGAGACACCAATAGTCAAATCTGCTGGCTATTAAGCAGAGCTAGATGATGAAGCAGATGTTAGAATAGAGAGTGCAAGCCAGACTACAGACAGCCTTGCTGTTAAGAGTGATGTGCAGGAGAGATTTATGGGTTTTCACTAAAGCCTTAAAAAAACCCAGCCAAAATTAATGAGGCAAGACAAATAACACATAGCTTGAACCAGTATCTGAAATCCTGGTTATGATGAGGCTGCAATGTTGAGCTCACTCTCAGTTTATGAATACAATACTGATGTCAAAAAATGAGTTTGGTACAACAGAGTTTTAACAACACAATGCTTTTGGAAGAGGTATCATTGAGACAGTCTTAGGAGAAAGCCACAGTGACCCAATATATCCGAACTCATGCCTAACTCAATGAAAACATACCCAAATCTAAGGAGATACTTCACGTGTATATAAACCACACCTCAGATAATCACACCTTTAAGAAGTAAAAAGAAGTTTCTCAAAAGCAGTTCTGGATTGCCGGCACAAAACAAAAGCAGAGGGAAAAGCATGAAAAGGGAACAGGCATTAGAAAGAAACCAGAACAATAGGGCTTTATGTTTTGCCTTGCACACTTCTTATTGACCCTACTATTGTATCTGGAAGTATTTTCGTCCGTCGTTTTCACGTTATTCAAGTGAAAAGAGAGCACTAATGAGTTTCGCTTTCTTCCTAGATTAGCAACCATGGTTATCTGAGGTTCTGGGACTCAGATGCACAATGACAATGCTGACCTAAATTCAGGAAGACTTGGGTAGCTCATGTTTCCTAAAAACAAAGCCTGCAGCTGATGAATACACACCAGGGCAGATGCTGTACCAGATATCAAACCAGAGCTCCCACAGCTCACTCTATTATTACTAAGCTTGGATCATAAACATCCTAAATAGATTCAAAAATGCAGGGACAATCTTACACTAAACAGAAAAGAGTTGACACAGTCTGAATTCTCATTTGAAACAGAAATCTACAATATCCCCTAATGACATGCACTTCAAAAAGCAATCGGCTTAAAAGAAAACAAAACAAATTTCAATAACAAGCCAACTAAAACCCAACCCAAACATTAATAGTTTAAGGTATTAAATGGCCTGAGTATACTTTGCTGCTGCATCAAGCTGTTTAATTACAATGCTTTAATTACAATACTTTAATTACAATTTAAATTATGTAATATTTAAGTAAAAAAACCCCTCAGCTCTTTGGAGTTGAATGTTGACTTTGGTAAAAAAAACCAACCAAACAAACAAAACCAACAACAAAAACAAACAAAACCCCACCCAAAACCAACCAACCCCCCACAAAAACCCTCACAACCAAACCCCCAAAACACACAAAACAAAATAACAAAAAAGACACCAACCCCCCAAAAATAGCAACACAAGAAACCCCAAACAAACCAAACTAAACAAAAATCCCACAAATAATAATAATTAAAAAAAAAGCCAAACCCCAAACAAAAATACCCACATAATTGCAGCAGATTCTAAATCATAATTTACCCACTCAGGAAAAAAAATTACTTTCTGAAGTTGGAGTAGGGTAACCCAAGTACAGGTAAAAGATGATTAAAGAGCAGCAGAAGGCTTCCAAGATTTTGGGAACAAGCTGTAAGCAAAGTTTTCAAGGGAGCTGACATAGGTATCAAACATAGTATTGTTCTTTCAGAGGAAGAGAACAGGTTTAGATAATTGAGAAAAGCGTTTTCCATGGTTGAACAGCTCTATTTTGGGGATATGGATTCTCAATGCATTTAGAGCACTTGATCATGGGACTGAGACTGAACCTTTGACTCTGAAAGATGACATGCACTGGTGCGTGTATGCCAGCACAGTCATGCAAAACTAGTCATCCCGACGTCACTGCTCCAATCTTTGTAAGTAGCACACTACTGGCAAACATTTTTCACTATGGCAAGACTCATATATTAGAAGACATAATTATGCCCTATGCCATAATTTTTTGTTTTACAAATAGATTATCTTATTTTTGAGAAGTCTTCCAAAATTCACAGAAATCCACTTTGGATGGAGGCTCAGAAAGAGCCTAAGAACGCAATTTGGGATTAAGATCAACAGCCTTTCTACTTCTGATGCCAAAGACCAGTTGTCAAATTAACAATTAGAATTTTCATACCTATTTGAAAATAAACCAGACTTGAAGAATCTCTAACCTCACAGATCTGTAGTTTTTCTAACATGTAGCTGCTCTGTTCCTCCGTCATTAGAATGACTGATTACAAGATACTACATACAATAGGATGAAACTGATGCAGCCACAGCATGACAAAAGTTACACTGTCCCTGAGCACACAAATACTGTTACTTCAACAATTAAAAGTGAACAGTCTCTTGACACGAGATTTCCTTTACCCTACAAGGAGTTCTGTAGAAAGATTGATAACTATTTAAACACACACACAAATGCTATCACCCAGATTTGCTCTAAGTTAAATGCAACTTTGAAGTAATCCTAGAATATTAGGGCATTCCCCAGTTGAGGATTATTATGGTCCAGGAGCTTTCAAATGTTTTTAAGCATATAGCTTTTATAAAGGTACAGCACATCCCATTTTGTGAACCATGCTACTAGTTTAACATTACTTTAATTACTAAGAAAGATTTCCTGGTTGTCCTTAGAGGACATGGAACCAGCAAAAGGGGGGATATTACGCAATTAAAAAAGTGTCATACAACTAATTACTTTGATGCTTCATTCTGAAGAGCTCTATTTGAATTATAGTTCATGCAAAGTGTTGCGATCACCCCAAATCTGCTGCATGATTCCCAACAGTTGCCTTTAGTCTCAGAAAAACCCAGTGCAGCAGCACTAAGCACCTCAGCAGTTACTGACAGTGATACAAGGCAATAGCAAAACACAGTTAGATAAAGTTTCTCCAATCCACAGCGAAATCTTTGTATAAAGGGAAGTCACTGCCGCTACTTGAAACCAATGTTTAGGGTCTAAAATGTTTGCATGTAACAGCCCAGAAGCAATTCAGGTGAGCAGTAAACTCACCTAAAAGTCAAATACATGCAGAAAACTTCCTCAGAAGCCTGAAGACAGCCCTCATAACAATGTTATACTACTAAGTATAAACCTTACTGACCACGTCTAAGTGGTACACACGTGCTTACTAAATGCAAAACATTTCAAAGTCTCTTAAAGCCTGATGATCTAATTTACACAAGCAAACCTCCTATGCCTTCCAGTACCAGATTCTTGCCCTGTCAGGACTTAATGAATCCTGACAAGTATCACTATTTGAAAGAGCTGATAGTTAAAGCCTTTGACGATAAATGTTTCACAAATGAAAGAAGCAATTTTGCACATACTAGTTTCTCTTATTTTCCCTGAACGATAGGTGAATCACAGTTCTCAACCTTTAAAATAAAATTTTGCATTACAAAAGAAAAGGTAAGCTATTTTGTTGCAAATGATGCGACCTTGATAATTACATCCAAAGGTTAAAACAAAGCAGACCTTTGAAGCCTCTGCTAGAGCGCAGCTGTGGGGCCAAGAGCTCTTGAGTATTATCTTAGCTGTGGAACCGACGCAGTTTTATAGCTGAAGCTAGGGAGCAGGTAATTCGGGGATTCTCTGTTTCAGAGAATTAGAATTGCTGACCAGTGTTACTAGAAAGCAACATTGAAATCACGAAAATTTTCTGATTTGTTACCGTCTTCATATTTGTTATATGACTCTTACACAAGTATGTTCAAACAGCATGTACTTTCTCCTGCTGGAAAAAATATGCAAACAGGTTTCAAGTACGGGATAAGTAAGGGCAGAGTTGTCTACTAAAGTAAGTGCATGCCACTCGTAGATCAACCTTAGCTCTCCAGGATGAAAATCTAATGTACCTGGGTTCCAGCACCGCAAACACGGCCGACGCCAAGGCACTTTAACAAGGCACTTAAAACATTTGTCTTCTGGAACTGCCTGTTCCTTTGTTTCACGGCTCCCTGTTAACTTGAAACTTCCCCTGACCCAGTTACCAAAGCCCAAGGCACGGCTGGAATCCACTCGGGATGTGCCAACATAAAGATTTCAGGAATTCTCTGTGCAACAAAGGCAGCCCAAGCCCCCGACGGCGGGGGCGTGCGCTGGCCGGGGGACCCGCCCCCTCCTCCCAACCCCCCCGGTAATAACTCGGGTAAACAAACGCCCC
Source organism: Certhia americana (assembly GCA_018697195.1). Classification (NCBI taxonomy): domain Eukaryota; kingdom Metazoa; phylum Chordata; class Aves; order Passeriformes; family Certhiidae; genus Certhia; species Certhia americana. The sequence continues at coordinate 33,417,669 of CM031878.1, forward strand.
GACTCGCCGGTGACAACTCTCCCACTTTCCACGTAGTATCGCACTCTCCCAGAAAGTACTTATCACGGAAAAAGTCACCGAGAGCCGCTTAATCCCGTTAGAGAAAAGCCGATCCCCGGCCAAGCCCGGCTGTTCGCGCCGCCCAGGTGCGCGGCGGGCGCGGGACCGGTCTGGGGGGGCCCCACGGGGGCGCGGCAGGTCCGGCTCCCACGGACAAAGGCGGCAAAGCCCGCCCGAGGAGCGCAGGCGAGAGGGCGATAAAACCCAAAGAACACAAAGAACCGAGAAGGAGAAGCCGTGCAGCTCGTGGCCGCAGCGCGGCCCCGGGGCGGGGAGCGGAGGCACCGGCCGCGGGGGAAAGGGGGTGCCGGGGGTCACCGCACCTGCCCAGAGGGAGGGAAGCGGCGGGGAGCGCGGGATCTGGCGGGGGATATCCCGCGGGGATACTTGCCTGCTCGCGGAGGGCGTCCGGCAGCGGGAGCAGCAGTCTCAGAGGCGCCCCGGCGCTAGGACTGCGCTTTACCCTGCCCCGCCGCCCCGGAGCGGGCAGCGACGGGGGCGTTGAGGCCGAGTGCGAGGCCGAGGCTGGGACGGGCTCCGAGGCTGGGGTTGGGTCCGGGTCCGCTGTGACCGCTCCCGCCGAGTCGGGCGATTTCCTGCGGGGCTCGGGCAGGGGCGGCGCGGCCACGCCGGGGCGGGCTCCCGCCGCAGGTGCCGGCCTCGCCCCCAGGTGGGGAGGAGAGGGGAAGGATGGGGAAGGCAGGGAACGACAGGGGAGGGACAGTGGCGACCGGACGGGGCGGGCAGCGCACCCCCTCCTTAGGCGTGCCCCCACCTGCGGCTGTCGCCCCTCCAGTCCAGGGGTGCCTTCGCCGGCTCCCCCGGCCCACGCCCGCACACACCAACACCCTCGGCGGCGGCAGGGGAACAGGAAATACCGGTCGCAGCCCGGTGCTCCGCGCCGCTGAGTCACCGCGGCGAGGCCGCCCCGCCCCCCGGCTTTTTTTTTTCTGCCCGTCCCGTCTCCCGGCAGGGGACCCTGGCTCTGCCCCCAGGTCTGGTTCCCGGCTCTGCCCGAGGCACCCTGCGCCGGGCCCAGGCAGCAGAGTGGAACTGCGAGCGGGCACCGCGGACCTGGTGGGACCCTGGTGGCCGGTAGCAGGGCACACCATCATCCAGCCCAGTGCTTGGGTGTGTTTTCCGTTTACATCAGTGTTTTGTTTGGAACTTGGGATCATTGCCCATCTGAACCTTTCTAACGGGAAGACCTCTGAGACAGCCTTTAACACCACAGCGCGGTGTTCCACGTACGCCTCTCAATCTGTTCTTCCCTGCCCTTTATCACGGAATAGCTGCGGCCGCTTTACTGACAGTTCGGGAGGGCTCTGTTCACACCATCACTCTCAGCTGAAATACACAAGATTAGCGGAAGGCAGAGTAGCTCCATTTCCAGGCCCCGTGTCATCCTGCAAGTCCACTAGTACTGCTCCCGAAATTGTAACATACCATGAGAGAAATACACTCAGGCTGGCATTCCACAAGTATCAGCTTTCGGCATCACTGCTGTCCTGTAGCAGAGATGAGAAAGGCAAGGCCAAACAGCCCTGGCAGGATTCTTTGGAGTCATATTTCTTTTGCATTGTAAAGTACTAAATGTCACCAGCAATTCCTTATCTCCTGTCTTATCTAGTGAACAGTTAAACCCCTTGCAAGCCCCTCTAAAATTAAACAGCACACTCTCACCCGTATGAGGACTGTCGAACACAATCTACTTAAAGTTTTTTGGGTTGTTGCTATTTGCAGGTGAGAAATATACTAGATTCCCACAGCATTTCTAACTCAGATACATGTCTTCTGCAATAGGTACAATTCATGCACTATGTCTCATACAGAAAGTAAGATAAGGAAGGCAAACAGTATTCTTCATGAAAGGGCTGGACTTTGGAAGGAGGCCCTGAAAGAATCTACTTTATTGCAGCAAATACGAAACTGCATTCAGATATTGTATGGAAAAGGCCTATTTGTAGCTATTGTTAATAATTAACATGCATGTGCATACACTAGCCTTCAAGTACCTATTTCAGTCTAAAAGCCCCAACAGCAAAAATCAGAGGGGGGGAAAAAAAGACAAATTCAGGGCTAATTCATAAACTCGATGTTCTCAGTCATCTACAGACTAATTCTATCACCAGCACATAATACAAAATTGCTTTCAGGCAGATTCAATGCACAAGAAATAGAAATTTAGTTTTACTTCCAGGTATGCGTCAGATCACTTGGTTTACACTGGGGTGAGTGCAGATTTCCTTAATGAATGTTTTAAAACTTCATCTGTTAATTCTCCAAATCTTTTGTAACAGTGGCTTTAGGATGCTTGGTTAATGGTTCTAAAACGCTGTTAAGAGGAGTAAGACTGTGGACACATTAAATATATAACTGATAATTTTAGTACAACAGTACTAAAGTACTAGATATTTATGGCTAGCAGAAGAGCCTACATCTGCAAAGTAACAATGCTTGCAAAAATATTGTGTTACTGATAACTTCTGATAGCATAATAACCATGATACAATTTTTAAATGTATTCAGCAAACTGGAGAGGGCAGCAACATTATATGCCTTATTTTAAACATCTATTGTTTTCTTATCTAAACTTGTCTGTCTTTCCTTAATCTGAATTAAAAAATTTTTTTGATTAGGAATTGTTTGGAATACTTTTATTTTTCCCGGCTTTGTTTATCCAATCCCCAGCAAAGCAATCTCCACTGGCCACCTCCCCCGGTAAAAGGCATGAATACTGTCTTTGTTCTACAACTGCCAGCAGTACAATTTACATAAAAGAAATTTGCGAGAGATTGATGTAACTCCACACAGTTTTTTCTTATCTTTTTACAGGAAGTTAAAAAATGTCAATAGCAAAATGGACTGCAACATGTTTGATTGGTTACAATTATAAACAGTGATGTGGAGTAAATTTAAAACACCATTCCCTAAAGCGTCACATGAAGCAATTTACCCCATGTCTCTCCTTGCCCTGCCAACATCAGCTGTTGGGCAAAGCTAATTTCTTCCTGATGCCTTTGCTTCTGCCCCTCCCATGCTTCCTTTATTATTTTGAACGTTCTTCCAGGTTTCCTGGCAAGCCTCCACCCTCCTTCCCAGGACTCCCACGTATTACAGAGCTGGTTAGCAAAATCACAGAGTTCAACCACTAACCAAAAGCTAAAAATAATCAAACACAAAAAAATCGAACACAAACCCTCCTGTAACACCCCCCCCCCCCCCCTTACTCTTATACTACTACCTCTTCAGGACAGGCCTTTATCCCATTTATTGAAGCTGCAAAAAGACACTGGGAATTTTAAGGAAATAAAATTATACGATTTTATCACATCAAACAATCTTGCAAAGAAGAGGTAATGTGTTCTTAGAAATTATCCACAAGTGGAAAAGAAAACAACGAACCAACCAACCAACCACTAGACAAGAACTCAGGCACATAACTCCTGGCAAACAAAGGTGGTATTTTGAGATCAATGCAGACTCTGTGCAGTTGCTGTAGGCTTGTCTACATGAATGAACTGAGACTTCCAAAGAACTCCTGGGCAACAAAAGGCAACAATGAATTTTAGCAAGGCTGGACATACTAGGTCTTTCAGAGTGTAAGCCAAAACGGTAAGAAAAACAAGGGTCAGATTAGCAGTCAGTGAAAATTCTGGTATACCTAAAAAAAGCCCAACATACCTCAGTTTATGTGCTGAGCTTGGGCAGCCAGTAAAGCTAAGAATGGCAACACTCATCCTTCTAAAATATTCCTCATGTTCTCCTTCACTGACAATTGAGCAACTGCATTGTGGGAAAAAGTAATGTCCATAACACAGTGGTTCTTATTTATACTGTTTGTGAATAGTTTATATTTAATGACTGTCCCACAGCTATTTCTTTTGGGACAGGTGAAGCAAGAAAGTACTGACATGATGTCAGGTGGGGAAATACACAACAATCTTTTTATTCCCTAGGTTAGGGAAGTAGAAAAAACAGTACAGAAGTATTACTTGTCTTGGGGCAATAAGCAGTCTGATAATAGGATCAGAACTCATTTTGTGCCTCCATTGTACGAGTGTGATGGCTCATGCAAGTCCTTGCCCCGACTTACAATTTGATGCAAGTATTAAAGCAAAAAATGAGTCATGTCCTATGATTCATTTTGTACATTGAGATTAAACTCATTCTAACTTGCTGACACTATTTATTCACCAGTTAAGATTAAATCCATTTGTTACTCGGATACCTAAACGCAGGAAACTGTTTGCATAAATAGCAGTAGCATTACAGATGAAGGGCAAGGCATGTAAACTGTGAAAGCTGAACTGCTCTTAAAAAATCCACTTATAAAATCCACCTCGACTGGCCACACTTGGACACAATTGTTCCAGTATGTGTTTTAAGAAACAGACAGAGTTCAAAACTATGTACATGTCTCTGGCCTTCACCCTTATCATCAAACCCTCAAATCACACCTTTAAATAATGAATTAAGAATTTTACACGCAATTTTATTTTGGTATAAACATTTCTACCAGACTTAAGGCAATGGAGAAATATGAATCCAAATATGAATCAGATGCACGTTAGTAGTCATATTGCATGCAAATACTTAAGAAAATAATTTTTAGAAAAGTCAACTGAAAAAAATAATTACATATAGTCAGGCAAAAGAATAACCTGGTATCCTCGAGGTATCCTTGATTCAATTATCAAGTCATTAACTTCTACATAAATGTGTTTAAATGACTAACTGAAATAGTAGGAGATTGAGCTAAATTTTATAAAAGTAACTATATAAAAATACATATTTCCATACGCTATAAATTATCTTCAGTATTATAAATTCAGAACAGCAAAAACATATTCTATATTTACCTCCCTGCACTTTTTAACAAAAATGTGCTTTACTCTTATATTCATGAGATGTGGGAGTCACTGTATTTACTTCATCCAGTAGAGCTGAAATTTGTATTGATTGTAAAACGAGCAAACAGCATGCACTGTTAACCAAGAGCTATTTCCATTGAAACATTTCTCTGTTTAGTAGTGGGAAATAGCAGGTAACAATGCTTATATTCTAAATGCATATACTGGGCAAGAATACTTTACACTTACTGTTTTTCAATGGCAAAATCAACCCTTACCTGTCAAGCTAGCTAGAGAACCATGCCAAACTAACCACAGCATCAGAGAAACCAAGAAGAAAAATATTCTGTTCTGAACATCTTTTCATACATCTTCAAGAGTACGATATAATTTTCCCCTCATTCATTAGTCAACAACTTGGTCCTTCCATTTTACAGGCAACAGTGCAACTGCTGAAGTATTGCTGTTCATGATTTCTTTAAAATGTTTTTATTGTAAGATTTGGAGTACATAGTTTATTGCCTTCACATAATAGCCTGATGAAGACAGCTTCATCAGCCTAAGAACAATACTTTATTCTAAGAAGTTTCTGAATCAGCATGGTGTCAGGGGAAGCCTTGCTGTACCATGGTGATAACAAGATAATCTAAAACCACTTTAAAAATGCAGTAGAATAAAATTGGTGCGAATTTTCGCTACCATGAACTTAATTTTGCTCAGTTTGAAAAAAAAAAAAAAAGTAAGTATTCTTACTCTTTGAAGAACAAAAGGGGAGAGAAAGAGAAATGCACAGTAATAGAACGAAATATTTGCAGAGGTATTACTGTGCAGCTTGAACTTCACATACTAGCCTTTCCAGTTCCATATCATGCTCTGAGCCACAAAAATATCTTAGTAATTTAAAGTTTAGCTCAAAAAAAAATCCTGAGGTGAAACAAACCAGTTTAGAATTTGTAGAATAGCAAGTTCTGCAATACTAAGAAAAAAACTGTCATTACACACATTTATAGGATATTAAATGTGACTATATGTTACAGTAGCCACAAATTTTGAGGCAATACATTCACAGTACCACAATTTATGTCAATGTAACTCACAGGCATTTCTTGTTTTGGGTGAATGTTTCACCAAGAAAAGTTCAGTGTTTGTGTACTGGTCAGAAGTCACCAGGTGGTCAGTCATTACATGCAAAAAGCCTATTAAAAATTCATTACTTCTGCAGAAAGAAAGCAAGAAATGAAAGTGACCTCAACCATGTGTTGGCACACATGGGCACAGATTCAAACAGCACACAGAAATCCAAAGACTGAGCACTAGAGAAATAAATATATTATTTTCATTTTTGTTGCACAACATATTGATGCCAAGAAAAACAACAGCTCAGGTACTTCAGCCCAAGAAAGAGCTTCGCTTGAGGTTAAAGTCTTTAAACTTCCTTGAGTAGAATACAATCAAGTATCTTCTTTCCCAGAATATATTAAGCAGGACAAATCCAATTTAGTTTTCAAAGCTGTTGAAAACTCTTTTGATAGTAGTTCATGAAGAGATACTTTGTCATGAGAATACACCCAATTCCGTCCAGTCCAGTCATAGCGCTTGGGCCCACTAGAAAAAAAACACACCAAAATATCATACACTGCTTAAGTACACATTATTTCAGGAGACCTGCTGGAAGCCTGTATGCATAATCTATGCCACAGAGTGCCCAGGAAAAGGAACAGATAGCATGGGGAAGGGCTGGTGGGCAGTCTGAGGAAGTGGAGCAGAAAAGGCCTGATATGTCAGGAACTACTGAGCCATCAAACAGACGTATCTGAAAGGTGACAAGATACATCAGTCACTCCTGGGGGAGACAAGCACTTTCCCTTCCTGGTTTTGGCACTGATTTCCCCACAATTTCTTCCTTTATCCTATTCTTCCCTCACAGATACAATTTTCTTGCACGCAAATATCACAACAGATATATAAGGCTGAATTAATGCCACTGATTAGTTCTTGCAGATATTCTAAGCACAAATAATTTCATTTTAGATGCAACGAAATAATTTAGCCCCTGAAAGCAAATATATTAGCATGTGGGAGATTTATAATTAAATCCTATTTTTCTCTGTGCTATTATATTGTTACTGGCTTGGTTTTTCCAGGCCTAAATTAAGTATCAAGCAAGAAACTTGAACACCTAAGCTATACACCCGACCTTGCTATCCACTCAGTCTTCCACTTGTCAAATGGGAAAATGACTGAAAGGTACTCACTGCTGTTAACATCAGCTAAGCAAAGAAAACAGAAAGGAATGGTCATCTGGGATAAATGGAGAAACCCTTGATCTTGTAGGACATATGCCTTGGAACTCAGTCAATACACAAAGTCTGCTAGAAAACAGACTATCCTATACATATGTAAGAACAATATGCAAGTTCTCTCTCTACAAGCATAAACGCTGATCTGAACCTTGACTATTCCGAGTTACTCGCAATAGTCAAATGAAGAACTTTCCAACCACTGATCAATGTGTAAGAAGTTACAAAGGCAAGCAAAAATACATCACTCCCACTGAAATCTCACTCCCTCTATCAGAAGTAGTAACTGTTTGAATCAGCGTTATGTACTCCAGTTATTTTGCTAAGGATTTCTCACTGCACTTCTGCAGCACAAGCTTATGTTCATACTCTCCTGTACCTAGGGAACGATGGAACAGGAGCCTGCCATTCATGAAAATCAGGTTAAGAATGTCAATATTTACTGTAAAAGTGCCCTTAAACATTCAATCAAGCAATTGCTGGCAGCAATATTTGCTTCTTTCACTTCCCAGCATATTGCAGTTAAGATGACAGTTCAGATCATAAAGTATTTGCTGGAGTTGCCTTTCAGAAGTTAGGAAATAAGTGAACACATAGTATCATATTCCAGGAATTAAGGGAGTATAATAATGAAAAATTTAACTTCTTTTCTCAAACCACATATTCTGGAGCACGTGTGTCTTAGCTCAACTAGAGCTAAACAGACAGGAATTATCTGAATTCTGGTTCTCATAAAGAGGTGAAGCCTGTGTGTCAGTGACACGAAAATCTTATAAGCTGGTTCCTCCACCAGTAATGCTTATCAGCTCCCTGGGTTCATTACCAGGGATAGTGGCAAAGAATACAGATTTTGAGGGGGCACAACTACAGCATTTCCCCACTTATCTGGCTGCCCTCCCTGCTGAAACCAACCAGAAAACCTGAAATGGATCAAAACACAGCATTAGAAAAGGCAGAGGAAGCAGCTAGCTAAGGCTCCTGTGAAGTGCAGATGCTTGACAAAAACAACTTGTGTAGGCATACATAAACATATAAAGCAGGAAATCCCACAAGCATAAAAGGGAAGGAGCCACCCTGTATAAAACACAAAGAGAGGTTTAGATGATGACATCATCATCGCTTTTTTTCCAACAGAAGCTTTGTTTGTTTCTTTTTAATCATTGCTGGTTATATTTCCTATGAGTAAGCTGTATTCCTGTAGACAGTGGTTTGGGGCTGAAACCCAGCCCAAAATGTATGAAAATTCTTTGTTGCACATTTCCTGTATTAATTTAGGCATGCCAACAATACAGCAGTGTGCCCCAAATCCCTATATCAAATCATTATTGACGATTTAGATTATATTGCATTTTAAGAATATAAAGAGTAGAAAGGTTACTTATGAAAAGGATATTACGTGATCGTGCCATGCTATAAATAAGGGGAAGTACATTTCCACCCAGTCTGCAGATATTAGGTAACTAACTTACCTAGTGGGTGAGGACAGCCAAATCTGCCGGTTTGGTGTTTGCTTATTGATTACATATGTTCCCATGTCTCCACCCAATTTAACTGTTAGTACTCCACTCTTAAAAAGACAAAGAAAGTGCGAAATAAAAATTTGCATCCTGTTACTTTGCCAACAATTACTTCATCTGCATACATACCTGTATCAGATTCTCAACCATCTCCCAAACAGTAACAGGTAGAGAGAATGATCATTGCATACTAAAAATATAAGTTAATACCTAGCATATCTTTGAGTCTTATCTAGACTTCAAACCTTCTGGTCTGAGTTTGATTTTAGTGTTTGTACCATTCACAATGATACTACTTAAATCATATTCTTGAGCTTGGACCTGGCATCTTGAAAGGACCAGACCGTTGCAATTCATTTTGCAATGATAAAAACATCATCCAATAACAACTTTTTTTATATTAATGAACAATGCAGAACTGGTGTGGTTCAAAATCAAGACGCTTTATATGTCATTGCTAGATTTCTGAGCTACTCATTTTACCTCACTTTTCATTAGTAAATGTAACAGTTTAACAGGGAACAAACACATTTTTTCTTGATAATTCTGATTCATACCTGAAAAAATGTTCCAGTTCTAAATCCCATGATTCTGGTTTTCCATGAGTCTCGTTTTGCTTTGATTATGGCACCTGCAGACCATTATCCCAGTGAACATTTATTTTCTCTTTCTTGCTCACATTTCTTACTGACAACATGACTCATGTTTTTTGTAACTGACAAAAATATTTTCTGTTCTGACTTTAAGAGCGAAAAACAACAATATTTGGACTGGAGTTGATCTAAAAGTGATCTGAATGAAGCTAATTAAAAAGGGAAACATTTCTATAGAATGCAATGTGATGATTCAGATAATAATTTATTTAGTTCATAGTATCTCAAATACCTTAAGCCCTAAAGCACAATAAAACTTCTTTAAGGATATCATACTTTTCATGCTTTAGTCAGAAGATACAACTAGAGGTACCTATCACTGCTCGGGCTATTTGCTATGTACCAACACTCACTAGGGGGAAAAATTCTTTCAGGTATGAGTATCTACTGCTTGCCAACATACTCTGTAGCACAACCAGCAACCCAAAGCTTCCTTCCCCTACAAAGTAACTCAATGTTACTGGTTTCTGACATATCTCAAGTATCCAGTACTATTATAAAATAATACCCTCAGGATCTGATTTTTTACCTTAGTTTCCATGCTGTTTCTATGCTTAAGGCATTTATATCTGTGATCAAAACAATAAAAATAAAAGCATCTCCTGGTTAAATGTCCCATCAGGTTTGTCCTACCAGTTATTTCTATGGGACATAAACACAGTGCGCAGAAGGGCAAGTACAAGCTAGTTCTCTGGCTGTCAGAAGTTCAAGTTTTCCATATGTCAGTGTTCTTAGAATTGTAGAGATACAGCAAAATAAGAACAGAATGGAAGATTAGGACTGCATAACAATATAAATGTTTCAGCATTCTTCTATGTGGTTTGTAATGCCATATTAAGCATTCACCACGATGTAATGCTACAAGTTTCTACAGAAAAACGATAAGCAAATAGGTTTCCAAAGAGTTAACAGAAATTACTATTTTTTACTAAATACTATTATTTATACTGTGTGTTAGAGAGTACTGTTGCTCTATCCTTGAAAAGTAAATAGAGGTTAACCACTACTGCTGTGTTGAAAACATTTTCTCATACATTTTACAGTACTTCTGAAATACTAGAAAATATTTCAATTTTTTTTTTAGGAACTTAAATTACAAGATACTTTTATCATATTTCAAGAAATACTTAAATAATGCTGTATGTGTTTTGTACTATTGGAAGAATGTTCACTAGTTCCTGGTCAAAAATATTCTTCTAAAGAGCTTTTATTTTCCTGAACACGAAGATATATATTGCTCAAAGCAATCACGTTTATAACAGGCACAGCAGACCTTTATCACATTCGCCACCTTGTGGCTTCTGGCAGCACTGACTGTTTGTTTAGAATTAAAACTTGGGCTGTTTAACCTTCTGCTTTCAACAGAAATGATAGCTTATTATTAACTGTCATCATCCTGTCTATATAGTAAAGGACCACTGGTAAAAATTAAGATATAAAAGTTCTACCTCTTGAGCTTCACAAGTCAATGTCAAACATAATCCACCACACAGTAAATGGAGAAAAAAAATTATGACGACTCATCAGCTTAACATAATGAAGTGTCTAAGAATACTAAACAGGTAAATTTCAACCATTGCTAATTTTTGTCCTCAGACAGTTACATCACACTAATAGGTGCTGATATCCTAAAACATACTGAAGACTAATGATTAAACAATGCTTTTTACCAGAAAAGCAATTCACTGTAACTTTACCTACATACTTAATTGAAGCAACAAGCAGTATTTGCTAAACAGAAAGCTACTGGAAATATAATATTTTATATAATAGCTATAAGAGTATGAAAATTATGATGACAAAGCTGCACATAAGGAAGTCCAAAACTACAGACTTTTGGTTTTGTATTTTGAACAGTGAAACCCAAATCATCTGATTCAACACCCTGGAGCACAAAACCTTAACTGATAGTGCCAGTAGAAAGCAATCTCTTTGTGGTAAGACATGAAGAGGGAGCAATAGTTGTGTGATCTCAAAAAACTGCAATATTGAAAGGCCTGTGCAGCAAACTAGTGTAGGGACAAACAGCACTCTTCTCTATGTCATGTTGAGGGCTGTAACACATAGATCACTTCAGGAGCTGAATTTATATAAAAACTAATAAATTCCCTATACAAATAAAACAGACATTTTGATTCTGAGTCTGTCATGCCTGTAAAAGCTGACTGACTTCTGAAGGCTCCAGCCATGCACTGTATCCTCCTCCCTGGCTCTGGTCTCACTTCTGCAACAACCTATCCAAACACTGCACCCTCCTATTTCTTCTCTCCACCACAAGCTGTCATCAGTAAAGCCAGGAAAAACACACATTGCCTGGTCAAGACAAATGCTGCTTCTCTGTATTCAGGGCAATCAAAGAAACTGCTTAACAGTTACAGGTGATGTACTATGCCATATGGGCCTAGTGTTCTAGTATTCACCAGAAGGGAACTGATTGCTACACCAGATATCTATGCCTGTTTAGGAATATTTATAGATCAATGTCAAATTAGAAAACATTTTTGTGTTCCTTTTGTGTTCATTTATTATTCTATATTATGCCTTCCTCTAAACATGAAACATTTTAAATCCCTAAATCACACAACAGTATGTGCTACTTTTCACCAGAATTGTTGTCCCAGTCAGTATACAACAAAGGTGTAAAAACTCAGCGTATTTTCAGTGTTAGCACTATGGGGACGAATTAAAAATTCTCCTTCAAGTAATTAAAAAAACCCCCTACAATAATTACAGTAGTAATACAACATTTAAAACATACCCCTAAAGAGACATCATAATCTTCTGGCGTAAAAGGTTTATCTGCCAGGTCCTCAAAGAAATCTGCTAAGGAGTCCAGTGTTTCTTCAGCCAGTTTCTCATAAGTGGTCTCATCTAAAGAGCTACCAATGACATAAAGGTACATAATTAGGAGGGAAAACATGGAAGACAGCATTTTCTCTCTAATAAAAACATACCAAGACCACGACTTTGGATGAAACTGTAACCACGAAATGATCTTGTAAGACAAGTAGTCAGTTTTCTTGAGGTAATGTAGGTGGCAATCCACCTTATAAATAGAGGTGATACTTTGAAATTAATTGGCATTAGAGATCTCTTAACTGAGGAAAAGGTACTTACTTTCCTAGACATACGAACCCCCATTTAGTAAACAGAATCAGATTTCAAAGTCAGACATTTTCATAAAAGGACTTTGTGTAAGAATCGCTAAGTTTTGAACTCTACCGACAGAGACAAAAGCAACTCCTGTTTAGAAATGTATCATTTTGACTCTACAAAACTTGCTGTAACCATACACAGTTTAGAAATGTCAGTATCACATGTCATCTTTATGCACAACATTTGCCTTCTTAACTGGAATTACCCACACAACCTGGTAATTAGAAGTTATTTAAACTGTGCTTATGAACTAACGTTTATGAATTACTGTCTTCTCCAGAGAATCTCAAAGCACCCTTGTGGCCATTATGTAAGGCTGAAAGCACCTGTGAGAGGTGCTTTCCTCTTTTCCTCTTCAGCAGAACAAAGTGTAGAACAGTTTAATTAAATGTAATTACATCACATAAGTTGTTCCATCTCTATCAGTGTCACCTTTTAACTGAGAGTGTAAAGGAGTCTCCCTACCAACAAACATTTCAGTAAAATAATCTGACTTTTTGCTAATGCTTATGGTAATGAAACAGTTAGTATGGGCTGAACATATAAATCAGTTGGTAATAGAAAATATATATTTTTAAGAAGTTTCTTATCCAGTGACTGAAATACACTCTGTCGCTTATGTGACACCACAAAATGCCTTGGGGCATGGAGAACATAAAGCCTTTGGATTGGGCAGGATTCATGTACAAGTTCAGAGTCCACTTTAGGCACTTAATGGCAAGAGCCTTTAAAAACATCTGCACTATCCTCTACTGTGTCTCCAACTGCTGCATCAGAAAGGGAGAAGTCTCCAACAGATGCCGTGTCATCTCCTCTCAGAACAAGCAGAAATTTCACATCCTCTGACATACACGAAATGGTGCCAGACACTTGCGTTTAGGTACACAAGTTATTTGCTAAACAACTTCTCAAATGCACCCAAAATGCTTTTAGCTGAAACTGCAGTTGTCCTTTACATCACATCAATGTCACATTAGTTTGGTTTTTACCAATATATATATGTTATTCTAAAATACATAACCAATATTTTCATATGAATATCTCAAAATGCATTTTTACCTTGTGTCACTCACAGATCCTGCATTTCTCAAATTCATGAACCAAACAGTCCTGCTCTTCACATCTGAAGAATATTGTAATTGCTGTTTAAAGTAAGCAGAAGCAAAATGGAATTAAAGTTAAAAAGTAAAAAAATTACAAACTATGTATTTATCATATAAATTAAACAGCTCCTTGAAGTCTCTTCCACAATAAAATGTTCATATTATGCATCACAGGGGTAATATGGTAGGAATTATGCAGCTTTAGCCTTTGGGTGATTGAAGCAATCTAGAATATCCTTGTCTTAATCATGCCAATGAATGGAAAAAAACCCCACACCCTCTCATTCACAGAAGATTGAACTCGGAAAAGAGAACTATTCTAACTTTCCTATTGCTCTGCCGCAGAAATACTGAGCAGCTTCAGGCAATTAAATGGCTTAAGCTCAAATTTTCCTAAGTATCCACTAAAATGCTGCACTACCAACAACGTGTGTCCCTCTGCTGGAAGTCAAGAATATATTAAGCTGAAGCAAACACAAACCCTGAGTCCTCCTTAAGTACAAAAGAGTCAAAACCACTACAGACTTCCAAATTATGGAAAAGCTGCCATACCAGCAGTATCAGACAAACACTGCCAGGGAACCAAAACAGATAACCTCGCTGAGGGAAACCAATACAAGCATAAAAATAAATCTAATTCCTAGGTCAGACAGAGCAGCAGAAGTATTTATGCTATCCACCAAGAAAGGAAGATGGCATGACTTCCATTTTCTTCCTATAATGTTAGAACAGTACCCATAATATACCTTCTGTGTACTCGTGCAATGTTCTGAAAACTTCAGTGTGAGTTGAAAAGCAAGTGACATTTGCCAAGGAGCTGTGTCAGGCTCTCTTCAAGCATGGAAGAGCAAAACACAGGCCAGTTTTCTTCCAGGCGGTGTGATATCTATCCGCAGGTATTACCAAGCTGCCTGTTAGTCCAAAACCATTACACAGGCAGAAAGGACAGAACAACGACGCAACTGACAAAACACACCACGGTGTCTACACGTTCGACTGCACCCTTTACCCTACAGCATGCCATACACGCTTTGAATTAAAAACTACATCACTACGAGCATGTTCAGGCTCTGTCCAGGCTGAGTGGCTCTAAGTCTATCAGCTCGTACCCAAACTCGTTCTGTGCTGGCTGCCAACAGCGGTGCCAGCCGACATTTGCCTCCGCGCACCGCAGCTGGCCGGGGGCGGCCAGCGCCGCCCGCTGCGCTGGAGAGGGGCGGCGGACGAGTGCACCAGCCTCCGTGTGCGGCAGCTCCGAGGCACCGAGGGAAGGAGAAGGTAGAAAGCAGGCAGGACAGAGGGAAGACGCTCCTCGCTGCCGGCCAGACTGCGAGGAGGTCCAGTGGCGGCGCTGCCTGCCGCGGGCTGACACAGACCTGCTCAGAACCGGAGGCCGGCTCGGGAATCCCCGCCTGCCGCCCTCCCCTCCCTGCCCGCTCGTCCCAGCCGGCGCTCGGCCACGGCCGCGCCGCCCGCCATCCCGCGCCAGGCCCCCGCTGTCCACCCGCCCCTCGCTCACCATAGCGGGGACTCTGCCGGCGGCTGTCTGTGCCCGCCTCGTGTCTCCCCCGTGCCCGACCGTGGGGCCCGCCGCCCCGGCCGCCGCTCGGGAGGATATGACAGCAGGGCCGCGCCGCCGCCGCCCGGGCCGCGGCTCACGCACGGCGCCCGCCGCCGCCCGCCCGCCACATGGCGGGTGCGCGCC